>OY744547.1:25192094-25194594 GCA_963556195.1 Sepiola atlantica | reverse complement strand
ATATATATATATATATATATATATATATATATATATATATATATGGTCAAGATCAAAGTGTAGTATTTGTTCCGATGGATACTGCACCCCTGTCCTGTGCAGTTCTAGGAGGTCCACCCTCCAAGGCTTAGCCTTCTCGCCTTTGAGAAGGGGTTAGTTTATTGCTAATCGCCTGAAGCGACCCTAACGGGGAATGCCGACGGGGCGGCCCAGGCAATTTTTAATGACCAGAGTGCTCAACTTCTCGAGCGCTTGTTTTTCTAATCCCACTTTCCCGACCTTGTGTCACATGTTACCTTGTGGGAGGTAGATAAATAACTCTCTCTCTGTCTCTGTCTGTCTCTCTCTCTCTCTCTCTCTCTCTCTCTCTCTCTATATATATATATATATATATATATATATATATATATATATATAAATATATGTATATGTATCTATATATATATATATATATATATATATATATATATATATATATATATATATATATATATATACGTATGTTGCATTTGGTTTTCGTGGATATAGTTATATGGATATATCTTGTATCTTGAAAATGGCTGAATCAATTTGTCTGGAGCGCAAATATCACTCTATGCATACATGCCGTAGTGTTGGGTTCAATGTGTTCCACTTAGATTGTTTTTGTTAAAACTTAATTCTATTTTATTTCACCCCAACATTTCGTGGTTTTAATCTTCTAAATGCAGTTCACACACACCAAAAACGGACACAAACACACTCGCACACACACATTTATATATATATGAAGAGTTCGAATACAAAACGCGATAAACGACATCTTCAAAATCACAAAACTATCACTTCAAAAAGTGTTGTATCTCAACACTGAATTACATCTCAAAATTATGTTTTACCTAAAATGATACCGGCATAATTTCTGTTGACTTTTAATTAAAATAAGATTTTTGGCGAAGTCTACATTAAATGTATTTGTCCTTGTATTGTTCAATGTCCCGATTTAGACGAATTGGATTTATCGCGTTTTGCAGTTGAACTCTTCATATATATATATATATATATATATATATATATATATATATATATATATATATATATTCATTTTATTTTATTTTTCTTCCCAACATGTCTACCCTACATGTATCTGTGCTTGCATGATATCTTTTCCCTATATCATCATCCTGATGAAGTCTTATAAATATAGACGAAACGTTGATGTACACATAAAAAACATCCAGTTTTTGGTTTTCCTTTTTCATTTTACCATCACGTCGGATTACCTTCATCCTTCTCTTCCCATATATATATATATATATATATATAAAAAGTAAACAAAGTTAATTTATATTTCAAAAGCTAAAATTTTTTAAATTTTTCTTTCAAAACATTTTCAAAACAGATACACATTAGTGCAAGTTATTTTACTAATACTTTCGCTTAAAAAAAACAACATCTTTTTGTTAATATTGGATCTGCCCCCATTAATTGAGCTGGTCAGAAAGTACATTAAACGCTTCTAATTTGAGAAGATTATACAGCCTTGTCTGACATGATAGACACACGTTCAAAAAAGGAAACTTTGAACTCATGTGCGACCGTCAGAGGTTCGCCATCTCTCTCTTTATCCCCTCTCCCTCTCTCTCTCTGTCTCTCTCTCTCTCTGTCTCTGTCTCTCTCTCTCTCTCTCTCTCTATATATATATATATATATATATATGCAGTGCCCTCCGTTCAGTCTAGAGAGACTATGGACACCCCATGTAATGGGCTGACTGCGTGCGTAATTGTGAAGCAAGGGTTGCGCTAATTTCTAACAACACTTCTCCTGAGTCGGAACTGCTTGATTCCAATGGCAAGCAATTCAAGACGATTGGAAACAATGCCGAGATAAGCAGAAAGCCCATACATCACCTGGTATTCCCAAATGGTCACCCATTTAGTACTGGCCAGGCTTGGGGTCGCTTAACTTCGGTGATCTCTCTCTCTCTCTCTCTATATATATATATATATATATATATATATATATCTATATATATAATATAGAATTCCTAGGAAAGTGGAAACACGTCAAAATATAGGTGACAGATTCAAATTAAAAGTTAATCAGTTGACGAATACTTCGATTATTTATGATCAGAAAAAGTCATAAAAGTGCCTAAAGATAAAATTTGATCACTTTTCAAAAAATAGATGTAAGAAAACAGGAAGAAAAGAAACGAATGACTGTCCACAGCTCAGAGTATCAACACCCTAATGTGTATCAACCATATGTGTTCATCCTCCCTTTTTATATGTATTGTAGTGACATTCCATGAAAAATGGCAGTATACTGATATCATATGCCCTTAATAGGGTTAAGATGATAATTCATATACACTAAATGTACAAAAGCAAGGAAATTCCTAAATTTTTACACTTTTATTGTCATTAAGGGTATGCGAGCACAACAGGGCTATGTATTTTACTGGTAGGAATTTTTCTTAAGCGCACCTCACACACTTCATCCACTCATGCATAGA
>OY744547.1:25099594-25187094 GCA_963556195.1 Sepiola atlantica | reverse complement strand
GTCTGTCTGTCTGTCTGTCTGTCTCTCTCTCTCTGTATATATATATATATATATGTATGTCTCTAATTATCTGTTTGTCTGTCGCT
This sequence comes from Sepiola atlantica, assembly GCA_963556195.1. Taxonomy (NCBI): domain Eukaryota; kingdom Metazoa; phylum Mollusca; class Cephalopoda; order Sepiida; family Sepiolidae; genus Sepiola; species Sepiola atlantica. The sequence goes on along the minus strand of OY744547.1, from coordinate 25,187,008 downwards.
CTCTCTTTCTTTCTATTTATGTCTCTAATCATCTCTCTATCTCTCTCCATGTCTCTATTTATCTGCCTGTCTCTCTCTAGTTAAGTCTATTTTACTCTCTCTCTCCCCCTCTCTCTCTCTCTTTCTCTCTCTCTCTCTCTATCTCTATCTCCCTCTCTCTCCATGTATATATCTAATTATTTCTCTCTATCTATTTATCTCTGTTACGCTTTATTAATGTCTCTGTTTCTCTCTCTTTCTCTTTTTCTATTTATGTCTCCAATTATTTCTCTCTTTCTTTGCCTTTTGGCTAAGATCAAAGTGTAGTATCTGTTCCGATGGATACTGCACCCCATAGACTGGTATTGTCTTGGCCTTCGGGGCTTGATTTACGTCGGTCTATGGGTCTGTCCTGTGCGGTTCTAGGAGGTCCACCATACCAGGCTTCGCCTCCCCTCTTTGGGAAGGAGTAAGTTTATTGCTTACTGCCTGAGACGCCCCTACCGGGGAATGCCGACGGGGCTGCCCACGCTATTTTCAAACCCCACTTTCCCGACCCGACCTTGGGTCACATCTTACTTGTGGGAGTTATATAAAAACTGACCTTGTGCCTAACTCCTGGAGAGGAGTAAATCAATACTCTTTATTAATGTCTCTGTTTCTCTCTCTTTCTCTCTCTCTATTTATGTCTCTAATTATCTCTCTGTCTCTATCTCTATGTCTCAATTAATCTATCTGTCTCTCTCTACTTAAGTCTATTTAATTCTTTCACTCTCTCTCTCCTTCTTTATGTCTCTAATTATTTCTCTCTATCTATTTCTCTCTCTCTGTTTCTCTCTCTTTCTCTCTCTATTTATGTCTTTAATTATCTCTCTGTCTTTCTCTATATCGCTATTTATCTGTCTGTCTTTCTCTACTTAAGTCTATTTAACTTTCTATCTTACTCTATTTGTGTCTTTAATTATCTCTCACTCTATCTATCCATTTATGTTACCCCAGTCTCTATCTCTCTATCTATTTATATATATTTCTAATTATCTCTGTTACTTCTCACACTCTCTGTCTGTTAATATTTCTCTATCTTTTTTACATCTATGTATCTCTCTATTTACATCTACCTCAATCTCTATCTCTATTTACTTCTTTTTATTTCTATTTACCTATCCCCCTTTATCTCTCTCTACTTATCCCCATTACACTTTCTCTATTTAACTCTCTATCTTCATTTATATATCTCTATCTCTATCTCTACTTATTACCACTCCCTTTCTCTACGTATCTGTTTATCTATCTTTCTTTATTATCCCTACTTCAATCTCTATCATTATTTTTTATCTCTCTATCTATGCTTGGCTATATTACCCTTTCTCTTTATACATATTTATCTCTTTTTATTTATATGTATAATTTTATATATATCTTTCTATTTTTATTAACCTCTCTCTCTCTCATTCTCATTCTATCACTCTTTCTATCTTTCTCTTTCTCTCTCTGTTAAAACGGCAAATTTGTAGCACCCAATGATTTTGGGTCACTCCGCGATATTGCAGAGAAATAGAACTACCTCCATTCTCCACTTCTTTTATTTAAAAAAAAATGTAAGAAAACGAAACATTTCTCACAAAAAAACATGACCCTGCTGCAAGAAAATACATTCTATTATTAAATGCTGACTCTAGAACACCTATTATACGTAAAGCCGAGTTAATCAACGTTTGTTTTTTAAGGCTTTTCTTTTATGTTTTAATCACACAAAGTACATGGAACAATATTCCTCAATTTTAGGATTGAGTTATGTTTGTAATAGATTCCATCTGAATTTTAATTTTCCGTGATTTGCAATTAACTCACCAAGAGCTCCATCTTTTGCTAAGTTTTTATCTATCACTTCCCCCCTCACTCACTGTATGTTATGTGCCCCCGCTCTTATTCTACAGGTTGTCTACGAATCTCGCTTCCGTATCTCCCCTTCTCTCTAACTTTCTTTTTATTAACAGCCGAAAGTAATGAACAAAAGAAAGAATAAAACGTTTAGAATAGTCTCCTATAAACGTTTAGAATAGTCTATTATAAAACAAAAGATAATATCACTCAGACAGTAATACAATTTAATTCGTCGTTGCACAGGAAAAGGGAGAACGTTGTAAATATATATATATATATATATATATATATATATATATATATATATATATTACTATACATCTTTGTTTCTTATCTATATACGCATACGTTTCATCCTTACGGGAATCGTCAGTGTAGAGAGTAATTATTCACACCGGTCGCCGGACTCAAACCCTGGAACACAGGTTATGTTTCAACATCAAATTCCAACGTCTTAGCCCACATATAAATAATCATATTTAAAGGCAGCTGTCGTAAAGAGTTATACTATTGAAAGGAACATCGTATTGAAGCCACAATGACAGCTGTGTTAATACTGCTCACTATAGAGCCCAGTCGAGATTTAGGGGCAACAAATAATTATGAATATTTGTTTATATCTACATACGTATACGTTGCATCCTTACGGGAATCGTCTATCAAACATGCTCGACCCGAAGGGGGGGGGGAGAAGGAATATTAAATTGTTTTTTTTTAACTGTTTTTAATCGACTTCTTAAATAAATTCCCTAATTTGAATTTGCAACATAATCACGTGCTCGATGAACGACTGATGCGAGTCGAAAGCAAACGAAAGCAAGTATAACACGTTTGGAAAAGTCTATTAAAAACAAAAGAGAATAACACCACAATCAATGATACGATTTAACTTGTACTTGAGAGGGAAATGTAGGAAGAGATAGAGAGAGAGAGAGAGAGAGAGCGCGAGAAAGAGAAAAAACATAGCGAGATAGAGAGAGTCATATACATGGTGATAAGAAACGTTTAATCCTAAGCTCGTATCTTTCAATCGTAGGCGTGCCCCTTTTCTTCCTGAGATTCTTATGGATAGCTCTGCTCTTGAAGTGAAATCGACTCTGAAGCTCCCTGATCTTTCTCTCTCATCAAATCTTTTTTAAGTTCATACATTAGATCGATTTATCTTTCTGCTTCTTTTAAATCGGTTGCCTCTATCGCTCCAAACACTTTCTCACACCTGAGGCTATTCTCTATTTCTACAAATCTACTATAGACCATGTATGGAGTACTGTTGTCATATTTGGGCTGGTGAATTTGTCCCATTTGAGGATTATTGATAAGGTACAGAAACGTAGCTGTAATTTGATTGGCCTCACCATTTTTTTCTTCTCTGAACCCTCTCTCTCACACACATGATGTTGCTAGTCTCAGTCTTTTCTATAAATACTATTATAGCATGTTTTCTTCAGAATTGTGTGATCTATTTCCTGCTTCTTTTGTTCCAGCTCGTTTGACTAGTTTGACTCGTTGGTCTAGTGGTCTCCATCAATTCGCGGCTTTGATACTTCAATGTAATACAGCTTCCTATGACAGTAACTTTTTTTCCGTGTACTGTAGACTTGTAGAACTCTCTTCGTGATGACTGTTTTCCTCCTACCTATAGCCCTGGCCTTTTCAAGACTAAGGCTAATAGGCATCTATTGTCTTTGCGATAATCATTTTTCGTTCTTGTTAGCTCCTTACATCAGGTGGCTTCAAGTCTTGTCTGGAGCGATTTCTATGAAAAAAACTAATTTGGGATTATGTTTTATAATTTGTTTATATTGAATTTGTTTTGCAAACTCACTTTTTCCTGATTCAAACAATTTTACTCAAGCTCAAAGCGTGACCCAGTAGATGACATTTTTTGTATTAATAGATTATATGCGTCAGTCGGAGCCACTTGATCTTGAACTTGACGTAAACTTAAACTAATGAATAGGGAGGTTATTATTTAACATTACTAAGTATCGGGATTAACATAATATTTTCATTATATATATTTTTTAAATCAGCTTTTGTGTTCATCTTCGGAATTGGACGCATGTCTGTCCAATACTAATTTCTGCATTGTTCGATTATGGATTTTAGGCAATTACGCGTGATAGATTTGTTTAATTTCAATGAAAGATCGTAGATGTTAGGTTACGTAATTAAGATTTATTTCCGTAGGAAGCTCGGTAATTCGGTCCTCGGTCTGTCAGTCTCTCACGTTTAAATTTGAAATAGCATTTTCCTTGGTTTGTCAAGTTTAAATTAAAAATAACATTTTCGTTGGGTTCTCATCTATATGTATAAAATAGCAGTTTCATTAGTCTGTCACGGTTTAATTTAAAATACATTTTGGTTGCTCAATCATGCTTAAGTTTAAAATAGCATTTTCATTAGATTGTCACAGTTGAATTATGAAATAGAATTTTCGTTAATCTGTCATGCTAAAATTTGAAATATTTTTTGGTTTGTAACACTTAAGTTTGAAATAGCATTTTTGATGGTCTGTCACGCTTGAGTTCGAAATAGAATTTTCGTAAGTCTGCCATGCTTACGTTTAAAATAGCAATTTCGTTTGTCTGTTACGGTTCAATTTGAAATAGTATTTTTATTGGTCCTGCCATGTTTAAAATAACATTTTTTCATCCGTCTGTTATGCTTAAATCTGAAATATAATTTTCGTTGGTCTGTCATGCATGAGTTTGAAAAAACATTTTCGTAGGTCCCTTATGCTTAAGTTTTACATAGCATTTTTCTAGGTCTGCCATGCTAAAATTTGAAATATCAGTTTCGTAGGTCTTTCATGCTCATATTCAAAATAGCATTTTCGTTGGTCTATCCCGATTTAGTTTGAACTGGAACTTTTTTTAGTTTGTCATGCTTACGTTTGACATTTTCATACGTCCTGGCATGCTTAAGTTAAAAATAACATTTTCATTTGTCTGTTATGGTTAAGTTTGAAATAACATTTTCATTGATCTGTCATGCATAAGTTAAAAATAGCATTTTCGTTTGTCTGTCACAATTACATTTGAAATATCATTTTCGTTGGTCCTGTAATGCTTAAGTTTAAAATAATTTTTCGTTTGTCTGTCACTGTAAAATTCAAAATAGAATCTTCGTTGGTCCTATCATGCTTAAGTTTGAAATACAATGTTCATTGGTCTGTTTTGCTTAAATCTGAAATAACATTTCCGTTGGCCCTTCATGCATAAGTTTAAAATAGCATTTTAGTTTGTTTGTCACGGTTAAATTATAAGTAGTATTTTCGTTGTTCCTTTTATGCTTAAGTTTCAAATAAAATTTTCATTGGTCTGTTTTGGTAAAATCTGAAATAATATCTTCGTTGGTCTTTCATATATAAGTTTGAAATAGCATTTTAGTTTGTTTGTCCCGGTTAAATTATAAATAGTATTTTCGTTGTTCCTTTTATGCTTAAGTTTCAAGTAAAATTGTCATTGGTCTGTTTTCGTTAAATCTGAAAGAACTACTTCGTTTGTCTTTCATACATAAGTTTGAAATAGCATTTTCGTTGGTCTGTTATGGTTAAATCTTAAATAACATTTTTATTAGTCTGTCAGGGCTCAGTTTAAACTACAATTTCGTTTGTGTGTCATGCTTAAGTTTTAAATAAGATTGTCATCGCTACACGCGCTGTTGAAATGGGCGCATCTTAGAAATGATCATTTTTGTTATTATTGAAACGTACTATTTTTAAGTGTTATTTGCCGATATTGATCCGATGCGCAGACAATACCAACTACGTGTGCAAGATGTCGTAGACAAACATATTTAAACATATGTAAAGCCATCCTATTTCGCCCAGGAACATGCATTAACATTGACAAATATATTCGGAACTGAAATTAATGACCAAAAAAAAAACTAGGTTTATTTTATTCATCATCTCCGGCAATGCACGTAGTTGAGTTATGGATGTAAAAGGTGGATCATTATACGGTCTGCAAATTCAGAAATTGTTGTTTTTTTTTTACTAAGTTTTCCACAATGAAATTATTAATGCAACCCTGTAGCTTGTATTTATATTGTTAATATATTTTTTCGATCCTTCTATCTTTTTTAAATACTTTGAAATGGTGTATTTATTTTCATATCTATCTATCTATCTATCTATCTATCTATCTATCTATCTATCTATCTATCTATCTATCTATCTTTTCATAAACTGGTAAAATTACACGCACACGCACATACGGCATGACAAGAACTGCAATCTTATGAAGATCTCCATTATTCTAGTAATTATAGGAGCGACCGGGCTCATAAAAAAAATCTCAAAGACAATCTGGCAAATATAACCGGTGAACCAAGTGCAAGAGAGATACAAAGATTAAAGAGACGGTTGAAATCTTTAAAATATATCTCGGTTAGATTCTCTGGAGTAGTGGGTGAATATCTGTCATCCAGGATGATGACCCATCCCCAGCTTAAACAAATATATAAAAAAATTGAAAAAACAAAATCTAAATAAATGAATGCGAAAGTTGGGTCCATTTATCTCACTAATCTAAAAGTCAAAACGCCCTAGTTAAAATTAATTCAAATCTACACAATAATTTACATAATTTTGGTTATTTGAACTACATTTCTCATCTTGAAAGTTATCATCACAACGTTTCGGCCTATGTAACCTCCGGCCTTCTTCAGGTGTATCTCTTCGAACTCGGGAATATTTATGTCGGACTCGGGAATCTGGACGGCCATGATAGGGAGAAATCTTCAGTAATTCGCAATTCTTCGTATCGCTCGCACCGAGGATTGAACCTTCAACCTTTAGATGAGTATCACTTGCAACTGAATTTAACTTAGTACTTAGTAGGTCACTCAAGATAAAAAAATATCACAAAGCTAAGATAAAACCAAGTTATTTAAAGCCTAGATTTTCAAAAGTCAGGTACCTGTAAACGTGCGAGAATAAATGTTTAAAGTTGTTAATTACGTTAATTTTAATCTTATTGACGTGTTTTGTTTCATCATTTAATGATCAATAAAGTGTATTAATTAACATTCTATATTATGTATACAAATAAATAAAATAATTAATCAATAAAACTAAGAATGAAAATAAAAGATGAAAATAAGAATAAAAACTAAGTTGCAGGTTTTAAAAAATTAGGAAAATTTTAGTATATTCTCCAATTTAAGGGTCGTAATTATGCCTCGCATTATTTACGAGTTATCTTCTTTGTCATAGTTAAAATTTGAGTGATGAATCATATTTAATTCATTTCCTTTACCCATTCAAAAAAATTATTTACAAAAATGTTACCAATGAGTACATAAGAAACAGCAAGTAAGAGTCATATGTGCTTAATTATTATTAATTAGTAGATACAGTAGTTTATAACATTTATTTAAAGTTTATATCATGTAGTTTATATTCCTTAACTGTGGTTTCTAGTGAAGACACTATTATGGTTAATTGTTCCTAGAGAAACATTAAACACTCTGGAATCGATAACCGAACAAATAACATTCATTTCAAAACCGTTGGTTATATTTTTGTAAACATTTTTTTTTTATTAATCTGATTAAAGCAATCCATTAAATATGATTTTGTTAGGGCAACTTCACACAACAGAACACTTATTTCCTCTTGAATCAAAAGAAAGAGTTATCGCCCTTGGATAAAAGAAGTCGTCTGCCATACACAGTTTAAAAAGTAAACAGAATGGATCTCACGATCAGACTAAGCATCTCGCATTCAGCGGTTTTCTACATTTCATTTAATCAGTGTTTTTGTTAAATAAATTTGCTAACGGTTCTACTTCGTTCTTTCTTCATTTTTGAGTTGTTATTAAACCGATAACAACGTGTAAACATCAGACGTAACAGATTCATTACTCAATTTTAACTACATCGGAATATGTCAGACATAGAACTTCACAAAATACAAAATGGGACCCAACTATATCAGTATGGAAATATCGCTTTCAACATATTATTAGGTATGATTAAACGGTTTGGGCCTTCGTTATCTCTCGTTTCGTGGAGATGGTTATTTGAGTCAATGCAGTGATAAAGAAAGGGTTTAAGATTAGATTCTTGTCTGAACTTTAGTGAGGAAACATTGCAATGAAAGCAGGACTATAATATACAGGGTTACCCTCTTACTCCCACCCCCCAATGTCACGCATGAAACTGTCTGTGAAATCTTTGGAAATCTAGTAATAGCTCTACTATTTCAGCGTCATGAAGAATAATAATTGCAAGGACTATTAAAATAGAGCAGTTTCAAAAATGCCTTGTACAGTTGAAAAAGACGACATAAATGATAACTGTGCTAGTCTACTAAGTAATCATACTATTCGGTTTAACGTCTGTTTTGCATGCTAGCTTGTCTTGGACTTGTCAGACTTTTTGTGACATTTTTCAAGTTCCTTCTCTGTGATACGTTTGCAACTTTTGTTAACGATCCTGCTACTGATTGATTGATTGCTGTCTTTTATACGGAGCTTAAATAGCTTGTTTCCTTTCCATTTCGCAAGGTTATTTCAGTGATCGAGTGGGCAAATACCTGGGATAGAAGTCATAGGTCACTTACCGTTAGTGCATTTATTCATTTAGATCGTTTAGTCAGGAACATTATACATTGAATGATTTAGAAAATATTTGAAGTCACATTTCAGTTTCTACATAAATGAGGAAACACATTGAAATAAAAGCAGGACTATTATATACTGTTTCCCAATTAAATGCCACCCATGAAAACGTCCGTAACATCTTCAATAATTGGGTAATTGCCTTAATATTTCAGATTTATAAAGTAGAATCATTGCGAGAAAGATTAAAGTAGCGTAGGTTAAACAATGCGTTGGGCAGTTCAAGAAAAGACAAAACCACTTATTCCTGCTAAAAATATTGTTAAAGTAGAACAAGTTTTCCCTAGTGACCAGTAGTGTGAGTTTACGCCATTGATAAAAAATAAAGTTTCAACATTTCCTTATCTATTTCGGCTATCTGATAATCAATTACATGTGTTTAGAACAAATTATTAAATTACTGATTTCTTTACATTAATTGTATTCCATAATATTAGGTACAATACTTTTTTTATCATCTAATTACACTGTTGTTTATATTACATGCTACCAGGAGTAGTTTATTCATTTTGACTACTATATTTTGAAACATATAAGAGGCATTTTATTATTCATGATGAAGGAATCACTATCGCTATCTTATAAATACAGGCTTAATAGTACAGAGATATTCATTACAACATTTTCTATTGTGGAGTTCGTTTTTCTTTAATAAAGATATTATTACATTTTTCACTGTACAAGCTCACTTCAAGACAACATTTCAAAGTTGTTAATATCCAGAGACGAACTCAAGTATTGGTGGTTCAAAAATTCAGGGTCAATGAATCAATCTTAAACTTGAACACTAAAGGTAAAAGAGCCACGAATTCCGTTAGAAGAAAGGGTTATGTCACTGTTATAAACAATTTTACACGTTATATCACGGTGTGATTGCAACGTAGAATTCACATTTCGAGCACACCATTCAAAGATGACAAACAAAGAGTGTTGTATATTTATGGCTGCAACACGTTAAGGATAGATCAAAGTTTATTTGTACCAAATATGTTAAGATTTTAGAAAGGAGTTTGTATTTTATTAACGATTTCAGGGGAGTGACTCATGGGAAGTACCCGGTTTATGTCACCCCTTTTTAGTCACCCTTTTTAGGGGTCCCCCTTTTTTTTGGGGGGGGGGGTAACCCTATATATGCGTAGGGCATTCAATAGATAAAGTTACAATTTTGCACGCCATCTCCGAGTGTGCTAGAAACATTTGAGCATATGATTGAATGGCGTTAAAAGAAAACAGTTGAACATTCATGCCTGAAACTAAGCGGACATGTCTTACATAGTCTGAAGTTTATATGTAACAAATATTGTCGGATTTCAAGAAAAGAAATAGGAATTTTGGTAACGATTCCATGTAACATTTTTTTTGGTCACGAATGTATATATATATATATACATATATATTCAGCCCGTGTTTGGAGAAGATGCGATGCGTAACACAAATTAAGGAGTGGTTCAACCGATTAAAAAATAGCCGCACATCAGCGAAGAGAGACCAGCGTTATGACAAGCACCAAACTACTCGGAGTTCAGCTGTTATCGACAAAATAGATAATGCGAAACGCGACGGCGGAGATGAACACGTTTCCCAAAAAACACTTCTAGAGGTGTTTCCGGCAGTGGATGGATCGGTGGATTAAGTGTGTGCAAGCATAAGAGGCTTACTTTGAAGAGCATTAGGAGCCCAACACTGTCACGTATTTTAAATATTTTTTCTGGGGTAATGTCGGATACTTTTTAGACAGGCGTCATATATATATATATATATATATATATATATATATATAAATATATATTGTACACGAAAAAATAATTCATGAATTAATTAAATAAATCTGTATACAGAAATTTATTTATAAACCAATTAATTAATTAATTAAATATATTGAATATATATATATATATATATATATATATATATATATATATATATATATATACATATATATATATATCCTCCACAGATACACAGTTGAGCTGTATCACTGCTCTTCAGTACGGCCCCTCTCCTTAGTAAGGGATCGAACCTTCAACCATTAAGTTGATACTCGTCCATTAGGCCAGCGGGAGAAGCGCTTGTAAATGGCATTTCAAATGTATATTTATATAAACACTTGACCGCTACTTATACGTGCTCAATTTTTTTTTATTTAACGAGAGCTTTGCATTAATCTAAGATGAAGGAGGATACATCACCTAACCACCGTGCTCAACCCGAGAAGGGGACCTTATATGGTCATCCACAGACAAACTGTCTCGTCGTAACACAGCTCTTCATATATATATATATATATATATATATATATATATATATATATATATATATATATATATATATATATAAATTAATTAAGTTCAAATATTTACTAAATGAACAAAACCATTACTTTTCAAAAGTGCTCAATATATATTAGAGCTTTTATATTAAAATACATATAGTTCGAGTATCCGACAATTGTTTCAGAACCTTCTCGGCTCCTCCTCGGGGATACTTTGAGGAGGAGCCGAGTAGGTTCTGAAACAATTGTCGGATACTCGAACTATGTTTATTTTAATATATATATATATATATATATATATATATATATATATATATATATATATATATATATAGGTGGGTGGGTGTGCGTGTATATATATTTTTTCTTTTGTCTTTTTGTTTAAAATAACTCAAAGCTTCTTTAGACTATATATATATATATATATATATATATATATATATATATTTATATGTATATATATATATATATATTAGATTTTTAATGTTAGATGATATATATAATTATTCTCACAATCAGACAACGCTGCAGTCAACTAAAACCATAAAAGCCAAAGACCGGAAGTCCTTTACTTGAGTTTCCCTCCCCAGTAAAACATATACGAACTCAGGAAACGAAACCCGAATCACTTGCATGCGAGCCAAGTACTCTGCTACTGAGCCACTAGATCACGTACAAGAAGCTCTAGCGAGCATAAAATCCTACTTGTGAGACATCGGCCTGGGTTCTTAGTAGATGGATGACTACACCCCTTGTTGAGAAAAGTAGGTACATTCTACAGTCGGCCCTCGCCGCAATTTGCGTTGTCAGTGTTAGACTTGTATGTGCCGTGTGGCTTTCATGGTTTGAGTAGGCTGCGGCGTTGTCTGATTGTGGAAATAATTATATATATATATATGTGTGTGTGTGTGTGTGTGTGTGAGTATGTGCACGCGTGTGTATACGTGTGTGTGTGCGTGTCTGTGTGTGTGTGTGAGAGAGAGATGATAATTATAACACGAAGTTGTAATTGAGAGTTTTACGCAAGGGAAGTAATGTATACGACTGCCACATCTGGGTGTTGGATAATGGCCCTATGGTAATGGATGTATATGTTGGAAATCGTTGGTTTGACTTGCGCGAGTTAACGCGGGTGCAGTCGAGTGCAGAATAGGGCTTGTTTTCACAGTCAGAGCTAACACACGTGACAAGGTTACCGTGTGACGAGACCCCAGATCAAGGGTCAGTCTGCACCTGCGAGAGGCTCTGTGACGTCACTCGTTCTCGTGAGAAGCGAGTTTTTGTCAGTCTGATTCGGAAGGCGAACCGATCAGGACGTGCGATTCACGATGTAAAAATAAGTTGAATATTTCCCTTAAGGGAATACAAGCGAGAGAAATCCTTCCCCCTCTCTATTAATGGTTAAGAAAACATTGCTAACTAACTACGATAAAGTAGTGATTTGCTCTCTCCCTCTCTCTCTCTCGACGTAGTGAATGACTCCCAGTTGAAATAACAACGCTTGTAATAAAATTAATTAAATTTAAAAGAAGAGTTTGTCTTTGGGGTGCGTCATGAGGCTTTTGTTGCAGACACGGACGGCGTGGTTCACGGCAGGAAGGAAAGAACAAAGAATGGATTCACTAGACGACACACACCACGCTCTACAACAGATGAGGGAGAAAATTTAGGTATGCAACATGGGGAGGCGCCACTCAGATCACCAGAATACAAAATCGACTTCTCAACCAAGTAGGAGTATATGTCTTCTTGTTTCTACAGCCACTTTCTCACAGAAGAGACATTGCCAGTCTTTCTCTACTCTATCGTTACTTCCAGGGAAGATGGTCGACTGAGCTTCAATCTCTGGTCTTTTAATTTCTTGTAATACATTCACAGCAAAAACTCGTCTTTTACCAAAAGTGAAAATAACTTTCCATTCATCAACCGGAATTACCATCAACAGAGTTCCCTTTCAAAATCTTCGCGCCTGTTAAACATTATATTATAACATAACCACGGGACTGCTTCGCTGCACACTACAATTTGTCTTTCTCCGGTCAAATGTCAACAAATATCTGTCATAAACGGTCATCATAAGTAACCAATATTTATACCATTGGTTATTTTCAGTCCTCTCATAATCTGTCTTCATCATTAAACTGAAAATTTATCTTCTTATCAACCATCATCTTCGAGTTCTTTTTGTTGTTCTTCTTCTTTCGTGTGAATCAGATGATTATGGTGTTGGCATTAGTTTCTCCGATGTTTTTTCTAGTTAGACATCTTTCTGGAAAGACATCGGGTACTTACGGGAAGGACCACGAGAAGGTTGCCAACATCCCTTTTTGTTCTTGATAATTGGTGACTCATTAGTAAGAATAATGGCCAATCTAAGCTCATGCAATACAAGGTCCTTAGACCTTCAGTTCATCTTTTTAGATAGCCAACCACACCCGTTGCTATGGATGCATTGGTATTCATGGTAACGTTAAATAATATATATCCTTGGCCGTTGCCTCGTTTTACACGCGTGTATCGGCCCATTACAGCCAAGAATATAGAGAAAACAGTTTCAACCGTCGCCGACGCGCCGGAAATAAATGATAATCAGCTCGTTAACCCACGTGTGAGAAAGAAAATAGTGTAAGATAATACTGCAATAAACAATAACCATTACACTTTCAATATTAAATAGCCACGTTCATTGTCGAATTAATTGACTGTTTCTATATTATTGTATTGCGTATGGTGATATTTGCTATTGATTTGTCTCGACTTTTACATCCACTACCAAGACTACCAACGTATCATAATCGTAAAATATTGGCCGAGTAACCACAGTAGTATCTACATTGGTTAGCTGCAAATAACAGGAAATTAAGTTCAGTCGGGATCAACTTGCTGACTTGACGTCAGAATTACTAGAGATGTATGAATTGACAGAAAGTGACGTGATGTCACATACCACGCAGAGAGACAGAGTTGGTGAGAGAAGTCAGAATTTGATTGGGAGTACTACACGTGCGAACATGTTATCTTAAAAATACTCTGATAAGATATGATTAAACACTGATTATCGATCTCTCTGTCTCCCCACTGATCACTGATTTAGAACAATGATCAAGTCGAATAAACATCCCATGTCTTCAAAAGTTTTGTCTTGTCTTAGTCATTTTTCGAAGTATCAGAGAACTTATTTGCAGTCGGCGTTCCATACTTCAGTCTGGAAGGGCCAGAAAAAGGCCGTGTACAAGAAGTAACATCTAACAAGGTACTATTAGGAATTTTATTCATGCATGGCACAGGGCTGACACACTACATAATTACATAATCTGCATATATATATATATATATATATATATATATATATATATATATATATATATATATATTTCTAACATAGTTCACCCCAAACAAGGCAGGCCTCCACTGTAGACGTAAAAGGCTACTGAGAAAAAGGGTGAGGGGTCAACCCAAATTGGGAGCTGTGCAGCGAGATGTCTATTACATTAGTTTTAAATGTCTACATGCCAGTACCGTCAGGAAAACAGGGAGCAGGGATTAGGTTCCAGAGTTCAGCAGCACGAGGAAAGAAGCTCTTGGAGTAAAAAGATCTTCGGCATCTGGGGACCTCCACAGTGAATGCAAGTTCATCAGAGCACAATCTATTGAATTACTTGTAAAACAGGCACAAGGAAGCAACCTTGCGGCGATGGGACATGGGCTGGAGCTTGGTGTATAGTTAAGGACCTACAAAGTTAGTGACTCTTTTTGGACCTTGTCTAAAAGGGAGAGACTAGTGGATGATGCCCCAGCCCAGATGTGACAACAATACTCCATGCATGGGCGGAGTCATATATATATATATATATATATATATATATATATATATATATATATATATATATATATATATGATTATTTTTATTTACACAGACATGTACAAAATCTGCGACACTGGCATGTCGATGTGATCGATCAACAGTTATTATAAACTGAGATCTCATCAGGCAGAGTTAGAATCCGATCTTTACCTTAGATCATATTTGGAAAGAAATATATTTCCATATATGATCTAAGGTTAAGATCGGATTCTGACTCTACCTGATGAGATATCAGTTCATAATAACTGATGATCGATAACATCGACATGCCAGTGCCGCAGATTTTGTACATGTCTGTGTAAATAAAAATAATCATATATAAAAGCTCTATTTCATATTGAGCACTTTTAATAAACCCGGTTAACATTCTTTGGATTACTACCCTGTGAATGTTTTACCTGGATTATATATATATATATATATATATATATATGTGTGTGTGTGTGTGTGATAATTTAATCATCTACAACAATTGATACTGGTTTCGCGTTACGATCAATTCGTCAGATGATAACAACACGTTTATTTATGATTTGTTTAGTTCCACTTCTTTGGTAACTGTCCCGCACAGAATTACAGCGAGTCACTGAAGTAAAAAAAAAAACACTTACGTATCAAGAAGCCTGAGAATGAATATGTATATAAGAGAAAGAGAGGGAAATATAAGGTGAGGAGAGAAAGGACAATTTCGTATGGCTGAATGAGTATTGCTAACATTTTTCTGTTACTACATTAGCCCTCTAATACGAGTTTCTTAAAAAAAAGTACCATAGATCCAACTTTTATCTACCAAAGCATTGTACGGTAGATCCGATCGTCAGGTGTTCTTGAATCCAATTTCGGACTCTTCGATAAGGAAGAGGCTCTGCCGAATCTTTCCGCGATGACCAGCTCGATTTTATCTTAAATCCAATACAGCCAGATTGATAATACCCACTAGAAACTGAAATGTAGAGTAGTTAAATACAATAATTATATTAACTCTTGTCGAACCTACAATTGAGCACTTTATTGTCTCTTTCAACTAACTTGCGATACACACATCAGATAGGAGGGTTTTAATTACCTACTAGACACCATCCTCGAATGTATTCGGTCTTTCTGTAAAAGAGTTCGTCAGGAAACCCTGACATAAGGATACTTCACACTACAAGTAAACCCTGACCAAATATTAAAGAATAACATAGTATTCGAAGCCCAAATAAGATCTCCTCAGTTTGGCCACACGCCTATACGAGGAATGGTGCATCTTCTCCTAGTGATGTTACCACAAGTAACAGCACTTAGTAGGGTACTCCAGCAGACCAGATGAATTCTTGTCCTGAAATCCGGTAAGACCAAGAGACCAAAAGAAAAATATATACTATAACAGAATCAACTGGTCAATTAGTGAAAATAAAAATAATGTTCTTAACTTATCTACAAAATCAACCCTTGTGATGTAAAGTAGAACGTTATTCGAACACTCGTATATCGATGTATCTCATATAGAGACTATGTGTTAGCACATAAAGTGGCACTTTGATTTCTGAGAACGTCGATTGAAGTAAAATGAAACAAAAGATATATATGTATATATATATATATATATATAATATATTGGCAGAATAGAACGTTTATGAAAGAAGGTACATTTTTATTATGGAGCGCTGAAAGAGAGCCGCTCCTTCTTTATAGGAGTTGGAGCAGGAGCGGCTCCTTTTTGAAAATGGAGAGCGTGAGAGGAGCCAGCTCCAGTTTTGGGCGTTGGAGCAGGAGCGGGAGCAGCTCCAAAAGTAGTGGAGCGCATGGGTGGGCAAAAATAAGAGTCCTATTTTTAAAAATTCATAACTTTTTTATTTATTGATTTAAAAAAATTTTTTTTTTAGAATAAGTAAAGGGCCCCTTCCGAAGCAAGCATGAGCCGTATTAGCCCTAAGGAACGGACCCTCATTTAGAAAACATTATTTTTGCTTAAAAAACTCAAAACAGTGTAAAAAACAATACTTTAGTTTTTGTAAGTTTTAAGAAGTGTTTTTCGGCTAAAATTTGTTTTGTTTATTTCAAAAAATCTCGGAAGGGTCAGTCTACACACACATAAAGTTTGGTGAGTTTAACTTTTATTTTGTGGAAGTTATTCAAATTCAAGTTATTCAAATTTAAAGATAGGACCCTTATTTTGGCCCACCCATATATATATATATATATATATATATATATATATATATATATATATATATATATATATATATTGTTTTCTCTACTTATATTATAACATTAATCTATTATGGAGCTCATCAGGTTAACTAATAACTAAGGAGTTTTTCTTTGTAGCGAAATAAGAAATTTCTGCGTACTTTGTTTTGGCCATAAGTATATTTTGTATAATATGCTCTCTCTCTCTCTCTCTCTATCAATTTCTCTCTAGTTCTCCTTCTTTGTCTCTCTCTCTATCTCTTTGTCTCTGTCTATGCCTGTCTGTCTGTCTGTCTGTCTGTCTCTCTCTCTCTCTCTCTATCAATTTCTCTCTAGTTCTCCTTCTTTGTCTCTCTCTCTATCTCTTTGTCTCTGTCTATGTCTGTCTGTCTGTCTGTCTGTCTCTCTCTCTCTCTCTCTCTCTCTCTCTCTCTCTATATATATATATATATATATATATATATAATACATAATAAATATGACTTACTACAGTAATATCTATAAAACTTTACTACAGATTCGCTTGGAGTATATTAAAAACATCCGTAACATCTTTATACATTTGGATTTCTAAATAAATGTATAATCGTTGAATACTTTATAAATACACCTTTGACAATAGGATATTCCGTGAAACTGCAGTCAAATATTAAGATTAGTCACATCTATTATTTATTATTTTTATAAAGCCTTATTATTAATACATTTGTACGAGAAATGGTTACTGTCTTGATTCGGCTCGTTTTCGAATTTTAAAAGTTTATTTTGTTTCGTTTTCACGCTTTATTTGAGTCATTCTGTACCACGACAGACAAGCGGTTGAACAGATTTTACGGCCTAAAAGAGAAAAAAGAAGGAAGGTCGAGATAAGGATGTAGCATACATACATTTAAGGGTCAGCGTAGTGGCGATACGTAAGAAGAGGTAACTCATGGGAAGTGGCTTCAATTGAAACCGTTTTTTTTAGATCATTAAGCTTGTACATGAAATAGGTAATTATTTGTTTGGTCTTCGTTTCGTCAGATTTGGCTTTGGGGAGGTTTGGTTTCGCTAACTCTTGCTAACGGGTCATATTATTCTGTCTTGCCCCAAACAGTTCAATAGCTAGACAACCCCCATCTCTCCTCTTCTCTTTCTCTCGTCATATCCCGTTCCCTCCTTCTTTCTCTGTCTTTTCTGTTCTCTGTCTCATATCACTCAATTTATTTTGAGTGTCATCACCTTCTTTGCCCGATCTGAACTTTAATTAACACGAGCGAATTTCAGAGGTCAAATCGCTGACCTCGTCCAAAGTCTTAGACGCAATTAATCAGATATTTGGGTCATTTCCAATATTTCAGTTTGAAACTTCTTACGTGTTGGTTTTATATTAGCTATTTGTTAGAACATATTCACTGTATTATACAATTATTGAATTCAATAGGAATCTAGAAATTAATAAAAATTGAACTGACATTTGATCTCATTGTGAATATAGTTCTGACGCACATAGATTCCCATGAACTATTGCATACAACATCGTTCAGATAACACGCTCATTATTAATATAGAGTAAGTGGTGTATAGCGAGTGTCGTTTTTGAATGGAAAAGTTTGAGTGACACTTGTTAGGGTTAGAGGTGACTCCAGACGGAAGTCATGAAAACATGTGCTTTCCGGGCGAAGGTTTTTTGCCTCTTTGACAAGAGAGACTTCAAGCAAAAAAGACGTGTCTGGATGCTGTCTCCAATGAGGAGCAGCGCGTAGTGTAGCTAAGTGTAGTTGGACGAGCTATCTGTCTATCTACCTGTCTGTCTTTCTCTCTCTCTCTCTCTCTCTCTCTCTCTCTCTCTCTCTCTCTCAAGTAACTCACCTCCCTGATGTTTTCTGTAACTGTCCCTCTTTTTTGTAAATAAACCGAGTTGTTTTGTATCCGCATAAAAGAAAAAATCTGGGTCCATGACGTGGGTGTATAACGGTCTATACACTGATCAGTAAGTAACAATATAATATTAGATACCT
Organism: Sepiola atlantica; assembly: GCA_963556195.1. Classification (NCBI taxonomy): domain Eukaryota; kingdom Metazoa; phylum Mollusca; class Cephalopoda; order Sepiida; family Sepiolidae; genus Sepiola; species Sepiola atlantica. Next base: position 25,168,200 of record OY744547.1, on the reverse strand, counting down.
ACATAGGCATACACACAATGGGGAACAAACATGCATATACTTACATATATATCTTGTATATAAAGTTAAGTCAGTGTCTCCATAGTGTTTTGCCATCAGTAGCTTTCTTTCTAAAATATCACAATTTTATTCTGATTAGTCGTTTTTTCTTAGCGCAGAGTTGCAGTATGCTGTTAAAAATAATAAAAAAGTACTTAAATTTAACTATTTCTAGAAAATACTTAGCTGGGTGGGAAATAATTTGAAATTGCCGCCATCTTAAAAGAGATGTAATTCTGTATTCATCCATACAGAGTTTGGTCCCTTCAGTTGGAACATAAAATAATATTTTAGAAAACAAAAACAACGTAGATTAAAAAAAAGAAAAACAACACAATTAGAAGTAAATACACTACCGGGAAACAGTGAGTTGCACAGCTAGTATATATTACAATTAAGTAATAAACAACAAAATTATGACGTAATTCGTTTTGAGTATATCAGTTCCAGAAATTCAATAAAATTTTATATATATATATCGGTGCAATTATATATATTAATTTATACGTACATAAAATTAGTCCATGGGTACGTGTTTCTGGCTCACAGTCGTCATCAGCATGGCTAACTTAGTCAAGGATCGAACCTTCGATATTGGTGTCTATAGTCCAGCGTCTTTACCTCTGGACCAAGACGCTTGTCTAGAAACATGTACGATTTTTATCACCTAAATATTTAATGTATTTTTATGTAATTATTTTTATTGGTGATTGCAGCGTTCGTTCGTAGACATCAATATCGAAGGTTCAATCCTTGTCTAAGTTAGCCATGCTGACGACGGCTGTAAGCCAGACACACGTCTCCATGGATTACTTTTATGTGCGTATAAAATAAATAAATATATATATATTAACGAAAAATACGTCCTATAAAGTTAAAGGCGACTAATAATGCAATTTTCTGCATATTAATCACTTAGAAAGTGAGACAATCGAAATTATAGTAAGCAAAAAAGACCCAACAACGAACGTTGCAATCACCAATAAAAATAATTACATAAAAATACATCATATATATATATATTGATTTTATTCCATTAGTTGCGACAAAACAAGTTCTGTTTCGTTGGCGCTAGCAAATAGCGTCAAACTCATCAGGCTAACAATGGAATCCATTCCAATCGGATGCCATTGTTAGCTTGATGAGTTGGACGCTATTTGCTAGCGCCAACGAAACAGAACTTGTTTTGTCGCAACTAATGGAATAAAATCAAAAAATATATTTTGCTCTGAATTTTCATTGAGCACTCTCATAAACCCGGTTTCAACTTCCTTCGGATTCATACCCCCTGGATATTTGTAACAAGTTAATTATATATATATATATATATATATATATATATATATATATATATATATATATATATATATATATATATATATATATATATGTCACTATCACCATCACCATTACCATCAGGGTTTTGATCATTCCAGGGGGAGGAACCTCTCCCTGGTGTTTATCCACCTTATTGGTGACTGTCATTCACGTTTTTCTTTTTTTGCCATGTCACCACACTAGACACTACGTATTTGCGAAGCCATTTGCTATATTGTGCTATATTTTGCTATATTTTGCATAAAGTTTCATGTACAGGAGTGGATTATTTATTTTAATTAATTAATCAATTAATACTGCACCCGTAAAATACTTCGTTGTGTCAAATCTTTTAGTGCAGAAAAGTTACGCAGCAAAATGTTTATTTTGTTACCACATGACATCTTTTGCAAAATATCTGAAATTTCTCTCATTAGCTTTTGTTCAAAGTAAACCAAAAGTTCGGATTTATAGTAATTTGTATGAGACCGGCACAGGTGACGACATGAAATACGTGGTTTAATCTCTAGAACAATTGAAAATTCCTCCTCGAAATAGTCAAATATCGCAATTTTTCACAAATATCCAACAGTTTGTTTTCCTCCCCAAATAATAAAAAAAATGTTGCAATGAATGTTATTTTATAAAGTCCGTCGGTATGTCACGTTATCTGTTTGCACTACACTTTTCATCGCTAAATATGCAGACTGGATGGACGCAACTCATTATAGATGCAGTCGAACATTTCGATAAGCGGTTGTATTAATCTCTTACCCTGTGTTGCATTTCGCTTTGATCTGTCACACTTGAATTTGAAATGTATTTTAGATGCGTCAAAGTATTTCTAAAAGAAGTTCTGTCCGTCGGTCTGTAAGTTTGAAATAAATGTTGTACTGATACAGCTTTTTTAGCCAGACAAAACCGACTTTTCGTTCGGCATTTTCCGACTGTCTCCGTATACAGCCGGAAGATGCCGAAGTGATGCCATGGAAACTTTGGTTTCCTCCAGATAGCTTATTATGAACTCCCACATGATGTAAAATATGATTTTTTCACAAATCTCTCACATTAAAATCAACCAAAAATTGTAATCAACACCTGTTTATATTATTATATTGTATAATCGAAGAGTGTGAGACAAATTCTTGTGAGTTACGTCATGGCGAGAGTTTACGAAATAACGGCCGCTGTTTTTTAATATTTTTTAAATTCAATATTTTGAACGCCCTGCGTTCTTCATGAAATATGATTTTTAAAGGAATCGTACGGTGTCAAAAAAACGGAAAAGCGAAGTATTTATATTCATAATATATTTTGTTGAGGTGGATGTCGACTAAGTATTGTTAAAATGTGTTTAAAGGGTGCTTTTGAAAGTGATGTGGTTATTTATTTGTTATTATTTATTTTGGTAAGTGTAATTGTTTACATGTAAAGTGTCTGCGAGTCTGTTAGTGTTTACTTCCGGTTGCTGTTCTGTGTCGTGTTTGTCTAATCATGCTTTGTAAATAAAACAAATAATGATACTATTTAGATGTCATGTTTTGTAGTTATGTTAAGTCAGTGTAATTGTGTTTGTGCTTTTTTTTTTATAAAAGAAAGTTTAATGGAAAAATATACAATGGGAAAATATTGATAAATATATATATATGTATATAGATATTTAAAATTTTGTTTCAGTGTAAAATCTCAGAAATTAAGGAGCCTCTTTCTGGGGCTAACACGTGATCTTTATATGACATACATAGATATCCGAGTGTTCCATTCGAGTTTTTTCTTTTACCTCCCAAACGTTGAGTTAGTAATTCTTCTCTCCCCAATTGACCAATCAACTATGTTATTGCCTATCTGTATTGTGGTCTCTTGGTCTTAGCGGATTGTAGAACAATAATTCAGCTAAGCTTATGGAACATCTAACTTAGTGCTGTTACTAAGGCAACATCACTTGGAGTATAAGTTAGTGTGTAGCCATGCCAAATGGTTCTTATTTGGGCTTCGAATACTATGCTATTTTTAATATTTGGTCAAGGTTTACTTGCCAAGTTGTCTCGACAAACCACTAAACAGAAAGACTTTAGAAACTCGAGGACAGTGTCTCGTAGGCATTCAAATTCTCTCTGCAGCATTCAAATTTTCTCCGCAGCATTCAAATTTTCTCCGCAGCATTAAAATTCTCTCCGCAGCATTCAAATTCTCTCTGCAGCATTCAAATTCTCTCCGCAGCATTCAAATTCTCACTACAGCATTCAAATTTTCTCCGCAGCATTGAAATTTTCTCCGCAGCATTCAAATTCTCTCCGCAGCATTCAAATTCTCTCCGCAGCATTCAAATTTTCTCCGCAGCATTCAAATTCTCTCCGCAGCATTCAAATTCTCTCCGCAGCATTCAAATTTTCTCCGCAGCATTCAAATTCCTTCCGCAGCATTTAAATTTTCTCCGCAGCATTCAAATTCTCTACGCAGCATTCAAATTTTCTCCGCAGCATTCAAATTTTCTCTGCAGAATTCAAATTCTCTTCGAAGGATTCAAATTCTCTCCGCAGCATTCAAATTTTCTCCGCAGCATTCAAATTCTCTCCGCAGCATCCAAATTTTCTCCGCAGCATTCAAATTCTCTCCGCAGCATTCAAATTCTCTCCGCAGCATTCAAATTCTCTCCGCAGCATTCAAATTCTCACCGCAGCATTCAAATTTTCTCCGCAGTATTCAAATTTTCTCCGCAGCATTCAAATTTTCTCCGCAGCATTCAAATTCTCTCCGCAGCATTCAAATTCTCACCGCAGCATTCAAATTCTCACCGCAGCATTCAAATTTCCTCTGCAGCATTCAAATTCTCTACACAGCATTCAAATTTTCTCAGCAGCATTCAAATTTTCTCCGCAGCATTCAAATTCTCTCCGCAGCATTTAAATTTTCTCCGCAGCATTCAAATTCTCTCCGCAGCATTCAAATTTTCTCCGCAGCATTCAAATTCTGTCTGCAGCATTCAAATTTTCTCCGCAGCATTCAAATTTTCTCTGCAGCATTCAAATTTTCTCCGCAGCATTCAAATTTTCTCTGCAGCATTCAAATTCTCTCCGCAGCATTCAAATTCTCTCCGCAGCATTCAAATTTTCTCCGCAGCATTCAAATTCTCTCTGCAGCATTCAAATTTTCTCCGCAGCATTCAAATTTTCTCCGCAGCATTAAAATTCTCTCCGCAGCATTCAAATTCTCTCTGCAGCATTCAAATTCTCTCCGCAGCATTCAAATTCTCACTGCAGCATTCAAATTTTCTCCGCAGCATTGAAATTTTCTCCGCAGCATTCAAATTCTCTCCGCAGCATTCAAATTCTCTCCGCAGCATTCAAATTCTCTCCGCAGCATTCAAATTTTCTCCTCAGCATTCAAATTCTCTCCGCAGCATTCAAATTCTCACCGCAGCATTCAAATTTTCTCCGCAGCATTCAAATTTTCTCCGCAGCATTCAAATTCTGTCTGCAGCATTCAAATTTTCTCCGCAGCATTCAAATTTTCTCTGCAGCATTCAAATTTTCTCCGCAGCATTCAAATTTTCTCTGCAGCATTCAAATTCTCTCCGCAGCATTCAAATTCTCTCCGCAGCATTCAAATTTTCTCCGCAGCATTCAAATTTTCTCCGCAGCATTCAAATTCTCTCCGCAGCTTTTCAAATTCTCTCCGCAGCATTAAATTCTCACCGCAGCATTCAAATTTTCTCCGCAGCATTCAAATTTTCTCTGCAGCATTTAAATTCTCTCCGCAGCATTTAAATTCTCTCCGCAGCATTCAAATTCTCACCGCAGCATTCAAATTTTCTCCGCAGTATTCAAATTTTCTCCGCAGCATTCAAATTTTCTCCGCAGCATTCAAATTCTCTCCGCAGCATACAAATTCTCACCGCAGCATTCAAATTCTCACCGCAGCATTCAAATTTTCTCTGCAGCATTCAAATTCTCTCCGCAGCATTCAAATTCTCTACACAGCATTCAAATTTTCTTAGCAGCATTCAAATTTTCTCCGCAGCATTCAAATTCCTTCCGCAGCATTTAAATTTTCTCCGCAGCATTCAAATTCTCTCCGCAGCATTCAAATTTTCTCCGCAGCATTCAAATTCTGTTTGCAGCATTCAAATTTTCTCCGCAGCATTCAAATTTTCTCTGCAGCATTCAAATTTTCTCCGCAGCATTCAAATTTTCTCTGCAGCATTCAAATTCTCTCCGCAGCATTCAAATTCTCTCCGCAGCATTCAAATTTTCTCCGCAGCATTCAAATTCTCTCCGCAGCATTCAAATTCTCTCCGCAGCTTTTCAAATTCTCTCCGCAGCATTAAATTCTCACCGCAGCATTCAAATTTTCTCCGCAGCATTCAAATTTTCTCTGCAGCATTTAAATTCTCTCCGCAGCATTCAAATTCTCTCCGCAGCATTCAAATTCTCTACGCAGCATTCAAATTTTCTCCGCAGCATTCAAATTTTCTCTGCAGAATTCAAATTCTCTTCGAAGGATTCAAATTCTCTCCACAGCATTCAAATTTTCTCCGCAGCATTCAAATTCTCTCCGCAGCATTCAAATTCTCTCCGCAGCTTTTCAAATTCTCACCGCAGCATTAAATTCTCACCGCAGCATTCAAATTTTCTCCGCAGCATTCAAATTTTCTCTGCAGCATTTAAATTCTCTCCGCAGCATTCAAATTCTCTCCGCAGCATTCAAATTCTCACCGCAGCATTCAAATTTTCTCCGCAGCATTCAAATTCTCTCCGCAGCATTCAAATTCTCACCGCAGCATTCAAATTTTCTCCGCAGCATTCAAATTCTCACCGCAGTATTCAAATTTTCTCCGCAGCATTCAAATTCTCTCCGCAGCATTCAAATTCTCTCCGCAGCATTCAAATTTTCTCCGCAGCATTCAAATTCTCTCCGCAGCATTCAAATTTTCTCCACAGCATTCACATTTTCTCCGCAGCATTCAAATTTTCTTCGTAGGCTTTCAAATTTTCTCCGCAGCATTCAAATTTTCTCCGCAGCATTCAAATTCTCTACACAGCATTCAAATTTTCTCAGCAGCATTCAAATTTTCTCCGCAGCATTCAAATTCCTTCCGCAGCATTTAAATTTTCTCCGCAGCATACAAATTCTCTCCGCAGCATTCAAATTTTCTCCGCAGCATTCAAATTCTGTTTGCAGCATTCAAATTTTCTCCGCAGCATTCAAATTTTCTCTGCAGCATTCAAATTTTCTCCGCAGCATTCAAATTTTCTCTGCAGCATTCAAATTCTCTCCGCAGCATTCAAATTCTCTCCGCAGCATTCAAATTTTCTCCGCAGCATTCAAATTCTCTCCGCAGCATTCAAATTCTCTCCGCAGCTTTTCAAATTCTCTCCGCAGCATTAAATTCTCACCGCAGCATTCAAATTTTCTCCGCAGCATTCAAATTTTCTCTGCAGCATTTAAATTCTCTCCGCAGCATTCAAATTCTCTCCGCAGCATTCAAATTCTCTACGCAGCATTCAAATTTTCTCCGCAGCATTCAAATTTTCTCTGCAGAATTCAAATTCTCTTCGAAGGATTCAAATTCTCTCCGCAGCATTCAAATTTTCTCCGCAGCATTCAAATTCTCTCCGCAGCATCCAAATTTTCTCCGCAGCATTCAAATTCTCTCCGCAGCATTCAAATTCTCTCCGCAGCATTCAAATTCTCTCCGCAGCATTCAAATTCTCACCGCAGCATTCAAATTTTCTCCGCAGTATTCAAATTTTCTCCGCAGCATTCAAATTTTCTCCGCAGCATTCAAATTCTCTCCGCAGCATTCAAATTCTCACCGCAGCATTCAAATTCTCACCGCAGCATTCAAATTTCCTCTGCAGCATTCAAATTCTCTACACAGCATTCAAATTTTCTCAGCAGCATTCAAATTTTCTCCGCAGCATTCAAATTCTCTCCGCAGCATTTAAATTTTCTCCGCAGCATTCAAATTCTCTCCGCAGCATTCAAATTTTCTCCGCAGCATTCAAATTCTGTCTGCAGCATTCAAATTTTCTCCGCAGCATTCAAATTTTCTCTGCAGCATTCAAATTTTCTCCGCAGCATTCAAATTTTCTCTGCAGCATTCAAATTCTCTCCGCAGCATTCAAATTCTCTCCGCAGCATTCAAATTTTCTCCGCAGCATTCAAATTCTCTCTGCAGCATTCAAATTTTCTCCGCAGCATTCAAATTTTCTCCGCAGCATTAAAATTCTCTCCGCAGCATTCAAATTCTCTCTGCAGCATTCAAATTCTCTCCGCAGCATTCAAATTCTCACTCCAGCATTCAAATTTTCTCCGCAGCATTGAAATTTTCTCCGCAGCATTCAAATTCTCTCCGCAGCATTCAAATTCTCTCCGCAGCATTCAAATTCTCTCCGCAGCATTCAAATTTTCTCCTCAGCATTCAAATTCTCTCCGCAGCATTCAAATTCTCACCGCAGCATTCAAATTTTCTCCGCAGCATTCAAATTTTCTCCGCAGCATTCAAATTCTGTCTGCAGCATTCAAATTTTCTCCGCAGCATTCAAATTTTCTCTGCAGCATTCAAATTTTCTCCGCAGCATTCAAATTTTCTCTGCAGCATTCAAATTCTCTCCGCAGCATTCAAATTCTCTCCGCAGCATTCAAATTTTCTCCGCAGCATTCAAATTTTCTCCGCAGCATTCAAATTCTCTCCGCAGCTTTTCAAATTCTCTCCGCAGCATTAAATTCTCACCGCAGCATTCAAATTTTCTCCGCAGCATTCAAATTTTCTCTGCAGCATTTAAATTCTCTCCGCAGCATTTAAATTCTCTCCGCAGCATTCAAATTCTCACCGCAGCATTCAAATTTTCTCCGCAGTATTCAAATTTTCTCCGCAGCATTCAAATTTTCTCCGCAGCATTCAAATTCTCTCCGCAGCATACAAATTCTCACCGCAGCATTCAAATTCTCACCGCAGCATTCAAATTTTCTCTGCAGCATTCAAATTCTCTCCGCAGCATTCAAATTCTCTACACAGCATTCAAATTTTCTTAGCAGCATTCAAATTTTCTCCGCAGCATTCAAATTCCTTCCGCAGCATTTAAATTTTCTCCGCAGCATTCAAATTCTCTCCGCAGCATTCAAATTTTCTCCGCAGCATTCAAATTCTGTTTGCAGCATTCAAATTTTCTCCGCAGCATTCAAATTTTCTCTGCAGCATTCAAATTTTCTCCGCAGCATTCAAATTTTCTCTGCAGCATTCAAATTCTCTCCGCAGCATTCAAATTCTCTCCGCAGCATTCAAATTTTCTCCGCAGCATTCAAATTCTCTCCGCAGCATTCAAATTCTCTCCGCAGCTTTTCAAATTCTCTCCGCAGCATTAAATTCTCACCGCAGCATTCAAATTTTCTCCGCAGCATTCAAATTTTCTCTGCAGCATTTAAATTCTCTCCGCAGCATTCAAATTCTCTCCGCAGCATTCAAATTCTCTACGCAGCATTCAAATTTTCTCCGCAGCATTCAAATTTTCTCTGCAGAATTCAAATTCTCTTCGAAGGATTCAAATTCTCTCCACAGCATTCAAATTTTCTCCGCAGCATTCAAATTCTCTCCGCAGCATTCAAATTCTCTCCGCAGCTTTTCAAATTCTCACCGCAGCATTAAATTCTCACCGCAGCATTCAAATTTTCTCCGCAGCATTCAAATTTTCTCTGCAGCATTTAAATTCTCTCCGCAGCATTCAAATTCTCTCCGCAGCATTCAAATTCTCACCGCAGCATTCAAATTTTCTCCGCAGCATTCAAATTCTCTCCGCAGCATTCAAATTCTCACCGCAGCATTCAAATTTTCTCCGCAGCATTCAAATTCTCACCGCAGTATTCAAATTTTCTCCGCAGCATTCAAATTCTCTCCGCAGCATTCAAATTCTCTCCGCAGCATTCAAATTTTCTCCGCAGCATTCAAATTCTCTCCGCAGCATTCAAATTTTCTCCACAGCATTCACATTTTCTCCGCAGCATTCAAATTTTCTTCGTAGGCTTTCAAATTTTCTCCGCAGCATTCAAATTTTCTCCGCAGCATTCAAATTCTCTACACAGCATTCAAATTTTCTCAGCAGCATTCAAATTTTCTCCGCAGCATTCAAATTCCTTCCGCAGCATTTAAATTTTCTCCGCAGCATTCAAATTCTCTCCGCAGCATTCAAATTTTCTCCGCAGCATTCAAATTCTGTTTGCAGCATTCAAATTTTCTCCGCAGCATTCAAATTTTCTCTGCAGCATTCAAATTTTCTCCGCAGCATTCAAATTTTCTCTGCAGCATTCAAATTCTCTCCGCAGCATTCAAATTCTCTCCGCAGCATTCAAATTTTCTCCGCAGCATTCAAATTCTCTCCGCAGCATTCAAATTCTCTCCGCAGCTTTTCAAATTCTCTCCGCAGCATTAAATTCTCACCGCAGCATTCAAATTTTCTCCGCAGCATTCAAATTTTCTCTGCAGCATTTAAATTCTCTCCGCAGCATTCAAATTCTCTCCGCAGCATTCAAATTCTCTACGCAGCATTCAAATTTTCTCCGCAGCATTCAAATTTTCTCTGCAGAATTCAAATTCTCTTCGAAGGATTCAAATTCTCTCCACAGCATTCAAATTTTCTCCGCAGCATTCAAATTCTCTCCGCAGCATCCAAATTTTCTCTGCAGCATTCAAATTCTCTCCGCAGCATTCAAATTCTCTCCGCAGCATTCAAATTCTCACTGCAGCATTCAAATTTTCTCCGCAGTATTCAAATTTTCTCCGCAGCATTCAAATTTTCTCCGCAGCATTCAAATTCTCTCCGCAGCATTCAAATTCTCACCGCAGCATTCAAATTCTCACCGCAGCATTCAAATTTTCTCCGCAGTATTCAAATTTTCTCCGCAGCATTCAAATTTTCTCCGCAGCATTCAAATTCTCTCCGCAGCATACAAATTCTCACCGCAGCATTCAAATTCTCACCGCAGCATTCAAATTCTCTCTGCAGCATTCAAATTCTCTCCGCAGCATTCAAATTCTCTACACAGCATTCAAATTTTCTCAGCAGCATTCAAATTTTCTCCGCAGCATTCAAATTCCTTCCGCAGCATTTAAATTTTCTCCGCAGCATTCAAATTCTCTCCGCAGCATTCAAATTTTCTCCGCAGCATTCAAATTCTGTCTGCAGCATTCAAATTTTCTCCGCAGCATTCAAATTTTCTCTGCAGCATTCAAATTCTCTCCGCAGCATTCAAATTCTCTCCGCAGCATTCAAATTTTCTCCGCAGCATTCAAATTCTCTCCGCAGCATTCAAATTCTCTCCGCAGCTTTTCAAATTCTCTCCGCAGCATTAAATTCTCACCGCAGCATTCAAATTTTCTCCGCAGCATTCAAATTTTCTCTGCAGCATTTAAATTCTCTCCGCAGCATTCAAATTCTCTCCGCAGCATTCAAATTCTCTACGCAGCATTCAAATTTTCTCCGCAGCATTCAAATTTTCTCTGCAGAATTCAAATTCTCTTCGAAGGATTCAAATTCTCTCCACAGCATTCAAATTTTCTCCGCAGCATTCAAATTCTCTCCGCAGCATCCAAATTTTCTCTGCAGCATTCAAATTCTCTCCGCAGCATTCAAATTCTCTCCGCAGCATTCAAATTCTCACTGCAGCATTCAAATTTTCTCCGCAGTATTCAAATTTTCTCCGCAGCATTCAAATTTTCTCCGCAGCATTCAAATTCTCTCCGCAGCATTCAAATTCTCACCGCAGCATTCAAATTCTCACCGCAGCATTCAAATTTTCTCCGCAGTATTCAAATTTTCTCCGCAGCGTTCAAATTTTCTCCGCAGCATTCAAATTCTCTCCGCAGCATACAAATTCTCACCGCAGCATTCAAATTCTCACCGCAGCATTCAAATTCTCTCTGCAGCATTCAAATTCTCTCCGCAGCATTCAAATTCTCTACACAGCATTCAAATTTTCTCAGCAGCATTCAAATTTTCTCCGCAGCATTCAAATTCCTTCCGCAGCATTTAAATTTTCTCCGCAGCATTCAAATTCTCTCCGCAGCATTCAAATTTTCTCCGCAGCATTCAAATTCTGTCTGCAGCATTCAAATTTTCTCCGCAGCATTCAAATTTTCTCTGCAGCATTCAAATTTTCTCCGCAGCATTCAAATTTTCTCTGCAGCATTCAAATTCTCTCCGCAGCATTCAAATTCTCTCCGCAGCATTCAAATTTTCTCCGCAGCATTCAAATTCTCTCCGCAGCATTCAAATTCTCTCCGCAGTTTTCAAATTCTCTCCGCAGCATTAAATTCTCACCGCAGCATTCAAATTTTCTCCGCAGCATTCAAATTTTCTCTGCAGCATTTAAATTCTCTCCGCAGCATTCAAATTCTCTCCGCAGCATTCAAATTCTCACCGCAGCATTCAAATTTTCTCCGCAGCATTCAAATTCTCTCCGCAGCATTCAAATTCTCACCGCAGCATTCAAATTTTCTCCGCAGCATTCAAATTCTCACCGCAGTATTCAAATTTTCTCCGCAGCATTCAAATTCTCTCCGCAGCATTCAAATTCTCTCCGCAGCATTCAAATTTTCTCCGCAGCATTCAAATTCTCTCCGCAGCATTCAAATTTTCTCCACAGCATTCACATTTTCTCCGCAGCATTCAAATTTTCTTCGTAGGCTTTCAAATTTTCTCCGCAGCATTCAAATTTTCTCCGCAGCATTCACATTTTCTCCGCAGCATTCAAATTTTCTCCGTAGGTATTCAAATTTTCTCCGTAGGCATTCAAATTTTTTCCGCAGCATTCAAATTCTCTCCGCAGCATTCAAATTCTCTCCGCAGCATTCAAATTTTCTCCGCAGCATTCACATTTTCTCCGTAGGCATTCAAATTTTTTTTATGCCTTTTTTTTCAATTTTCTTATCTTTTTGTTTTTGCTGGTAATGTGCATTTTTCTGAATGCCATACTTTTACCTGATATTTTAAAGACTCTAACGGAAAGATCTTTTAAACATTCTACCATCCCTTTAACTGCGATCGTTTGCATCTCTCATTCACATGATTCGCCGTATTAACCAGATAGTTTTGGAATTATTTTTCATGAGTTCAGTTGCTCCTATAATTACTGAAATGATAGAGATCTTCCTAAGATTCCAGTTTCTTTTCATTTCGTTATCTTCCTCTTCTCAGCCCGGTTTAAGCCAGCATCCTTAGGGGCTATGACTTCAACTAGGGTTGCTACTTTCTCCCTTGTGTTCCATGTCACTATGTCAGGTTTAACGGCTCAGTTTTTTAGATATGTAGCTGTAGGGATTGCATAGTCATTGTGGATGGTGTATGACTTATTTCCAACTGTTCTTTCTGGTACATGTTCCCATAACTTGCTGCTACACCGGATATTCAAGATTTTACCGATGGTCTAATACAGATATTTTCACACTCCACTATGTCGCATTGTATAGTAGCCGTCCCCCAGCAGAACCTTACAACTGAACGTCAAGTGGCTAGAACTCTCTACTTCTGTGTGGCAGAACCTGCACTTTTTGTTGCTGAGACCACTAATCTTTTTAAAGGCATTGGTCATCAAGTCTTAATCCTTCTCTCCTTACCATAGTGGAGCGATCCCTTTTTTAGCCAGTCTACAGAACTTTCCTTATCTACATATTCCTGTGATAGTTCATCCAGAAAATATTTAACACGCTGTTGGTTGACCCAGTCTTCCAGTTTTCTGTAATGGATGTTCTTGATGTATTTCTGACGGCTCTTTTCCGTGGCAGTCTTGTTTTCCGCTTTTGCCTCATTTGTAAGACAGTCCTGTCTACAATGTTAAGCTGGTTTTATGATAGACGTTGTTCTACTGGCTCTAGTTACTTGGTGTTAGTCTACCATCATAAGCTTTGGGTTCTGGGAGCTCACAAAAGTGGCTCAATGTTGATGTTCAATTTCTAAGAGACCCATACCCACTGCTCCTCTTGTTATATATGTGTGTTTATATAAATTAATATATTTTAATCGCCCCCTACTCACGCATGTTTTAATTACGAGTATTTATATTTTATTATTTATGAGTCTTCACACGAGTCATTACTCACTGGCAAAAACAGGTAGTGTTCGTGTGAGTCCGAGTGACAACAAGTCTGCAGATACCCAGTATTCACCACTTCTTTCAATCCTTGCACAAATTATTTCGTATTCTCATTAATAACGGCCGTTGGTGTTTTCTGGAGGGAGTACAAACACCTCCAGGATTCCAGTAAATTTCGTGCCCATCCAGTTTAAGTTAGGCTTAGGGTTAGTGCCTTCCCTTCTCTTTATACAACTAGACTTTAAATGGACATTTTACGTGATATCAAACAATATTATTCACTAAGATCTTTCGCACGAGTCATTATCAGTGATTACCTGCTAGTAGTAACAAGCAAAGTTAACAGGAGTCTGAGTGACACAAGATCTCCCTAGATTTTCAGTATTCTCTGCCTCTTTCGGTAACCGTTTACCATCACTTTACGTTATGTCAACAGCCTTTACCATTGATAGCGATCATTTGATTTCTCTGGAGTTTGAGTGGAACTAAGCCCCCCCCCCCCTATATTGCAATTCACTTCCCGTTTTTTCAGTTTCTGCTCGGTTTTTCCATTCTCTTTGACCCTTACTGATGCACTGAACAGTTAAAATATTTCTTCTTCTTCTTCTTCTTCTTCTTCTTCTTCTTCTTCTTCTTCTTCTTCTTCTTCTTCTTCTTATTATTATTATTATTATTATTTACTTTAATCTCTGGTTTATATTCGTTTAAAATCGGACACCCATTCTCTTACGCGTAGGCATTCTCTGGTTCCCCCCCCACCCCAGTACATCGTTTACAACAAATACACGTCTACCTACAACAATTGTAACTAATTTTCGATTTTTCCCCCGTCTACCTTAAACTAAACGGAACTTCCATTAGCAAAGTTTCTTTCCAAGTACAATACTTCTTTGGAGCACAATACTACAGGACTGCTTCCCAGCTGACTATAGCATGGCCGTTTTCAAGTCCAATGTTTACAAATTCTTATTAAGCCGTCCTCTTAAACAACCGAATTGCTGGCCAGTCTCAACCATTGTTAGCAGTTCTTACGTTGTTGCTTCACTCTCCCCTGACAACCTCATTAAACTTTATCCTTCACTGGCCTATATGCCTTGATAAGTGGTGACTCGTCAATACGTAATAAAAGACACATAGATATTTTCATAGATATTCTCATAGATATTTTCATAGATATTTTCATAGAAATCCAAATAGATATTCTCATAGATATTCTCATAGATATTCACATAGATATTCTCATAGATATTCTCATAGATATTCTCATAGATATTTTCATAGATATTCTCATAGATATTCTCATAGATATTTTCATAGATATTCCCATAGATATTTTCATAGATATTCTCATAGATATTTACATAGATATTTTCATAGATATTCTCATAGATATTTTCATAGATATTCTCATAGATATTTTCATAGATATTCCCATAGATATTCTCATAGATATTTTCATAGATATTCTCATAGATATTTTCATAGATATTCTCATAGATATTCTCATAGATATTCACATAGATATTCTCATAGATATTTACATAGATATTCTCATAGATATTTTCATAGATATTCTCATAGATATTTTCATAGATATTCCCATAGATATTCTAATAGATATTTACATAGATATTCTCATAGATATTTTCATAGATATTCTCATAGATATTTTCATAGATATTCTCATAGATATTTTCATAGATATTCTCATAGATATTCACATAGATATTCTCATAGATATTCACATAGATATTCTCATAGATATTAACATATATATTCTCATAGATATTCTCATATATATTCTCATAGATATTTACATAGATATTCTCATAGATATTCTCATTAATATTCTCATAGATATTCTCATAGATATTCACATATATATTCTCATAGATATTCTCATAGATATTTTCATAGATATTCTCATAGATATTTTCATAGATATTCTCATAGATATTTTCATAGATATTCTCATAGATATTACATAGATATTCTCATAGATATTCACATAGATATTCTCATAGATATTAACATATATATTCTCATATATATTCACATAGATATTCTCATAGATATTTACATAGATATTCTCATAGATATTCACCTAGATATTCTCATAGATATTCTCATAGATATACTCATAGATATTCTCAAAGATATTCTCATAGATATTCTCATAGATATTCTCATAGATATTCACATATATATTCTCATAGATATTCTCATAGATATTCACATAGATATTCTCATAGATATTTACATAGATATTCTCATAGATATTCACATAGATATTCTCATAGATATTCACATAGATATTCACATAGATATTCTCAAAGATATTCTCATAGATATTCACATAGATATTCTCATAGATATTCACATAGATATTCACATAGATATTCTCATAGATATTTACATAGATATTCTCATAGATATTTACATAGATATTCTCATAGATATTCACCTAGATATTCTCATAGATATTCTCATAGATATACTCATAGATATTCTCAAAGATATTCTCATAGATATTCTCATAGATATTCTCATAGATATTCACATATATATTCTCATAGATATTCTCATAGATATTCACATAGATATTCTCATAGATATTTACATAGATATTCTCATAGATATTCACATAGATATTCTCATAGATATTCTCATAGATATTCTCATAGATATTCACATAGATATTCTCATAGATATTCACATAGATATTCTCATAGATATTCACATAGATATTCACATAGATATTTTCATAGATATTCACATAGATATTCTCATAGATATTCTCATAGATATACCCATATACTCACTTAACATTAATAAAGGCTTCGGAAAGTATTAACTATGCTGATAGGAACTGTCTTTTAGTAATCCCTTAAAAGATATTTCAAATGAATCATTTTAGCTTTTATTATTTCGCATTAACTAGGAGTTCCTATTTCAGTCGATGCAAGTGATTCTCTCTTTGAGAAAAACTGGTGATTTTTAATTGGTTCAGAGTTATAGTAAGTTATTCCAGATATCTACTACTCCCCTCTCTAGGACTATTCAAGTCTCATTATTATCTTTGTGATTTTCAATGTTGATTCCAGCCTCGTGGGCTAAATTAACCGTTTATTTAAGCGCATTATCCAGGCAAATATAGTGTCTGCCAAACAACAGTGCGATATATAGAATATTATAATTAAATAAATTCCAATGTTTACCTGATATGTTCACCGTGTTCGGCCTCTTGATGCAAGATCAAGGATTACACTTTGACCCTCACCCAAACTTGAACCAAACTGCGACCTTCACAAATGGAAACATTACATACGATACACTTTTAGTATTTTAAATAAATGTTCACTTTCCTTGCTCGTATTACTATATCTCTCTTTTTCTCTTTCTTTTTCACGCACTCTTCCCTTTCTTTCTCTATCTATCTCTCTCTTTATCTCTTGTTTGTTAAAAAGGGGAATCCTGTCAGACAAACATGACATTTATAACATTTTTATGTCAACGTTTCTAATTTATTTTTACCGATTAAAAAATGTTGCTCGTGGGACAAAAACAATGGAATAAAAACGAACCTTTCTCTTTTTTTCCTCTTCTCGCTCCATCACAGATTTTGAAATCAATACTTTGAGATTGACTTGGCTTTTTGTTATCGAGAATCAATATTACGCAACGTATTTGCCTCCATTGTGTTGCATGGCGAAGGCCGTGTATTGATAGAAAGATAAGAGGTGACACCAAACGGATTTTGCGAAACCACGTGGTTTTGGAGTGAAGTTTTTCGACCTCTTTGGCTGGCCGGACTTCAAGCAGAAAACACGTGTGTGGGTACTGTTCCTAATGGGACCACGCGCATAGTCTGGCGGGGTATAGCTAAGCGGGCTATCCGTATATCTATCGGTCTGTCAGTCTCTCTTTCTCTTTTTCTCACGCATATACATGATGTTTTATGATGTTTTGTGTGACTATCTTTAAACATTAACACTTTCGATAAACATCGGTATCCGAGTGGGTTTATCAACCAACGAAAAACACCTGGGTTCACAACGACAACACGGGTGTATTACGGTTTATACTCCCATCGGTAAGTGAAAATGCAACAATTGTCCCGTTATATATCGAACGATTATGTTACCTAGTATATAATTTAGTTGAGAATAGCAGGAAATGGAAAGATTCTGAGAATTTAGCCTGAATCAACCTGATGATCTCGAGTTAAACGTTACGAGTCTGTGGGGTTAATTAGAAACGGATATGACGTCTTATGGCAAAAAGGGTTATAGAAAAGTCAGTCCATTTGTAAGCACACGACGCATTCAGACGTGTAAATGAAATAGGCTGAAAACATAGAATTGATTAGTGATTATCGATCTCTCTCTGTGTCCCCGACACTGTTGTGTGATTTGGAATGAAGATCAAGTTGAATAAATAACCGATATCTTCCATTAGTTTTTAGTCGAGTAAACATTTGGGAAGGTATAAATAATAAGTTTTAATTACAGGACGGCACGCCCTCAGTCTAGAAAGATCACACCTATAATGAGACCGTCCAGCGACCAGGGTATGAATACAATTTGTGAACTTTTATATTTCTGTACCGATTTCAGCAACTTTATTGCTACAAGCATGCACCAAGGTTGGGAGCGCAACATTATTTTGCGGGATGCAAATACGTAAGACTATAAAACCCCCTAAATAGTTATGCGTGGCGTTTATTCTTATAGTTATGTGTCATTGAGCCAATATCTTCGTTAAGAGTGCCACATTGCATACGACAGAAAGTAAACAATTACTTCTCTGTATGAAGTTGGTTAAGTTTCATCACATTTTCTCGTAACCACTTCTTCTTACTCTGGGTTGTTCACAAATGAAGACTCGAAAACACATATGAAAAAGGATTTGTTATAGGTAATTTTTATTGCGTGTATATGTCGACATAAACATCCTTACTGCCACACTTGTTTTTTTTTATGTACAATGGACAAACCGGGACCCAATTAGGAGAGCTAGAGCTCACGACGTCGTCACGACCCGGTTACAATCTTCACTCTGAAGTTTGTCTGTTTCCAATCGTATTTTCACAAATTGTTTATTTTCATGCACTCCTTATTTAAAAAAAAACAAATGACAAATGTCAATGTTTAAAATAAACTGTTACTTCATGATCTGTGAAAATAACGCCAATTTCAAAAGCGTGTTCATTACCACATTCTGATTATAACCTACATTCTATCAGTCAACTTTTGAAACTTCAGTTATTATCATCGTAATAGTTATTACGAATTATTACAATTATTATAATTAATATGACCACTACCGTCGCCAAATTGTAAGGGATCATATCGCTACAATTATCTATACAACCAAGAACGACAGAGTGTAACATCAGTTGACAGAATATGTTAAGGAAGTATGATCGACAAGGCTTGACCCCAGAGGCAGTGTAATCCGATGTACGAAGAAATGGTTGCTGAATTAAGCTAGATGACTCCATAGAGATATCTCAAAAGTTATAATATAATCACTTGCAGTTTAGAACTAAAAGTGAAGAGACATCGTATAATTAACGTTCTGAATACTGTGACTTCTAGACCTTTTGTCTTTGTATTCAGTTGAAAAGCGGAATGTAGCGGTAATTATGTGGATGTTGACGAAGTATTGGCACTTGTTGTTACATGCACGAATCTCATCAGTTCCATAGTATAACTTTTATTAGCGATGTTTTCACACTTCACCTATTCTTTTCTCATGAAAATCTGATTACATGAGGAAAAACAGCGCAACAATAAAGAATAAGTATATACAAAGATTGTAAGTTGGTGATTTCTACGTGGTCCGATTGAGCTGTGGCCCGCATGCATTTTGACTGGTTTCTCGTTCAATCTTTATACGTCAAAGCTATCTTACACAATTACGATTTATTTATGATTTTTTTCAACTTTCGTTATCCATAATAAAAACTGATATTTTGGTTGTCACTCAAATACAAAGAATATGACATTTTGTATTAACGTTCGTGAAAATAAAAATAAACGATATTTGTCGCCTCAAAAGTGTGTTGAACCCTAATTATACTTAATTAATTATTCCGTAATTAATATAACTAAATCGATACATTTAGATTGTACCAGTAAAATTATCTCCTTGCATCACACTAGGCATTCGAAAGGGTTCAAATCTTTTTACGGAAAAGTACTGAGTTATAAACGGTTCACCATAGGTAACTATAAGTTCTTTTGCTGATACTTAAACAGTTTTCTAATCCATTAGAAAACGGATATCGTATATTTTTATTTCAAGACAATTTAAAAAAAAGAAGAAATACTGATGCTGAATATCTGTATGAATTGAGGACATATATATATATACGTTATGAGGTTTAAAAAGACTAAATATACATTCGGATTGTACACATTATAAGTTATTTCGACAGTAACGAGGAGACCTAGTTACTGTCGAAATAACTTATAATGTGTACAATCCGAATGTATATTTAGTCTTTTTAAACCTCATAACGTATTCATGCTCTGTTTGAACGGACATAGAGCTCTCTGATTCGGAATCCTATCAAAAATAATCAAACCTGAAAACTATATATATATATATATATATATATATATATATATATATATATATATATATAAACATGGTTTGAGTATCCGACAATCGTTTCAGAACCTTCTGGATTCTTCTTCAGGGATGCACTGGTGATCTAAGATTATACCCACCAATACATACAAAAATATGGCGGGTATAATCTTAGATCACCAGTACATCCCTGACGAAGAATCTAGTAGGTTCTAAAACGATTGTCGGATACTCAAACTATGTTTATTTTAATATAAAAGCTCTAATAAATATTGAGAACTTTTGAAAAGTAATGGTTTAGTTCATTTAGTAAATATTTGAACTTAATTAATTAATTTATATATATATATATATATATATATATATATATATATATATATATATATATATATATATATGGAGATGAAAAAGGAAAAACCAAGAGATATTTTTTTATATATTCATCAACGTTTCGTCTTTATTTTAAGACTTCCTCAGGATGATAATTTTAAGAAGAATATCATGCAAGTACATCGAAATATTGGGTTGACATGATGGGTTGATGAGAAAAAAGTAGTAGCCCTGGCAACTGAGAACGCTGGACCAAGGTCCGGGCTGGGAGAAGTCAGTCAGTTGATGAATATAAAAAAACATATCTCTAGGTTTTTCCTTTTTCATCCCCCATTACGTCGGATTACTCTCATCCTTCCTTTCTCATATATATATATATATATATATATATATATATATATATATATATATATATATATATATATATATATATATATATATATAACTAATTATGTATTTACACACATAATTTTATAAGGTGATATAATATATTGTGTATATACTTTCAGTATTTACTTCAACAGTACTCAGTAGTTTTGCAATATTGCTAATTGGATTTTGCGATATAACTTACCACAGTACTCAATCTAACAAGAGGGGCTTATATAGTTAGCTAAAGGCATACGGTTTCGCTGTATCACAGCGCATCAGTGTTGCTATACAGACACCTGCTTAAAGCCCAGGTTCTTGATTGTGTGTATGTCACATTTAGACCTAGTTTTTTTAGCGAAGAGCTGTTGTGTGTTGATTGTACGTTTGGAAAATCGGCTTTGCTTAGAACATGATTCAGACAATTAGGGAAACAAATGGAAATTTTATTTGGTTTGTTTTAGAATGAAGAGAAGATCAAAAGTCGCCGCTCACGTTTGCCATCTTTTACGTTGGGTTGAGTTGATGTTTTAAGATGCTGATGATGAAGAAGAAGAAGAAGAAGAAGAAGAAGAAGAATAAGAAGAAGGACATGCATTGCTTGTGAGAATGGGAGCAGTAGAACCGGAGGTCGGAAAACAATACGAAACAACACAAACAAATAAAGAAAAAAACCCAATAAAGTTGAGCTTCGAAAGATGAAACAACAAATCTAGTTAGGAAGAAACTCAATAAAAATGCATCATAAAAGAAGAACTTTGAGAGCGTAGACCTCCGCTAAAGATCAACATTCTCTACTTTACCAGATGTCTTGCTGAATATTGCTAAAATATGTGAATTACTAAGGTTTTTAAAAAAAATGGTTGGTAGTTTGGTAGTTTTGTTTTACGGCATATCAACCCTTTTTGGGTTATTTAATGCCGAATCTGGTCATTATAGTAAAAGATTTATGCTTCAAGTTCTAAAAATAAAATAAAAAAGGGGAGGGAGAAAGGGAGAGGGGCTGTTGTTTTTGTTTTTGTTTTTGTAGAACATAATTAAGTTTTACAAAAAAAAAACAAAAAAAAACAAAAACGTCAATGTAGGTGAATTTCGTCTCAGGGAGCCACAGGGCAGCCTGATCTGGTATCACCAGTAAAAAAAATGTTTATTTGTTCAAGATTTCCGAGCTAAATTGAAGGGGGAAAGAACATTTAATGCAATGGTGATAAATATTTCCATTCTTGATTCGGATACGGATGGAATTATTCACAACAGACCAATCAGTGATGGTTATGTGATCTTGCTAACCGATACATACAAACAAATATACAGAGAGACAGACGGTCAGATAGACATATATATATTATTTACATCCTTGCCAGGGAAGACGCAAGATCACGCGTGGTGTTGAGACGCCAGCGAACTAGAATAAGCGTACTCGTGCTTACGAAAATGCCCGAGCAACCCGTCGGCATTCCCCGGTAGGAGCGCCTCAGGCAATTAGGAATAAACTAACACCTTTTTAGAGAGAAGGGAAAGCTGTGGAGGGTGGACCGTCACGGACTGAACAACAACGTACCTCAGTTCGACAGCAACAAAGCCATTGTCGGACTGAACGTCGTATTTTAATTCTATAAGTCAGACAGATAGACAGATATATAGAGAGACAAACAGACAAAGAGAGAAACAGGCATACTCAGAAATACATAAACACACAGATATAGACGCAGACAGACAAACACACATTTTTATATACTGATGAGTCATCATTTACCTAGGCTAAAAGCCACTCAAGGATAAGTGTCAATGAGATCGTCAGTTTGAAAATAGAACAATATCATGAGAGGATTGAAAACGATGAACGAAATACACAAAATTTGATTACTGAAGAGGACGACTTACAAGTATTGCTTCACATTGAAATTTAAGACGACCATGTTGTAGTCTGTAGGAAAGCAGTTCCGTGGTACGGATAGACATGGATACACACTTACAGGTAAACAGATTGAGATACAGACAACAGATATATAATAAACGCGGTGACACCAGGGCCGGTTGATACCACACAAAATCGCGGTTAAGGATCTATGTGGACAGAAATACTACGGAGAGAGAGCACAATCCAGACTTCCACTGAATGGTATAGAGTGTAGTGAAATACAGAGGATGCTTATTATTGTGACTCCAATTTCGGACAAAGCTAATAGGTGTTATTAACGAGAAATCAATGGTAAAGGCTGTTGCGATGATATAAAGCCATATGCACCTATTTAACCTATATCCTCGAGTAACCCTCCGGCTCTGAATAAGCGGTGACACATTAGTAAAAATAACCCAAAATTCTCTCGAGTCTGAATGGCATAAGGCTCCCTCAATTTCCAGCACCTTTTGCTTCTTTCGATCCGTTGCAACTCGCTTTGTATTCTGGCAACAGCCGTTTACCATCGATTCCTCGTTGATATTATTTACCCACTCGGAACTTTCATGGGTCATTATCAGTGATGCTTCACTGGCAATAACAAGTTGCGTTTCCTGGAGTCAGAGTGATAACAAGTCTCCTCAGCATTCCAGCATTTTTTGCCTCTTTTGACAAGCGTTGCAAATCATTTTGCGTTATTGCCACAACCGTTTACCATTGATTTATCGCTGATAACGATCGTTCGCATTCTCCAGAAAATGAGTGACAACAAGACTCCCCAACGATTCAAGTACTCTCCACCTTATTCCTGTGGTCTCTCTTCTCGGCCTTACCATCTGTCTTTATCTTTCGTAGCCATTTTGTGTTATATCAACTGAGACCGGTGACACCATTATTTTTGTGTGTGTCGTGGGAGGGAACGATGTAAAATTATGAAATTTATTGAAGCTTCGGTTAACTTGGTTTCGTGTAGTGTTCTTTCTATGTATGTTCTTTTCTATTTCTATTTCAGCTTACCTGCGTTTCGTTAGGGTTCGCTGGTTATATGGGTTGGTTTCCACACTCGAGGATGTTGCTTAATATTTCAGCTGTTTTCATCAGTGTCGTGTATTGTATTATGTAAGTCCTCCTTTTGATTCCAGTTTCTTCTAGTCCTTTTTTTTCATGTTTTCCGGAATTATTCCTAGCGGCCCTATAATTATTGGTATTACAGTAATGTTTTTTAATGTTCCATATTCTTTGCTGCTCTTCAGCAAGTTCCATGTGTTTGCTTACTTTTATTCCCCATTGATCTTCACCCTGTAAACTGCTGGAACGGCGAAACCTACGATTCGGCAGGGATTTTCCTTTTTGTTGTTTCGTATCGAACCCGGTCTCTTTGCTTATATGCATTGGTTCGTTTGTACTTCTAGGTTGCAGAGGATTTTATGATTTTCATTTTTGAACAATGCGTCCAGTTTGTGTTTGCACCATTTCTTTGCATGTTCAACGAGCAGACGTTTAAATAGTTCCCAGTGGATTGCCTTTTCCACTCAGTCGTATCTGTTCTTGTATTTCTTTTAGGACAGTTTGCTGCATTCGCTGCTCATGTAATCTATTGTTTCGTCTCTTTGTTCATAGAGTGTGCATTTACTTTCTTCTTGTTATGTTGTGTCTATCTAAGATTGTTTGTTCTGATCACGGCATTTTGTGCGCTTATCAGTAGTGATTTCGTTTCTTTGTTAAAGTCTCCTTTTCCTAGCCATGTCTATGTGTTTTCGCATGTATCTTCTTCGCAGGTCTTATAAATCGGTCATGCCATTAATTCTCTTTCCATTTTAATTTTTCCCCGTTTTTTTCCTTTCAGGTCTACTGTTCTTCATGGTGTTCATTTTTGCGATGCCTTTGCTCGGAAATCGGCTTTTTTGTATTTTGCGATTCTTTAATCGTATAATTCAGGCAAGTTTTCCATACTTATATGTCCTCTCTTTCCTTTCTTCTTTTTACATAGATTCGATCAGCATAATTCGTCGGGCTCAGTGTGTTATTCAATGTCGTTACTTAACGAAGATCATTAGTTGAATGGAGGAATGATTGACGGAATAGATGTCAGTATTTAAATTTTAGTTAACGGAAGTTGGCGAAACCACGTGATTTCGAGAAAAAGGGAGATCTTCCTCTTTTCAGCTGACAACTCAAGCGGGCGGACGCGAGAGGTGGCCGCTCACCGAAAAGCTCCTGCGAGGGTAAAGGAGATTGCGCACAATATAGCTAGGTGTAACGTTACAAGTTATATATCTGTCTATCGGTATGTCTATCTATCTCTGTCTTTATCCGAGGGGCAGCCAACCATTGCTAAAGTCTAGTGACGCCTCTACACGTTTGTGAATGTTCCAAGTCGTCTGTATTAATATACCTCTCATTAAAACTAAACATCGGCGTCCGAGTGATAGTATACACAGACCATTAAGCCCATGGGTTCCCGAGGACAACGTGTGTGCAATCAGTTATGCACGCCTCGGTATGCGGATACATAACAATGCGATCCGTCATGCTTTCGTCTGAAATAGTATTTTCGTCAGCCTATAATGCGCCGATGTAATAGACGAGTCCTACCAATATTCACAAGAAAATCAAGTTCTTCCAATATTCGACCTGATTGGATTTCGTTTTGAGACACACCAATTAGATATTTATGAAAAAATGTAATCGGGCGAAGTTTCGTTCCGCTCCGTTGAGTCGTCACGAATGGCCAATGGACGCCATTTCTGGCGGACGTTCATTAGAATTTGCATCATTTATATCCGAACTCGTATCGTATTCAGTTAAAGTCTAAGATACGTCTACACAGAATCCGTCGGTCGATCGATCTGTCATGTTTACGTTTAGAATAGATTTTCTTTGGTTGTAACGCTTAAGTTTCAAATAAATTGATCGTTAAAATATTATTGGTTTCATTAGACTTTAATTCTTTATTTTCAAGTGGCCTTTTCGTCGACCTGTAACACGTAAAAATTCAAATATCATTATATATATCTATATAAATATATTAATATATATATATATATATATATATATATATATATATATATATATATATATATATATATATATATATGTATATATCTATATATATATATGCATATATATATAAATATATATATATATGGGTGTATATATGTATATAAATATATATATATATGTGTATATATATTTGTATATATATATATATATGTATATATGTATATAAATATATATATATATGGGTGTATATATGTATATAAATATATATATATATGTGTATATATATTTGTATATATATATATATATGTATATATGTATATAAATATATATATATATAAATATATATATATGTATTTATACATATATATATATGTATATTAATATATATATATATGTATATATGTATATAAATATATATATATGTATATAAATATATATATATATGTATATAAATATATATAAATATATATATATATAAATATATATATATAAATAAATATAGATATATATATGTGTATATATGTATATTAATATAGATATATATGTATATATATATACATATATATATATGTGTATATATGTATATAAATATAGATATATATGTATATATATATATATATACATATATATATATATATATATATATATATTCATATCTAACTTTATAGACGAGATATACATATATACAGGAGTTACAGAAAATAATAGAAAACACTTTTAAAAAACCATAAAATCTAGCATTGTGAATATCTCTGCGACTAGTTTTTGTTGAAAAGAGATCATCCAGATGATTGTTAAGCTCTGCTGTAATTTTGGGTGCCGTGGTTTTGTGTTCTTTCTTCACAATCCGTACAAGGGCTCTACGATCTCTTTCAGACAGCTTTGGCTTTTTTCCAGAATTTTGGTTAGAGGAGGATGTTTTCCTTTCTTTTTCATAGGCTGTCATAATCTGCGAGACAATTCCACCTGATACGGCCACCATCTCAGCTGCTTCCGTTACAGTAGCACCCGTCATACAACCAACAACAATCTGATAGATCTGTTATTTTGAATTATTCTTACTAATATGCACTGAAATAGAAAATAAATCGAACAAAGTTATTCATGACAACAATAACCATAAATAAACAAAAATGAAACCAACATTTTAATAATTTCTTTCAATTTTTATAGGTGTTTTAAAATTGATGCACAATTTACAACATGTTTTCATTATTTTGTCCAACTCCTGTATATATATATGTATACAATTATAGATGAATAGATTTTCCTCTCTTTCTTTTCTTTCAGTCGGATGACCATGTTACTACTAACATATCTCAAACTTCAATTTCTTTTTCACGTTGTATTTTGGTCAATAATAAAATATTTTGAAGTCTTACGTTGTCTAATCTCTAAACGCAAAGAACAGCGAACATCCCTGCTCGTATTAAATGCAATAAAATGAGATCAGCAGTCCAGATGGGAGGCGGTTGTGGTGAAGTGGATATCGGCGTGGACGAACGACTCGACGTGCCGCGGTCGAACCATGTCGGATTCATAGCGCTACTTTTACTATGGATATTAACAACCTTCATGTGGTCCCTTTTGTGAGTACCCGATTCTATAAAGGAATCATGCACACCAATGCCAACAGCAGAATCAACCAGGTCAACAACAAAAAAAAAACTTGACATGCTGATTTATCTGAATGGAAAGAAGATAAGTCAGACCGAATAAAAAGAACGTAAATAGCATCTGCTCTTTTAAAAGAGATTTAAGCGTATTTCATTGGGATGGAAAGTCGTCTCGTATTTCGATCGCACACAGCAGTAAATGAGGAAACCATTGCATTAAATAGCATTTCATTTCGTTGGAGAGCTAAAGTTATCTCAGGTCTGATCGGATTTCGGAGTCATCGGATAATCCCACGAGGCAGTCAATTAGGAAAACGGAACGGGTATTCTTGGGAATCGTCCATTCAATCCGCCCGCGTTGCGATGGACAATTTTCAGCGTGACAGACTGACGAAAATGATATATCGAAACTCAGCGTGATAGATCGACGAAAACGCTATTTAAACAAAATTAGCATGATAGATCTACGAACTTATTATCTCAAAAGTAAGCGTGACGTATAAACGAATTTTTAAAAAAAATTAATCATTAAAAATATTATTTCATAAACTAAGCGTGGCAGATTGACGCATGTTTAATAAAAAAAAATATAGCGTGACAGACAAACGAAAATGTTTTTAACACTTACCGTGACAATCCGACGAAAATGCTATTTCAAAATTAAGCATAAACGACTGAAGAAAATGCTATTTCAAATAAGGTACAACAGACTAACACACATGATATTTCAAAATGAAGTATGATAGACAGCAAAAATTATATTTCAAAATTAAGCCTGACAGATCGACGAAAATGCTATTTCTAAATGAAGTATGGCAGACTGAAAAAATAATATTTTAAATTTAAGTAGAGTAGACAGCGAAAATAATATTTCAAAATTCAGCATGATATACAGCAAAATTATATTTCTAAAAGTAGCATGATATACAGCAAAATGATATTTTAAAATTAAGCATGATAGACAGTAAAAATAATATTTTAAATTTAAGTAGAGTAGACAGCGAAAATAAGATTTACAAAATTCAGCATGATATACAGCAAAATAATATTTCAAAAAGTAGCATGATATACAGCAAAATGATATTTTAAAATTAAGCATGATAGACAGTAAAAATAATATTTCCAAAAATAAGCATGATACACAGCGAAAATAATATTTCAAAATTAAGCATAATACACACCATATACAACATTAAAAAATTAAGCATGATAGACAACAACATTTATATTTCAAAACTTAGCATGATACAAAGCAACAATTATAATTTAAAATTAAGCATCATAAAGAGCAAAAGTTATATTTAAAAATTAAGCATAGTACACAGCTAAAATGATATTTAAAAATTAAGCATGATACACAGCAAAAATGATATTTAAAAATTAAGCATGATACACAGCAAAAATTATATTTAAAAATTAAGCATGATACACAGCAAAAATTATATTTAAAAACTAAGCATGATACACAGCAAAAATTATATTTAAAAATTAAGCATGATACACAGCAAAAATTATATTTAAAAATTAAGCATGATACACAGCAAATATGATATTTAAAAATTAAGCATGATACACAGCAAACATTATATTTAAAAATTAAGCATGATACACAGCAAAAATTATATTTAAAAATTAAGCATGATACACAGCAAAAATTATATTTAAAAATTAAGCATGATACACAGCAAACATTATATTTAAAAATTAAGCATGATACAAAGCAAAAATTATATTTAAAAATTAAGCATGATACACAGCAAACATTATATTTAAAAATTAAGCATGATACACAGCAAAAATTATATTTAAAAATTAAGCATGATACACAGCAAAAATTATATTTAAAAATTAAGCATGATACACAGCAAAAATAATATTAAAAAATTAAGCATGATACACAGCAAAAATTATATTGAAAAATTAAGCATGATACACAGCAAACATTATATTTAAAAATTAAGCATGATACACAGCAAACATTATATTTAAAAATTAAGCATGATACACAGGAAACATTATATTTAAAAATTAAGCATGATACACAGCAAACATTATATTTAAAAATTAAGCATGATACACAGCAAACATTATATTTAAAAATTAAGCATGATACACAGCAAACATTATATTTAAAAATTAAGCATGATACACAGCAAAAATTATATTTAAAAATTAAGCATGATACACAGCAAACATTATATTTTAAAATTAAGCATGATACACAGCAAACATTATATTTAAAAATTAAGCATGATACACAGCAAAAATTATATTTAAAAATTAAGCATGATACACAGCAAACATTATATTTAAAAATTAAGCATGATACACAGCAAAAATTATATTTAAAAATTAAGCATGATACACAGCAAACATTATATTTAAAAATTAAGCATGATACACAGCAAAAATTATATTTAAAAATTAAGCATGATACACAGCAAACATTATATTTAAAAATTAAGCATATACACAGCAAAAATTATATTTAAAAATTAAGCATGATACACAGCAAAAATAATATTTCTTAATTAAGCATGATACACAGCAAAAATAATATTTAAAAATTAAGCATGATACACAGCAAAAATTATATTTAAAAATTAAGCATGATACACAGCAAAAATAATATTTCAAAATTAAGCATGATACACAGCAAAAATTATATTTAAAAATTAAGCATGATACACAGCAAAAATAATATTTCTTAATTAAGCATGATACACAGCAAAAATAATATTTAAAAATTAAGCATGATACACAGCAAACATTATATTTAAAAATTAAGCATGATACACAGCAAAAATAATATTTCAAAATTAAGCATGATACACAGCAAAAATTATATTTAAAAATTAAGCATGATACACAGCAAAAATAATATTTCTTAATTAAGCATGATACACAGCAAAAATAATATTTAAAAATTAAGCATGATACACAGCAAACATTATATTTAAAAATTAAGCATGATACACAGCAAAAATAATATTTCAAAATTAAGCATGATACACAGCAAAAATTATATTTAAAAATTAAGCATGATACACAGCAAAAATAATATTTCTTAATTAAGCATGATACACAGCAAAAATAATATTTAAAAATTAAGCATGATACACAGCAAACATTATATTTAAAAATTAAGCATGATACACAGCAAACATTATATTTAAAAATTAAGCATGATACACAGCGAAAAATTATATTTAAAAATTAAGCATGATACACAGCAAACATTATATTTAAAAATAAAGCATGATACACAGCAAAAATTATATTTAAAAATTAAGCATGATACACAGCAAACATTATATTTAAAAATTAAGCATGATACACAGCAAAAATTATATTTAAAAATTAAGCATGATACACAGCAAACATTATATTTAAAAATTAAGCATGATACACAGCAAAAATTATATTTAAAAATTAAGCATGATACACAGCAAAAATAATATTTCTTAATTAAGCATGATACACAGCAAAAATAATATTTAAAAATTAAGCATGATACACAGCAAACATTATATTTAAAAATTAAGCATGATACACAGCAAAAATAATATTTCAAAATTAAGCATGATACACAGCAAAAATTATATTTAAAAATTAAGCATGATACACAGCAAAAATAATATTTCTTAATTAAGCATGATACACAGCAAAAATAATATTTAAAAATTAAGCATGATACACAGCAAACATTAAATTGTAAAATTAAGCATGATACACAGCAAAAATAATATTTCAAAATTAAGCATGATACACAGCAAAAATTATATTTAAAAATTAAGCATGATACACAGCAAAAATAATATTTCTTAATTAAGCATGATACACAGCAAAAATAATATTTAAAAATTAAGCATGATACACAGCAAACATTATATTTAAATATTAAGTATAGTACACAGCAAAATTGATATTTCTAAATTAAACATAATACACAGCAAAAATTTACATTTCAAAATGAAGCATAGTAAACAGCAAACATTATATTTAATAATTTAGCATAATACACAGCAAAAATGATATTTTAAAAATAAGCATGATACACAGCAAAAATGATATTTCAAAATTAAAAATGATTCACAGCAAAAATGATATTTCTTAATTAAGCATGATACACAGGAAAAAATGATATTTAAAAATTAAGCATGATACAGAGAAAAATGATATTTAAAAATTAAGCATGATACACAGGAAAAAATGATATTTAAAAATTAAGCATGATACAGAGAAAAATGATATTTAAAAATTAAGCATGATACACAGGAAAAAATGATAATTGAAAATTAAGCATGATACAGAGAAAAATTATATTTAAAAAATTAAGCATGATACACAGCAAAATGTATATTTATCTTTATTAAACATGGTATACAGCAAACATATTATTTCAAAATTAAGTATGATACAGAGCAAAAATGATATTTCAAATTTAAGCAGTTTACACAGCAATACTTATATTTCAAAATTAACATTGACATTTTTAAATATAGCATGATACGCAGCAGAAATGATATTTAAAAATTAAGCGTGATTCACAGCAAAAATTATATTTCAACAGTAAACATAGGACACAGAAAAGTTATTCTGCGAAATAAAGCATGATGAACAGAACAAATGATATTTTTAAATTATGCATATTACACAGCAAACATTGTATTTAAAAATTCAGCATGGTACACAGCAAACATTATATTTAAAAATTAAGCATGATACACAGCAAACATTATATTAAAAAATTAAGCATGATACACAGCAAAAATTATATTTAAAAATTAAGCATGATACACAGCAAACATTATATTTAAAAATTAAGCATGATACACAGCAAAAATTATATTTAAAAATTAAGCATGATACACAGCAAACATTATATTTAAAAATTAAGCATGATACACAGCAAACATTATATTTAAAAATTAAGCATGATACACAGCAAAAATTATATTTAAAAATTAAGCATGATACACAGCAAACATTATATTTAAAAATTAAGCATGATACACAGCAAAAATTATATTTAAAAATTAAGCATGATACACAGCAAACATTATATTTAAAAATTAAGCATGATACACAGCAAAAATTATATTTAAAAATTAAGCATGATACACAGCAAACATTATATTTAAAAATTAAGCATGATACACAGCAAAAATTATATTTAAAAATTAAGCATGATACACAGCAAAAATAATATTTCTTAATTAAGCATGATACACAGCAAAAATAATATTTAAAAATTAAGCATGATACACAGCAAAAATTATATTTAAAAATTAAGCATGATACACAGCAAAAATAATATTTCAAAATTAAGCATGATACACAGCAAAAATTATATTTAAAAATTAAGCATGATACACAGCAAAAATAATATTTCTTAATTAAGCATGATACACAGCAAAAATAATATTTAAAAATTAAGCATGATACACAGCAAACATTATATTTAAAAATTAAGCATGATACACAGCAAAAATAATATTTCAAAATTAAGCATGATACACAGCAAAAATTATATTTAAAAATTAAGCATGATACACAGCAAAAATAATATTTCTTAATTAAGCATGATACACAGCAAAAATAATATTTAAAAATTAAGCATGATACACAGCAAACATTATATTTAAAAATTAAGCATGATACACAGCAAAAATAATATTTCAAAATTAAGCATGATACACAGCAAACATTATATTTAAAAATTAAGCATGATACACAGCAAAAATAATATTTCTTAATTATGCATGATACACAGCAAAAATAATATTTAAAAATTAAGCATGATACACAGCAAACATTATATTTAAAAATTAAGCATGATACACAGCAAACATTATATTTAAAAATTAAGCATGATACACAGCAAAAATTATATTTAAAAATTAAGCATGATACACAGCAAACATTATATTTAAAAATTAAGCATGATACACAGCAAAAATTATATTTAAAAATTAAGCATGTTACACAGCAAACATTATATTTAAAAATTAAGCATGATACACAGCAAAAATTATATTTAAAAATTAAGCATGATACACAGCAAATATTATATTTAAAAATTAAGCATGATACACAGCAAAAATTATATTTAAAAATTAAGCATGATATACAGCAAAAATAATATTTCTTAATTAAGCATGATACACAGCAAAAATAATATTTAAAAATTAAGCATGATACACAGCAAACATTATATTTAAAAATTAAGCATGATACACAGCAAAAATAATATTTCAAAATTAAGCATGATACACAGCAAAAATTATATTTAAAAATTAAGCATGATACACAGCAAAAATAATATTTCTTAATTAAGCATGATACACAGCAAAAATAATATTTAAAAATTAAGCATGATACACAGCAAACATTATATTTAAAAATTAAGCATGATACACAGCAAAAATTATATTTAAAAATTAAGCATGATACACAGCAAACATTATATTTAAAAATTAAGCATGATACACAGCAAAAATAATATTTCTTAATTAAGCATGATACACAGCAAAAATAATATTTAAAAATTAAACATGATACACAGCAAACATTATATTTAAATATTAAGTATAGTACACAGCAAAATTGATATTTCTAAATTAAACATAATACACAGCAAAAATTTACATTTCAAAATGAAGCATAGTAAACAGCAAACATTATATTTAATAATTTAGCATAATACACAGCAAAAATGATATTTTAAAAATAAGCATGATACACAGCAAAAATGATATTTCAAAATTAAAAATGATTCACAGCAAAAATGATATTTCTTAATTAAGCATGATACACAGAAAAAAATGATATTTCAAAATTGAGCATGATACAAAGAAAAAAATGATAATTGAAAGTTAAGTATGATACACAGCAAAAATGATATTTAAAAATTAAGCATGATACACAGGAAAAAATGATATTTTAAAATTAAGCATGATACAGAGAAAAATGATATTTAAAAATTAAGCATGATACACAGGAAAAAATGATAATTGAAAATTAAGCATGATACAGAGAAAAATTATATTTAAAAAATTAAGCATGATACACAGCAAAATGTATATTTATCTTTATTAAACATGGTATACAGCAAACATATTATTTCAAAATTAAGTATGATACAGAGCAAAAATGATATTTCAAATTTAAGCAGTTTACACAGCAATACTTATATTTCAAAATTAACATTGACATTTTTAAATATAGCATGATACGCAGCAGAAATGATATTTAAAAATTAAGCGTGATTCACAGCAAAAATTATATTTCAACAGTAAACATATGACACAGAAAAATTATTCTGCGAAATAAAGCATGATGAACAGAACAAATGATATTTTTTAATTATGCATATTACACAGCAAACATTGTTTTTAAAAATTCAGCATGGTACACATAAAAAAATTGATTTCAAAATTAAGCATGATCCATAGCAAAAAATATATTTCAGAATTAAGCATCATACACAGCAACAATTGTATTTTAAAATTAAGCATCATTCACAGCAACAATTGTATTTTAAAATTAAGCATCATTCACAGTAACAATTGTATTTTAAAATTAAGCATCATTCACAGTAACAATTGTATTTTAAAATTAAGCATCATTCACAGCAACACTTGTATTTTAAAATTAAGCATCATTCACAGCAACAATTGTATTTTAAAATTAAGCATCATTCACAGCAACAATTGTATTTTAAAATTAAGCATCATTCACAGCAACAATTGTATTTTAAAATTAAGCATCATTCACAGCAACAATTGTATTTTAAAATTAAGCATCATTCACAGTAACAATTGTATTTTAAAATTAAGCATCATTCACAGCAACAATTGTATTTTAAAATTAAGCATCATTCACAGCAACAATTGTATTTTAAAATTAAGCATCATTCACAGCAACACTTGTATTTTAAAATTAAGCATCATTCACAGCAACAATTGTATTTTAAAATTAAGCATCATTCACAGCAACAATTGTATTTTAAAATTAAGCATCATTCACAGCAACAATTGTATTTTAAAATTAAGCATCATTCACAGCAACAATTGTATTTTAAAATCAAGCATCATTCACAGCAACAATTGTATTTTAAAATTAAGCATCATTCACAGTAACAAATGTATTTTAAAATTAAGCATCATTCACAGCAACAATTGTATTTTAAAATTAAGCATCATTCACTGCAACAATTGTATTTTAAAATTAAGCATCATTCACAGCAACAATTGTATTTTAAAATTAAGCATCATTCACAGCAACAATTGTATTTTAAAATTAAGCATCATTCACAGCAACAAATGTATTTTAAAATTAAGCATCATTCACAGCAACAATTGTATTTTAAAATTAAGCATCATTCACAACAACAATTGTATTTTAAAATTAAGCATCATTCACAGCAACAATTGTATTTTAAAATTAAGCATCATACACAGCATAAATGATCTCTCAAAATTAAACATGATAGACAGTAAAAATTATATGTTAAAATCCAGCATGATAGACAGTAAAAGTTATATTACTAAATTGAGAACGGTAGATGGCAAAATTATATTTAAGAAAATAGGCTTCGGATAAATATAATTTTTTTAGAGTATTATTTTAAACTGTATTCGCTGATGAAGTTCCAATGAGGAACTTTTTGGTTTGTGCGTTCACGCGTTAGTTGCTATGGGTGAAATGGTTTACTCTTACGCGAAATTGTATTACCGGTCAACGTCGCATGTATAGGTTCAATATAATGTATTCTCGATTACAGACTGTTTATTTACAAAATATACATGCGTTGATGTGAGAGAACCACTGCATAAAATAAACGTAAAGTGAATTCGTATGAATCAGTATGATCCTACTTTCGGACCGGCTCGATTCCGTTGCTGGTATTTTCCGTGGTCTTTCTAGAATCTAGAATGTGGAGAATAGAAAGTGGACCTTGGATTTACTTTCGGCAGCCTCGTAATTCTACCCTCCCTTATTTTGTCTTTTAGGTATTACATTTTATGAGCGATGATTCTGACAAAGGGGGAATAATTGCAGTTTTCTAGTTTGGAATCTACTTATATAGCACTTATTGTTGGCTAGTTTTTTTTTTACCTTGAAGTGGTATGTTTTTAGCTTCTTACAGTAAGTGGCTTCATACCCTGGCTGGAGCGATTTCCATAAAAAAATGAGGTACTTACAGGAGCGATCAGATGAAGGTTGCTAACATCCATAGTCTAAGTGATTCCATTGAACCGACATTGTTTGAACGTATCACGCCTAGTTCGTCAGTCCACTTCTCACTTCATAACATCTATATAATAATATGCTAAGTCAATTTCGTACGTACGTTATCACCGTCTACCTCTTTTAACAGATAAGATCATTCGATTAGTAAAAATTATTAGTTATTAACCTGATGTCACTTAGCTAAAAAAGATCCGACTATACTCAGTTTATAATTATTGTTGGAAAATGAAATAATGCCGTCTGGTTTATAATTTGGTCCCAATTTAGGTTGATCCCCCCCCCAACCTTATCCCCTTTTCTTTATTCTCCGTAGCCTTTTACGTCTACAGTGGCGGCCTGTCTTGTTTGGGGTGAACTACGTTAAAAAGAAAAAATGCTTAAATGATACATTTCAAAAAGTGGCATTCGTTTTATGTAGTTGAAGACAATTATTTTACGGTAAGAAGACAAAGGATATTTATTGTTTAAAAAAATCATTAATGTTTTCCAATTTTAAATAAAGAAAGAATAGACATATTCGTTTATTTATGTAAAAATATATTAAGCTAACAATGAAAATTATTTTTACGGAAGGAGAAAGATACATTCCTTCTTCATCGTATTAACCTTGAGAGACATTTATCATTTCAAAGACAATATTATTAGTAACATGAAATAATACAGATTTTCGTAGAAAGCGCCATCGAATTTCAACGCGTTCAAGCTAATGAATTTCTAATTAACAGAGGAAAGAAAAAAAAGGATTTCAAACATTCAAAACAATTAATGGCATTTTCCAATATGGCGGAGAATCATTGGTTACATCTGTAGCGGTTAGCTCTCAAAATAGCTGACAAATGTTAGCGATTAGTTTTTTTCTTACTTTGCAAACGGTTTTCGGGGACAAAATCATCCACCTTCTTAATTTGTTGCGTGAGTTTTCTGGATTTCGTTTTTGTTTAATTTTTTACTTTGAAAATACTAATTTGTGTTACGATTTTTGCGATTAATCCACTGTGCAAATTATCCGTCGTATAAAAGATAATTCCTTCGCCAATGTTCAATACTCGATACACCATCATTTATAGTATTTTTCAATTTCATTTTAAAAAACAGTTTGATTGTATTATTTTTCTTACAAAATAAAACATATTATTCTTTAATCGTACCACGGTCCCTAAGTTCAGATGGCAACGGTCCATAAATCCTCCTAACGAACCGAGAAAAAAGGTGATTAGTTACCATCAAGAAATTAGTATTAGTAATAAAATCAAGGGATGTATTATTACTTGTTGAAAAACGTCAATCTTTATCATAATTTGAAATATTTACAAAATAAAATGAAAACAAAAAGAAATCCGCCAAAAATCAGGAAACAAATTATTAGCCAAATAATCGGAAATATACAATTTAATCTGCAAAAATCAGAAAACAAATTAATATTTGAAAAATGAAAGGAAAGAAATTCACAAAAATCAGAAAACAAATTAATATTTGCAAAATGAAAGGAAAGAAATTCACAAAATACAAAAAAAAAATAATATTTCAAAAATGAAAGGAAAGAAATTCACAAAAATCAGAAAACAAATTAATATTTGAAAAATGAAAGGAAAGCAATTCAAACAAATCAGAAAACAAATGAATATTTGAAAAATGAAAGGAAAGAAATCCACAAAAATCAGAAAACAAATTAATATTTGAAAAATGAAAGGAATGAAATTCACAAAAATCAGAAAACAAATTAATATTTTCAAAATGAACGTAAGGAAATCCACAAAAATCAGACAACAAATTTAATAAGGTGGATTATTTTCCCCCGTCACCGCTTGCAAAGTAAGACAACACTAATCTGTACCATTCGGTAGCCATTTTGAAAGCTAATCCCTTCAATATAACCAAATATTTAAATATTTTTCCTCGAAAGTGGATTAAAAAGATTTGAATTGTTTTGTTGCCAAACCAAATTAAAAAGAACAATATCGTAGAACATTTGAAGATTGAATTGGATAAATTCTGAAATAATAGCAAACAAAAGAAATTTAGAGGGCAGTTTTGGGGACTGTCGTGTAGAAATATACACCTTAATTTCATCTTTCTATCTTTTTATACAAACGTGTCACCTCTTATCAAGGGCCAAAACTCCACTCGAAGATAAGGGTGTATAAGTCTGTCAAGCGGCCGAAGAAACAACACACCGAGAGGGTTAAAAAAAAAAATGATGGCAGCAGTCTCGGTTTATATCACATAAAATGTCCATGATGGGTCAAGGAGGATGGAAAGATCAACGAGAGTGAGCACAAGCCAGATCTCCATTGTAATGGCAGGGAGAGTATTGGAATCTTCAAGTACCTTATTACCACGGAAATTCCAGAGAAGACCAGCGGCTGTTATCAGCAAGAACTCAATGGTAAACGGCTGTTCCAATACCTCAAAGTGATCTACAACACTTGTCGAAAAAGGCTGAAAGTCCTAGAAATCTGTGGAGATTGTTTTTACTCAGATTCCAGCGAACCACTTGTTATTATTAATGAACAGTCACTGATAGTGACACGTGTGATAATTGCTAGTCAGTAGTAATAATAATAATAATAATAATAATAATAATAATAATAATAATAATAATAGAAAACAAAACCACAAGTAGAACACTACCGCACGAATCAACGAACAGAAACTACAAGAAGTATAAGCTGCCTCACCTATAAAAAAATGATGGCACCGGCCTCGGCTGACACCACACAAAATAGTCGTGGAGGATCAAGGAGGATGGAAAGACCGAAGAGGGAGAGCACTAACCAGACCTTCACTGGAAGAGTGCAGAGAGTGCTAGGACTTTGATGGGACTTATTGCCACCCAAATCCTAGATATCCGACAAGATTATTAATCTTATTAAGAAAGCAATAGGAACATGAAGACTGGAACTTACTGCTGAAAGACAACATATGACTGAGATAAAAAATACAGAGAGGCATATTTCAGAGAACTACTTATCACTACTAGTGTTTATCATAGACACGGTGCAACTTAACAAGATAATCAGAAACTGTGATTCCGGATACAAGTTTACAGACACAGAACAAAGAATACATCACCTCATGTATATGGACGA
The DNA here is from genome assembly GCA_963556195.1 of Sepiola atlantica. Taxonomy (NCBI): domain Eukaryota; kingdom Metazoa; phylum Mollusca; class Cephalopoda; order Sepiida; family Sepiolidae; genus Sepiola; species Sepiola atlantica. Next base: position 25,128,595 of record OY744547.1, on the reverse strand, counting down.
CCTGAAGCTTTTTGCAAAAAGCAAAAAGAAACTTTAAAAGTTGATAAATACGACTAGAATGTTCAGCTGGGTCATTCAAATGGAATTCGGAATGGAAAGGGTTGCATTGCTAAATATGAAAAAGGGGAAAATTGGAGACAGCGAGTGGGATACTATTGGCCAACCATGCGGGGATGAGGACACTTGGCGAACATGATACCTGTAAATATTTGAGAGTGTTGGAAACAAACACCATTAAATCAACAAGAAATGAAAGGGAAGATTTTTTAAAAATACCTAAGAAGAACAAGAAAACTCTTAGAAACAAATCATATAGTAGAACTCTAATAAAAGGGATTTACACCTGGGTAGTATAACTAATAAGATATTCTTGACTATTCATAGGCGGGACAACATAACTTAGGCATCTTGACTAGAAGACAAGGAAACTAATTACAATGCACAGTGCACTATAGCCGAAAGATGATATTGGCCGACTCTTCGTAGAAAAGAGAGGAACGGAAGAGGACGTATACGTATAGAAAACTGTGTGGGCGGAACAATGAGAGAATTAGAAATATACATAACTCAGAACACAGAAAAGCTGATCACCGCAGTAAATACCACTGACATTATCAACACGGCAGAGAGCAGCAATACAAGACACGAAAAGGCGAGAAAATGAAAGTGTCGAGATAAACAGCTACATGGAAGATTCAAAATAATGACTAGAACATAGACTCAGGAAAACACGTGGCCATAGCTACGGAAAGAACACTGGAACAGAGAAACAGAAAAAAGCTAAAATAGATAAACTTTAAGAAACAATGAATGTGGACAAAGAGACGAAACAGTGCATCCCATAATAAATGGAATGCAGCACACTAGTCCAAAAAGAAAAAAATAACAGACAAAACTGTTAGAGAGGGAATTATACTCAGTTCTATGTAAATGACTACATTTTGAACCTGCAGACAAATTATACAGACACAAACCAGAGATGATACTTTAAAATCACATGGAGGTGTAGACAGATAGATTCATCCAAGCAAGGAGACCGGATGTAATAATAATCAACAAGAAAAACTGCTAAATCATAGATTTTGCCGCCTCAGCAGCGCATAGCGTTAAGGTCAAGAAAACAGAAAAACTAAGCAAAACCATGGAACTTTCCAAAGAACTTAAAGGGATATTGAACATAAAATAGTCAAAATACTAAGAGCACTGGGAACAACCCTGAAACAAAATGATAAAAAAAGACTAAGAGGAATTTTAATCAAAGGGAAAACTATGCAACTGACGGTAATGATGTGTATAGATATGATCTTCGAATCCGGAAACCAATTAATATTAACTACAAACGCTAACCAGACCCAATTTGATGAAACCAACATCTCCTGGTACCACCCAAAATAGTCCTAAAGAGTCAATGAGAATGAAAAGACCGAGGAGAGAAAGCACTTAGAAGACCTCCACTGGAAAGGTGCGGAGAGTACTGGGACCTTGGGGTGGCTTATTCGTCGCTTCTTTCTTCTATTTCACCGTCGCTAACGTGGCTGCATTAATTTTTTCGTCCTCTCTTTTTTCTCTTCGTGGTCGTGGCCGTAATTAGTCTAGTGGCATCAGTTTAGCTATATAATATCAGTTTTCCTTATACAAAAACAAAGATTCGAAGACTTAAATTTGGAATTTCAATGGTTTTATTTTTGTCTAGAGAGAAAACCTTAACTTATATATATAGATACCAGATGTCTCTTCACTAACTGCCTATTTTATACACTTGCAAAATTTTAGGTACATAACTTATCTTATTAGAGGATAAATGAGTTAACTCGACGTACAGACATCTTGGGGGGGGGGTGAATGTGTTTTATGGCTAGTTCAACGTTTCAAAGTCTCACAGCCTAATTATTATACGTCCGCCTTGCTTAGGCTCTCACACGAAATTCATGAACGGCAAAAACGTCACGTCATTGTCAAATCGCCCGACGTCTCTTTGCTTTTTTTACCTCTTACTTTGTGACATTACCCGTGGTTCATCCTGTCTGATTATTCACCGTGGGAACAGATCCATTTTCAAAGATGTGTGTCACTCTAACCCGCACTTAGCTCAACCCTTGTACACAATTCATACTAATTGAATTATTCTTATCTTATCTAGGGCCCTTTATGATTTAACACAACCCCGTATAAATTCTTCGGTGCTTTCTATAAAAATCTGCATAATTTACTTAAATTAAAAATATGTTAAATTAATAATATTTTAAATTAATAATATTATTAATAATACATGTCTACCATAGTCAATACAATTACGAAATATGCCTCTTTCTTCTGTAAAAATAATTGTCATTGTCAGCTAAATATTTTTTACATAAATAAAACAAACAAGATTTTTTTATTTATTTATTTAAAATTGTAGCAATGTAATTTTTGTTAAATAATGAAAGAGTCTGTCTTCCTATCGTAGAAATATTTGTCAGCTAAAATTCTTTAAATCAATAAAACGAATGTCACGTTTTTAAATGTATTTATTTTAAATAGTACTGTTTCAGTCGAGAAGACGACATAATTTAATTTTGGAACAATTCCTTTTAAAATGCGTAAAGTTCTAATCAGACGATCTCATATTTAAAAAGTGTGTGTAAAAGGTGATAACGTACGTACTAACATAAAGTGCCTTCGCTTATAAATTTATAGATAATAAAAATAATAAACCCAAGAGAACTGGAATATGAGATGAATTTCATAATTTGTAAGCCACTCCAAAATAAGATCGTGAATGGTTTGAGAGGATGGAAACACCAAGGAATGATTGCACTAACTAGACCTCAACTTGATGGGTATTGAGAGTACTGGAATTCTTAGAAAACTTATTCTCAATCAAATTCCAGAAATAGCCATCAGCCACTATTAGTGAAAGTTCAATAGTAAGCATCTGTTGTAGAATCGCTAAGTGATTTTCAATGGTGACTAAAAGAAGCGGAAAACTGGAAATGTGGGGAGACTTGTTGTCACTCAAACCAGTGAAGATCATCTGTTTTTTACTAGTAATCGATCGCTGATAATGACTCGTGTAAGGACCCATATCGAGTAAGAAATGATTCGCCACACACTATTTAAAAGACTGGGATAAAATAGAATCAAAGGGATAACTGAGACCTTACAAATGATCAAAACAGCTGCAATCTTGAGGAAAATCTTCGAATGAGGAAACCAACCCGCATGAGCTACGAACGATAACCAGTCACATGGAAGTTACAATAGGAAGAAAAAAAACCACAAGAAGAACACCATCACACGAACCAAGGAACAGAAACTGCAACAAATTTCATAAACTGCCCCTCCTCTCCCCCAAAATATATGTGATGGCACTAGCCTCGGCTGATACCACACAAAATAGTCGTGAAGGGTCAAGGAGGATGGAAAGACGGAGAGCATTAACCAGACCTCCACTGGAAGAGTGCGGAGAGTACTGGGATCTTAGGGGATGCTTACTGCCACACAAATCTCAGAGGAGACTAATGGTCGTTGCCCGCGAGTAATCAATGGAAAGCGGATGTTGCGATAATGCAAGATCATCTGCGGTGGTATCGAAAAGAGGTGGAGAGTGCTGGAAATTTGGAGAGGATTGTTGTCACTCAGACTCCAGGGAATACCACCGGTTATTGTCGGTGAGCAATCACTGACGAAGACTTGTGTGATAACTCCTAGTGAGTACAAATAATAATAATAATAATAATAATAATAATAATAATAATAATAATAATAATAATAATAATAATAATAATAATCAATACATAAGAGAAATATTAGCGTCCCTACCCGGCGTTGCTCGGGAGGTTTTTTTTTTAAAGTTTGTTTCATTTTTTAATTATGCCCTTTGTTTATTTACATTTTAAATGGGATTTTGAAAGTTAAAATTTTATTATTACACTATCGTTTGTACAATTGCCTTATTAATCAAACACAATTTTAATAAACTTTTATTACTCCAATGTTTGAATCTCTATTTATAACATAGCTTACGACATATGTATTTAACTAATATGCGTGACGTCATGGGAAGCGGCAGTGAATATTCACAGCTTCCAGAAATGTATTTCCTCTGTTTGTCACCTCGGTCTCTATATTCATAAAAGTATCATATTATTTAAATATTATTTATTAATAGTAAAGTTATGTATTCTTTTAAACTTTATTAGTATTTACATTTGCTGCTAAAAACAAAAATACTCACCATTTCAAAAATATATTCCCGGTGTGACTAGTGTTCGTTAGATTACATATTTGGTAGTATAAATATAATAATAAAAAAATACCTCTTACTCCCTTATTATATGAATACAAAGAAATGGAATTTCGAGCCGGATGAATTTTTACAAAAACTTTATTCGATATACAATTTAAAATAGAACAAGGCCCAATATTTCCCATAAGTAACTGGGAAAACATACTTATATATTGAGTTGGCTTATAATAGGTTTTAATGCACAAAAACGGAAATAGACTGGCTTTGCTTTTTATATAAGATTAAAAACTTGAAACATGATATATTATAGTAAATGGCGTAATTTGAATAATAACTCGAAATGGTGTATAAAAAACGACCAAACGAAACGAAACCTCAAAGAAGTACACACATTTTTGTAATGTATGGCTTTACTTCTGGATAATCAGCAAACATTAGTATGCCTTAAGACAGTTAATGTCGACAAGTTGTTATCCGAATGAAATCAATACGCCGATCGATTGCTAAGCAACAATCTTTCTTAATCAACTTAAAACATTTCCTATAATTTTTGCGTATTTAATGTTAGTTTTGAGATGCGACCTAGCATACTCACGAGAAGCTTCGCCTGTCTTTCCGTAGTTAAGGCTCTCTTAAGCTTGATCCGTAAATGCGCACATTTAATGGACGTATCTAAAATAAGATACGTCAAAGATCTCTATGAAGATGTGTCCATCAGTCGTTCTATCACTAAGGTTTTTAATTGCATATCCTTTGGTCTATCATGCTAAAGTTCGTAATATAATTTTCGTTTGTCTGTCACGCTTAAGTTGTTAATATCATTTTACTCAGCCTGTCACGCTCAAGTATGTAATATAATTTTCATTTGTCTGTCACGCTTAAGTTGTTAATATCATTTTACTCAGCCTGTCACGCTCAAGTATGTAATATAATTTTCATTTGTCTGTCACGCTTAAGTTGTTAATATCATTTTACTCAGCCTGTCACGCTCAAGTATGTAATATAATTTTCATTTGTCTGTCACGCTTAAGTTGTTAATATCATTTTACTCAGCCTGTCACGCTCAAGTATGTAATATAATTTTCATTTGTCTGTCACGCTTAAGTTGTTAATATCATTTTACTCAGCCTGTCACGCTCACGTATGTAATATAATTTTCATTTTTCTGTCACGCTTAAGTTGTTAATATCATTTTACTCAGCCTGTCACGCTCAAGTATGTAATATAATTTTCGTTTGTCTGTCATGCTTAAGTTGTTAATATCATTTTACTCAGCCTGTCACGCTCAAGTATGTAATATAATTTTCGTTTGTCTGTCACGCTTAAGTTGTTAATATCATTTTACTCAGCCTGTCACGCTCAAGTATGTAATATAATTTTCGTTTGTCTGTCACGCTTAAGTTGTTAATATCATTTTACTCAGCCTGTCACGCTCAAGTATGTAATATAATTTTCATTTGTCTGTCACGCTTAAGTTGTTAATATCATTTTACTCAGCCTGTCACGCTCAAGTATGTAATATAATTTTCATTTGTCTGTCACGCTTAAGTTGTTAATATCATTTTACTCAGCCTGTCACACTCAAGTATGTAATATAATTTTCATTTGTCTGTCACGCTTAAGTTGTTAATATCATTTTACTCAGCCTGTCACGCTCAAGTATGTAATATAATTTTCATTTGTCTGTCACGCTTAAGTTGTTAATATCATTTTACTCAGCCTGTCACGCTCACGTATGTAATATAATTTTCATTTTTCTGTCACGCTTAAGTTGTTAATATCATTTTACTTAGCCTGTCACGCTCAAGTATGTAATATAATTTTCGTTTGTCTGTCATGCTTAAGTTGTTAATATCATTTTACTCAGCCTGTCACGCTCAAGTATGTAATATAATTTTCATTTGTCTGTCACGCTTAAGTTGTTAATATCATTTTACTCAGCCTGTCACGCTCACGTATGTAATATAATTTTCATTTTTCTGTCACGCTTAAGTTGTTAATATCATTTTACTCAGCCTGTCACGCTCAAGTATGTAATATAATTTTCATTTGTCTGTCACGCTTAAGTTGTTAATATCATTTTACTCAGCCTGTCACGCTCAAGTATGTATCATAATTTTCATTTGCCTGTCACGCTTAAGTTGTTAATATCATTTTACTCAGCCTGTCACGCACAAGTATGTATCATAATTTTCATTTGCCTGTCACGCTTAAGTTGTTAATATCATTTTACTCAGCCTGTCACGCTTAAGTATGTATTATAATTTTCATTTGCCTGTCACGCTTAAGTTGTTAATATCATTTTACTCAGCCTGTCACGCTCATGTATGTAATATAATTTTCATTTGTCTGTCACGCTTAAGTTGTTAATATTATTTTACTCAGCCTGTCACGCTCAAGTATGTAATTTAATTTTCATTTGTCTGTCACGCTTAAGTTGTTAATATCATTTTACTCAGCCTGTCACGCTCAAGTATGTAGTATAATTTTCATTTGTCTGTCACGCTTGAGTTGTTAATATCATTTTACTCAGCCTGTCACGCTCAAGTATGTAATCTAATTTTCATTTATCTGTCACGCTTAAGGTTGAACTAGCATCTTAGTCGGTCACTAACGCGAAATTGAGAAATAATGAATTTGTTGATCTGTCACGCTTAAGTTTAAAACAGCATTTATGTTGGTCTGTAATGCTTTAGTTTGAAATAGTATTCGTGGGTTGTCACGCTCGAGTTTGTAATGTAATGTTGTTTGGTCTGTCACGCTTAAGGTAAAATTGTATTGTATTCTGTTAGTCAGGCTCAATTTTTTGTAATACATTTTTGTTGGTCAGTTGCGCTCAAGTTTGTAACATAATATACGCTAATCGGTTATGCATACGTTTTAAATAGCATTTTACTCTCTGGCACACTTAATATTTAATATATTTTTTATTGGTCTGTCACGTTTGAATTAGAACTATCTATTTCCTCAGTCTGGCACGCTTAAGTATGTAAGATAATTTTGAGTGAACTGTCAGGCTTAAAACGTAAGTTCTAATAGCGTTTTAGAAGGTCTGTCAAGCTTAAGTGAATAAGTAGTTTTTTGGTTGATCTGTCACGCTTATGTTTAAAGTATCATTTTTTGTCAGTCTGTCACACTTCAGTTTGAAATAATATTTTCGTCCGATGTCGCGCTTAAGTTTTTACTATAATTTTCGTTGGGGTGTCACGCTTAATGTTGAGATACTATTTTAATCTGTCACGCTTTACTTTAAAATAGAATTTTCGTCTGTCTGCCACGCTCATTTTTTATAAGATAATTATCGTAGGTTTGTCACGATTAATCTTGAAATAGTACTTTAGTCGGTCTGTCACGCTTCAGCGTGGAATCATGTTTTCATTGATCTGTCACGCATAAGTTTAAACATCTTTTATATTTCTCAATGTCGCTTTGAGCATTTAGGGAAACGGTTAGCTTTTTTTCTGCGTTGCCATCTAATTTACATAGAATCGCTAATGCAAAGTAGATAGCAAAATAACAATTCTTTTAATCCTATCATTATCTATATAATACATTAAGGTATATCCCCTCGTAATAGGATACTACCCAAAACTTTCATATGCTAATCTGTTCCGCAATCCAATAAGCCTAAGCCCTCAATCGTAGTTCCAAAAATAATGCATTAATTTATTCTTCTTTCAGTATTTATTATATTTTCTCCGGATTATTAGCCTCTCCCAAATACACCTACCAAAGAGAAAGTAGCATCCACTTTTACTAGCAACTATTTATCTACTCACGACGCAACCAGATTCACCGTTTGCTAATTTTTCATGGGATCAGAATTAAACGAGCATCAGTTATTCAAGTAAAATTAACGAACCCTTCACATTCACATATCTGTAAAACAACAAATGTTCGTGAAGAGTTTAGATGTTTGCGTTGGTAAACTTTTCCGATGATCTTTTTATTAAAGTTTGTTTTTATTCTTCTCATATTCTTCAAGTTAACCAAGAGATGGGCGAGAAGCAACACCAGCATAGAGACTCGTTTTATCAGCATATATGTTAATTCGCTGAACTATATTCTCTGAAAAATCATTTATAAAGAGAAGAAACAATGTTGGGCTTAGAATATATTCCTGAGGAACACCAGCATTGATAGGAAAAGAGAATGAAGAGATCCCGTCGATCAGAAAGAAAAGACCTAATAATTTCAAGAGCCTTACTACACATATTTTTACTCATGCAAGAAGAATTTCTTAACAGACCTATCACAGTAGAAAAATAGTGGTTATAGTTGTGACCAAACAAGTCTCAGACACATCTAGTAAATTTGAAATATCAACTTTATCGTTAAGCCCGCAGATTGAATGTACACATGTTTACATGTTTACATGTTGTTGTCACGTCTGAACAATCCAGGAAGAAGAAAATTCGGCGCCAGACATTTTGTGTTATTTATAAGAGGAAATGGCAACAACATATCCGGCCTGACTTGACTAATGGCCATCTTGAAAGCTGTGAACATTTGTTTCCTTGTTCGGCCCGGAGACTACGGGATTGTTTTTCTGTTGACACGTTTCTGCAGACAACAGGGAACGACGCCAGCAGAACAAGATTGGTAGCAAAAAGAGTTTGAAATAAATTCTGAATCGAATCAAAACTTACAACACTTCCTTCAGTTCTCTATGACACAACGACGGACACGCGTACATACAGATGCCTTCACATACATTTAAGTACAATTCATACACTAATATAACCAACATACAAATACAATAATATATACACACACACAAACATAAATATACTTTATTTTTTCAATTTTCTTATATTTTTGTTTATGCTGCAGACGCCATATATCGACCCGCTATTTCAGAGATTCAAACTGAAACATTTTTTCAGGATTCGTACCTCTCGAATAAGAGCAATTGTTTAGACCTATCTTGCACTTGGTTCACCGGGTATATTCGCTATGTAGTTTTTGAAATTATTTTTCATGAGCCCAGCAGCTTCTACGATTACTAGAATGATAAAGATCTTTCTTAAGATTCCAATTTATTTTCGTGTCGTACATAAGACTTTGGTATTTTGTTATCCTCTCCCTCTCAACCCTGTTTAAGCCGGCATCATTAGGGAAAATGACTTCAACTAGGGTTGCTACTTTCTCCTTCCTTGTCACATATAACTATGTCAGGTTTTAGAGCTCCGTCTTCTAAATATGTAGCCGTAGGGATTGCATAGTCATAGTGGATGGTGCATGGCTCTATTCCAACAGTTATTTCTGGTATGTATTCCTAGAAATAGCTGCTATACTGGATATTCAATTTTTTATAGATTGTCTAATGGATGAATTTATACACGCTATTATATATATATATATATATATATATATATATATATATATATATATATATATATATATATATACAGGGTGATTCATAAGTCACTTAGCTATTTATTTTTGAAATTCTAAAAGTTAAAAAATAGAGTAATACAAAAAAGAAAGTTTATTCAACAAATTTATTTATGGGAGTTTAAAATTACAGCAAATTTTTAAAATTTCCACCTTCGTTCTGCATGCAGAGCTCCATTCTTTTTTTGCAAGGAATTTACGACTCTTTGTAGCATATTTGATTGATTATGAAATAAATATATATAGAAACAAATATATAAACGAACAAATTTAAAATAACAAATAGCAGTAATTAGAGAGTAAGATAACAATCATCAAAAGTTCATAGTATGTTTGTGCTTCATATGGTTATCATTTTCAATAGCTAAGTGAAGTGACTTATGAATCACTTTCTCTCTCTCTCTCTCTCTCTCTCTCTCTATATATATATATATATATATATATATATATAAGTGCAGGTCTGTAATCCGAGGCTGTAGCAATGCGAAGTAGGTGCCGGAAGGTGGAGAGGGTGAACAGAAACAAACGATGAGAGAACACGAGAGTATATTTATATATATATATATATATATATATATATATATATATATATATATATATATATATATATATATGTATGGATGTATCTGTTAGGTATATGAGAAGGACAAGAGTTCGATAGAATATATTGTTAACAAAAATTATACCATTATGTCTAGAATCCTTATTTCATTTTCTATCAAAATCCCTTACGTGATTTTGATTCTAAAGATGCCTAAACTTTAAGGGAATATAACTCAATAAGTGTCTAATGACTATAGAAAAAACTTTAATGCAAATCTGAAATATTTTAAGGTTGTGCCAATATAATTTTCCTAAGATATAAATAATACCCCAAAGAAAAGAAAATTTAGGGAATATTTATTAAGTCTAATAGCTATTGAAAAATTAAAAAAAAATTTGAGGTATCTGAATTTTCAGGAATTGCTCCCTTCCCAATTTATTCCCTTCGCATAAAACTAAAATAACTTAAATATAGTCAATATTATGACCTTTTACGTCTGGCAGCTGTGTTCCCAAATTCACAATTATCGGTTTCTTAGTTTAGGAGTAAATCTTGTACACACAAATATATATACATATAAGCATCTATAACTAGTAGATAAAGATTCATTCAGTCCATAACAAGGTCAGTTTTTGTTCGTTTGATCCTTTTAGCAGTGAAGAGCGCCCACATCTAATAAACAAATGGAAAACAATCATAGGTTGACAGAAAGGAACTAGGTAGAAACAAGTGAACATTCATGGACTGATTGGCTGTATGTTGGAGTGGACACAGCTGAACTATAAAATCGTGAATAGAATGTAATTAGCCTGATCACTTCCCCCGGGAATGAAACGAAAACATGTAAGCATTACTTACGTTTAATAACTATTTTATATTACTATATAAATTAAAAAAAAACTATATTGTCGCTCTTATATATATATGATGCGACACACAGTGTAAAAGAGATGAGTCCCTTTAGCATTTAGGAAAATTCTTGACCATAAATAATTGAATTCTTTCATTTGTCTTTATCACTATAACAAACAAAATAGTGTATGTATATATATATATATATATATATATATATATATATTTATATATATATATATATATATATGTGTGTGTGTGTGTTTATATGTGTATGTATTTGTATGTCTGTCTCTTATGCATAGTTAATGTTGTGGACCCGTTTAGGGGTACCAACCATGAAATAAAAGAACAACAGGTTTAGAGATAATAATAATGAATTGTATTGAACAGAGAAATTATACACAAGTCAGTGTTGGCAGTGCTAGTGCCTAAATGTACTACAAATGTTCTCCCGGCAAAAGCCGGTATTTATGGTAGCATGTTGATACCATTTAGTTATTACTAAAGGGTAGGTAAGTTCACCAACAACAGTTAATAAACCTGTGTATGAGAAATAATGCAATTGACTAATAAAAACACAAATAATTTAACATAGAGTCATGATTTGAATTGAAATTTCGCCCTAAATTTTTATTAAGAATTATTTTTGATGAAGCCTGTTTATAAGCGGTTTAAGGAACCTTATATGAAGATTTAAATATTTCAGATTTGCATTAAATTTGATCTATAGGAAATAATAAAGTAACATTTCCTAAATTATTATAATTTCTTCTTCAGACCCTTATTCTAGAATCACAATCGTGTAAGGAATTTTGATAGCAATTGAAATAAGGATTCTTAACATTAGGTTTAGCATTATTATATGTTGATTTTAATCTTCATAACCAGACATACAAGTGGTGCAAAACACTTTATATATATAAAGAAAGATTGTCGAAGAGTGATAAACATGCACGGATGTCCAAATTTATTTCAAACTTCAAATGTTCAATGCAAGGTATATTCTGTAATAAAATTATGTTTATACGTTTATAGCTCTTTCCTTAAGCCAAGGCTTTTCAAAGATCGAAATCTTATCATCAGAGGAATTTTACAGATAAATAAGTTGGCAATAGAAACGCCAAAGTTCAACATTTAATATATATATATATATATATATATATATATATATATATATATATATATACAGGGTGGGCAAAAATAAGAGTCCTATTTTTAAAAATTCATAACTTTTGTATTTATTGATTTTTTTATATTTTTTTTTTAGAATAAGTAAAGGACCCCTTCCGAAGCAAGCATGAGCCGTATTAGACCTAAGGAACGTACCCTCATTTAGAAAACATTATTTTTGCTTAAAAAACTCAAAACAGTGTAAAAAACAATACTTTAGTTTTTGTAAGTTTTAAGAAGTGTTTTTCGGCTAAAATTTGTTTTGTTTATTTCAAAAAATCTCGGAAGGGTCAGTCTACACACACATAAAGTTTGGTGAGTTTAACTTTTATTTTGTGGAAGTTATTCAAATTCAAGTTATTCAAATTTAAAGATAGGACCCTTATTTTGGCCCACCCTGTATATAAACAAACATTGTTAAACATAACATAATTTTTATGCCTGATAATACCTTTTTAATTACTTCAATTTTTCAAATGATCTTTTTTGTGTCAAAAAAAAAAACTAATATAAGTTCCATATATATAACGAACGTTTTCGATTTTCGTCGAATCATCTTCAAGTGAAAAAAACAGATGAACAATAAAGCTGGAGAGAAGAAACGAATTTCACAATGACAGCCGAGAACGCGCATGTGAAATCAGTTAGACGTCAAAAGAACGAATAAGTGCTATTCCACGCAAGAAATTAACAGTTCAAAGTTCGGGACGCCAGAATAGGCGTCGCATAAATTATATTACGTTAAGCATCTGTAAATGTTGTAACTGGTTTAATACGTAATGTTATTAATTGTAGGTTGCTCAGTTTTAATAAAGATAGCCTCGAGTATTATTAATGTTTTTAATATTTTTAATGTTTTAACATTTTCAATTTTTTTGTAATTTATAAAAATTGGTTTCAGAATCTATTATTTTCGTGTTATTAACTAAAACATTTTCTACACCAACGAGGATACAGTTATGTTTTTCTAAATTCTATTAAACTTAGTTAGAGTTTACAAGGTGCGTACATTTATTAAGATAGTTTCAAGAACTTTCATTTTATTACAACATTTTATTACCACATAAGCGGCCACGCGCTATAAGTTTAAAACAAAACCACCTGTTGACGAAGTCTGAACAACCCGCTTGCAACATAGAGGGGTTAAGCTACCGTCACAGAAAAACAAAGGTGTTGCCTTTAAATTGATTCGGACTATCTTCTCTGAAGAACACTGTTTTATATTTCGAAATTAATAAGAAAAAAGTTAAAAAAAAACAAAACATTTAAATTATTTCTAACAAAATATTTTATCTCAAAACCTGGTATTCAAAGGCATTTGTTTGTCTTTTTTTAATTACCTTCATTTATTGAGATGCTTTCAGGAACTTTCATTTTATCAACATAAGAAGCCACGCGCCATCAGTTCAAAATTAAAAAAAAAAAAACGTTGCAATTCTAACAACCCTGTGACGAAGTCTGAACATCGTTACTGCAACATCGAGGAGTTAAGCTACAATCACAAAAAAACTGAGGTATTGCCTTTAAATTGATTCGGGCTCTCTTTCCCTGAGGAAAAATGCGTTATCATAAACAATTAATAAGAAAAAAGTAAAAAAAAAAAAACATTTAAATTATGTTTAAGAAAATATTGCATCTCAAAACGTGGTTCTCAAAGGCATTTGTTTATCTATTTTCAATTACAAAAAATTGTTAAGACGCTTCAAGAACTTCCGATCTATTACAACATAATCGGTCACGTGCTATAAGTTCAAAATTTAAAAAAGAACGTTGCCATTCTAACCACCCATGGACGAAGTCTGAACATCGCCCCTGCAACATCACAGAAAAACTAAGGTATTGCCTTTAAATTGATTCGGACTCTCTTTTTTCTGAGGAAGGATGTTTATTATTCGAAATTACTAAGAGAAAAGACAACAGCAAAACATTTAAACATTTTTTAATAAAACATTGCATCTCAAAACGTGGTATTCAAAGGCATTTTCTTGTCTAGTTTCAATTAACTATATATATATATATATATATATATATATATATATATATATATATATATATATATATATATATATATATAGAAAAGAGGGTAGTTCCATATTAGTGCAGTTCCAACGAGAGAAAAGTATATATGTAAGGGAGTAAGGCTACCAACATTTGTAAAAAGTTTTTTTCAACATTTATTTATTTTTTTGTTATTTTATTATTTTATAAATTTATATATTTTCATTTTTTACAATATAAAATTATACAATGATAAACTAACAAAATAATAAATAAATGTTGAAAATTTTTTTACAAATGTTGGTAGCCTTACTCCTGTACACACACACACACACACATATATATATATATATATATATATATATATATATATATATATATATATATATATATATATATATATATATATAGAGAGAGAGAGAGAGAGAGAGAGAGAGATAATAAATATTTGTCTGTGTATTTTATATATATATATATATATATATATATATAATTATTTATAAAAAATATTATTTCTAATATAAACCCATATACACGTGTGTTTCATGCCAAATCTGCAATCGTCGGTATAGGAGGAGACACTCCCTATCGGTCACACGGTTCTAACCCCGATAAGAAAGTAATGTTAGAATAAGTAGTCGTGACGCGTACAAATGCTCCACCACTTATGGTCTAGAAATACTACTAATAAAATATTAATATCTAAATAGCGACCACGGCGGTCATCCAGCAAGCAGCCGAGAGAAATCAATAGGCGGGGCCCAGTACTGTTAGAGAAGTTTAACTACATATGGTACTTTAGTTTTCAATCTCTCTCAGCTTGAAATCTTACGTACCAGATCGTAATTATATTTGATGTCAGCTTAGTAGCAAATACATCTGAAATGTCTTTTTGGAGAAATTTCCCAGCATATTTGAAGAAAATCAACATTTTGATATAATCATCATCATCTTCAGAGATATTCGGCAGATTAAAACTACATGATATTCAGGTAGAAAATACAGCTGAAAACTTACATTAAATAAAAATATGATATAACTCAAGTTTCTCATTTTATTCACTAATAGATTTATTGCAATTAAACATTTTTTAAATTAAAGGTGCAAATAGTAAATGTTGAGCTTTCTTTTACTTTGGAAATTGATTTTGATAAGAATCGATCTAGCTGCATGAAATAAGTTTTGTTTTTCATACAGCCACATGCTATATATATATATATAGAGAGAGAGAGAGAGAGAAAAAGAAAGAGAGAGAGAGAGATAGAGAGAGAGAATAATCCAGGTAAAACATCCACAGGGTAGTAATCCAAAGAATTTCAACCGGGTTCATAAAAAGAGCTTTTATATATGATTATTTTTATTTACACAGACATGTACAAAATCTGCGACACTAGCATGTCGATGTTATCGATCTACAGTTATTATAAACTGAGATCTCATCAGACAAGGTTATAATTCGATCTTAACCTTAGCTCATATTTGGAAAGAATGAAATGGAGAGAAAAAGAAGAAAACAAAATTTTAAATTTCAAAATTAGGGAAGTCACGTGGTTGGGACTGTTAAGAATCAAAATGTTAAAATCAAAATCAAAATCAAAATCAATATATATATATATATATATATATATATATATATATATATATATATATAAATAGATCTAGATATATATGTTTGTTTACTGTATGTATATATTTATATGTATATATAAATATACATTATGTAAACACTTAAAATTGCATGTATAAATGCAAGTACGTTTTAGTACTACTTGTACATCAAAGATGTTAATAAAACAATTCATCCAACAGAGTCAGAATTAGAAATGTCAGATCTTCATAAAGATGTATTGACCACTTTTGAAAACTATTGGTTTTAAGTTCATGTGATAAATATATTATCATATTCTAAAAGTACGTTAGCACAGCAGATAGAATGACCGCTCGACGGATAACATCTTTCAATGAAATGCGATGTTGCACATAAAAAACGAGTTACATTTGAAAATAAACATTCCACACTGAAAAGACTTTCCGATGGAGAATATATTTTGATACGAAAAACGTTTCAATGATTTTCTGAATAACAGTTTAACTCCGTGTAATAAGCGGCCAAGTTTTGTAACTGCTAATCCTAACAGGAATAGTTTACATTTACAATAACGATTTCAGTTTAAACAACATTTTTACATAAGTCTAGAAATTAAAATTCCCAATCGAGTATTTATAGTCAGAAATAGTGATAGGACGACACACAACTATGGATATACCATGGATGTTAGAAAGTGGACCTTGTGTCTTGTTTCAGCTGCGTTGTAACTCTCGCCTCTCTCTTATTTTGTTATTTTGTTCTCACATTCCATGAGCGATGTTTCTGACAAAAGGGAAATAATTGCTGTTTCCTAACTCGGCTGCTATTTGAGTGGGACATATCTGGACATTTTCAATTCTCTCATAATATTCATCATAATTAAACTGTCAATCTATCCATCTCATTAACCTTTTATCCTCGAGTGTTTTTTAGCCTTGACAGGTGGTGACTTAGTAAAACATTATGCAGCTTTTATCCTTAAGATGCTTTTGGCCTTGATAAGTGGCGATCCCAACAGTAGAATAATGATAAAACATAGGAATAATTTAGTACAAGATAGACTATTTGATAGACATTCAGTTTCACAAAGGAGCAGATATATTCAAAGTAATCACGGAAACAGTTGAAATAAATTCAGTTAAAAGAAAGTTTGAAAATGTTCTCCAATGCCTGACCAAGTGTAAGATTGTGACCTCTATCTTCTTTAGGTACACCACATATGTAAGCCTGTAAAGTACTTCAAAGGGTTATGCATGACGTTGTTTTTTACCGTTATATATCTGTTGAAGGGATCCGCTTGTAATTCGTGACGATGCAACGGTAGATACATGAAAAAATCTGCGCTTACTTGGTTTCTTCGTTCGATGGATTCGTCTAGCATTTTGAGAAGTTTCTTCCTATGTAGAACGTTAGTTTTTCTTTTAAGAAAGTATTACTCATCCCCAAATAAAGTTTATTCCGTGTTTATAGTTTATTCATAGTTCGCTTCTACAAGTGTTTGACATCTTTTAAATTTAAAACATAATCTTCGCAGATCGTCTAAATATTTTCATTTCCTAGCGCATCTTAAGATTTTTCCATACAACTATAGACTTTTCTTACATTCTCAATAATAGTTCGATATTGATGCACTGTTAGTTTTTTTTGTAACTGAATGTTACTTTGTGATTATATCCTTTTTTTTGGAATTCAAGTCAAGTTTCACCTATATATTTTTTACTTGGGTTTTCATGTGTATATATGTATATATTGAGGTTAAGTAAATTGTGCTGTTTGCTAAGCAGTGATTTCATAAAGACAGATGCACTCTAATTTTGCAGGTACGGTTTTTTCATATTATTACTTTTCTCATAAGCGCACTTAAATGAAAAAACTAAAAATAATTTAATTTAAAAAATAAATAAATAACCAAAAGTATGTATAGTAAGAAAATTGTAATTCTAAAATAAATTATTTAACAGGTAAATGTGTCAGAAAAATTGTTTTAATTGAAAATCTGATAAGATAATTTTATATATATATATATGATTCAAAAATTAAAAATCTGATAAGATAATTATATATATATATATATATATATATATATATATATATATATATATATATATATATATATATATATATATATATATATAATTAACTTGTTACAAATATCCAAGGGGTATAAATCCGAAGGAAGTTGAAACCGGGTTCATGAGAGTGCTCAATGAAAATTCAGAGCAAAATATATTTTGTTCATGGTTTTATTCTATTTTGCTACATAATATATTGTGTTTCATTTTATTTTAAACGTTTATTTTAAACGTTAATGAAACACAATGTATAATGTAGCAATATGGAATAAAACCATCAACAATATATATATATATATATATATATATATATATATATATATATATATATATATATATATATATATATATATAATAATCTTATTTACACAGACATGTACAAAATCTCAGATCATATTTGGAGATCTCTCCAAATATGATCTGAGGTTAAGATCGGATTCTAACTACCTGATGAGATCTCAGTTTATAGTAACTGTTGATCGATAACATCGACATGCCAGTGTCGCAGATTTTGTACATGTCTGTGTAAATAAAATTATTATATATAAAGCTCTATTTTGATATTGAGCACTTTTTATAAACCCGGTTAAAATTCTCTGGATTACCACCCTGTGGATATTTTTCACCCGGATTATTACCATTATATATATATATATATATATATATATATATATATATATATATATATATATATAAATATATCATTCAAAATACAAAGAAATACACGTGTATATTTTGTTCGAAAGAATGTCTTTATCGCTGCAAATCGGCAATGGAATTCCGGTAGGAAAGAAACTGAATAAGATTACACTCGTTGCACTTTTGTATTTTCCCCGCAGACAAACAGACAAACAGACAGACAGACAGACGGGTTTACAGAGAGACGACACACAAAAATTATGGAAGCCTTTATCAGAGAGCGTTCCAATAAAAAGTTAACTCAAACCTGACGCACATATAAATAAAAGTTGTTTCGAATCGAAGCAACGAAAAAAAAATACCGCTTAAAATGAGAACTTCCCCACACAAATATGAAATGAATGAACACGTGTTGCTGTCCGCCATTACGAATCGCAGACAAACGTTCATACTTTAGATGCTAGTGTTTTGCGTCTTTCATCTCAATGTTGTTTCTTTTTTTTTTCGTTCGGTTTTCATCATACACCCCTTAACATCAGATGTTTCTTTTTTCATCATTTTTCTTGCCATGAGATTGAAAAGGAAAACATTGCATTTTCCTTTTTTTTATAATTTTTATGGAGGAAAACATCAAAACTGATTTTCTTTTCCTAACGTAAACAGCCTGCAATAACATTTTTATGTTTTTTACGCAAATAATGTTTTTCTTTGCTTTTCTCGGCAGTCTGAGTGTATCGAAATGATTTGTAAAGTGAAATTTGCTGTTGAGCAACCTTCTTTCTCTTCCTCTTCCGACAGAAGATCACACGATGAAGACTTAGTTGCTTGTCAATTTTTTTTTCTGAACGGTCTTCGTTAGTTATTTTACTCGTTGCGTCCATTTTTATTTATGCATCCAATATTCTGCATAAGAGTCTTCGTCCACCGGTCAGTTTGATTTTATAACCAACTAGCATGGAGACACGACGTTACTCGGGATCGAATGAGGATCACTACTATGTACTTTTTCACTATGCTCATAACAACATATCAATGTATTTGTGTGTTGCTGTTCCACTCCTCACTCCACTCCACTCAACTCTACTCCACTCCACTCCTCACTAACATAGTCGGAAGAAGTTGTTGCTGTTCCACTCCTCACTTTCACCCACTAACATAGTCGGAAGAAGCTGAAATATTGGAAAACTATCTGAATTAATGTCTTATACATATGGCTAAAATTCCATTATTTATCGTTTTTTTGCAGAAAAAGGTCATGCAAATAGCATTGGTCGACTACGACTTTTTTTCAGCAAACCGTAAGAACTCGTTATGAGAAAGTTTATAACGTAAAATGACATTTCAGACAAAATTTGCTTTCTTACCCCCCCCCCATTCGATTTTCTTCAAAGTTTTTCTCTATAAAAAGGTATAATTTTTTTAAGAGAGATACCATTTTTCTACTATAGGTTAACGTCGGTTACAGAATCGAAATATCGGTAGTTTGTGTTATTGTTGCATGGTCCTACTTCTGCTTGGACTGCGGCAGTACGCGTTTCGTATACTAGTCCCACTACGTGTCGTGGCAGTTCACATTTCATACTCGTCATTTTTAAAACATCATAAATCACATAGTTCATATATTGTGTGCATACCTTTATATTTCTCCCTCGCCGTCTCGATGTCGCCTTCTCGATGTCGCCTAGTGGAGGAATTCTTCCTTCTTTCCTTCCTGCCGTGAACCACGCCGTCCGTTGTCTGCAACAAAAGCTTCCTGGCCGACTCACCAAACAACAATCTTTTTACTTTCAATTCTTTTTATTACAAGTGTTAGTTACTTAATCAGCTGGGAGTCATTCACTATCGAGAGAGAGAGAGAGAGAGAGAGAGAGAGAGAGAGAGAGAGAGAGCAAATCACTACTTTATCGTAGTTACTTAACAATTATTTTCTAAACCATTCCTGGAGAGGGGAAGGATCTCTCTCGCTTGTATTTTCTTAGTGAAATATTCCCCTTATCTGTTGTAATTTACATGGTAACAATCACGTCTCATCGGTTCGCCTCCAAAACCCAGACTGGCTAAACTCGCTTCTCACGAAGAACAAGTGACGTCACGTATCCCTCTGTTTCCCACGCAAAGGCCTGTGACGTCACAGAACCTCTCGCAGGTGCACACTGCCCCTTGATCTGGGGTCTCGTCACGCAGTGAACTTATCACGTCTGTGTTTTTTGACTGTGAGAACAGGCCCTATTCTGCACTCGACTGCCAGTCTACCCCGCGTTAATTCGCGCAAGTCAAACAAACGATTTCCAACAGATACGTCCATTCCCATAGGGCCATTGTCCAACATTATTATTCAAACGAGTCTGTTTTCATACTAAGTACCTATTTGTAAATTATGGATTATACATACTAATTTGTCGGTACATATTGAATCACAAGGAAAAAATACAGTTTTCATATATAATTGTTATTGTACATTTAAATCACAATAAAAAGGTTGTACTTACCAATGAACCACATCTGTCGTCGGTCAAACTTTAATGTCCGGTTACCTTGGACGATTTACCCAAGTGATGTAAAAGTCCACTACCATTTTAGATTCTAGTAAGTTGGACTAACATTTAAAATCAATCAATTTGATCAAAGGTGTTTATAAAAAGACTATCAGTGCGTTGACTTAACAAAATATACGACTTCAGGTTCACCCCCCCCCTCTGACCATGCACTCTATGACCTTCATCATGAAATGAAACCCATGCATTTAATTAAATAAAAACAGACTCACTCTATAAAAAAAATATTCGGTCCAAACTCGAACACACGTGACTGGTGATTACATGCATCAAAGGTGTTATAACAGAAATGTCAGATAAACATCGAAAAAAAAAAACTTTTGAATATTAACACTTAAAATTAAACGTAGTTTCCATGAGGAAAGTTTTTATTTCCTTGAATACCCGTTTGTGAAACACAATACCGCTGGACTGCTTCCCAGCTGACTACAACATAGTTTTTTTTTCAAGTTCAATGTAAACAAATTCCTGTTCAGCCGTCCTCTTAAATCATCAAATTCTGCCGAATTTAAACCATCGTAACCAATCCTCAGAGTGTTGTTACACCGTCCATCTAACAAACTCATTAACCATTATCCTCGACTGGCCTTTGGGCCTTGATAAGTGGTGACTCTTTAGTGAAAAAGAAGCTGCCGATGTAACCATTTTCTCAATAAGTAATTTTCTTTCAAAATTATATTCATCCAATCAATTTCTATTATTGCTAGCAGAGAATTTCTCGGTTTGCTGCTGCAGTATTTAAGCGATCGAATTTAATATGTTGCCTCCAGTGCTGAGGGTAATCGATCCTCTAAGTTGGTAGGAAATTGGTAAAGTTGAGGCAGCACCCATGGTTATAATAAATATAATAAAATCATTTAATTTCAATTATACGACATGTCTAAACCAAAAGGCGGATGTATAGAATACAAAGTATTACAAGTAATGAGAGAAAAAATGATACACCACCGGTTCTCGTTAGATAACCGAAGTTAAGCGACATGGAGTGTGGCCAGTACGAAGTGGGTGACTATTTGGGAATGCTAGGCGCTGTATGCCATACTCCCATGACGTGGATATGCATGCGGCGGGGGGACAGAATGTTGACTTTGATAATCGTGTTTAATGATAAATGAGTCGAGATAATTGGTAAATCTATTTTAGAAGTGACATTACAAAGAGGAGAAGAGGAGAACAGTCACAGGAAACATAAGAGATACGGGTTACCTGCGTGATTGAGAGAGAAAGATATATATATATATATATATATACAGGGTGGGCCAAAATAAGGGTCCTATCTTTAAATTTGAATAACTTGAATTTGAATAACATCCACAAAATAAAAGTTAAACTCACCAAACTTTATGTGTGTGTAGACTGACCCTTCCGAGATTTTTTGAAATAAACAAAACAAATTTTAGCCGAAAAACACTTCTTAAAACTTACAAAAACTAAAGTATTGTTTTTTACACCGTTTTTGAGTTTTTTAAGCAAAAATAATGTTTTCTAAATGAGGGTACGTTCCTTAGGGCTAATACGGCTCATGCTTGCTTCGGAAGGGGTCCTTTACTTATTCTAAAAAAAAAAATTTTTTAAATCAATAAATAAAAAAGTTATGAATTTTTAAAAGTAGGACCCTTATTTTTGCCCACCCTATATATATATATATATATATATATATATATATATATATAACTTTACAAAATATACGACTGCAGGTTTCCCCCCTCTGACCATGCACTCTATGACCTTCATCATTTTTTTTAATATAGTTTTAATGGTTGAGAAACTTCCGAGACTATATATATATATATATATATATATATATATATATATAGAGAGAGAGAGAGAGAGAGAGACAGAGATGGATAGCTCGTTTTACTACGATAATCAGTGTGCTAACAAGATAATGTCGTATATATTTGTCTTTAAATACTAATGGTCCATAAAGGTAAAAAGCCAATCGAGGATAAGGTTAGTGAGATTTTGAATTGGATGATGGATCAGTACTATGAAAGGATTGAGAACTATGATCAATTCACAGAATGACTCGACATATATCGTTGACATTGGACTTGAAACTGACACGTTGTAGTCAGTAGAGACACATTCTCGCGGTTATGTGTTTCACAGGTTGATGGTTCTTGGAAATAAACTCTGTTCATGGAAGTTATGTTTGATTTTATGTACACAGAAGAAAAATAGAGAGTGCTTTGCAGTGTTGGAAGGAAGACGAGTTTTTTTCTGAGAATGCCTTACGGGGCGAGGATGGGCAGAGCTTGCGCTTGAAGCTCAGTCGAGCATCTACCAGGGAAATACCGATAGAGTAGAGAAAGACTAGCAACGTCTCTTCTGTGAGAAAAGAGGTACAGGGATGAGAAGAAATAATCTCCCACTAGATGGCGAAGTCGATAGTGTACTCACTCAATGCAAATAAGAGTGCTGTGGGCGTCATTTCTCTAGATGTTGCAGGAGTACTCAATAAATCAGCATGTGTGGAAGTTTTCAGTCATGATGATGATGATGATGATGATGATGATGATGATGATGATGATGATGATGATGATGATGATGATGACAACGACGCCTGGAGGAGGAACCCCTCTTTGCTTTCCTTTCACTTTATTGTTGTCTAGCATGCAGAGGTTGTACCATAGTCGCCACGCTAAGCACTACTAGTTAGCGACCCTATTAACCCATATCTAAGTGCCCTAATAAAGCGCCTGGTATTCCCAAATGGTCACCCATCTTGTACTGACTAGGCTCAACGTAGTTTAACTTCGCTTATCTAACGGGAACCGGTGTGTCAACATAATTATACCGTATATAGACAATAAGACTTTCTTTATGGTTTCATTGAACTCACGGATGCACAGTTTATGAACTCGAGTCTTCTTTAGTCCGTGGTAATAATTGGTTTTACTTTTCGTTGTGATGGGAATATTGAAATTGAAGATGTCTGTGAAGCAAAGTATTCAACTGTCATTATTCACCGACTTCCTAGAAAGACAGGATATAACACAGTGTGGTTTAACATAGGGAATATCCAGCTCTACGAAAAAAAGGGAAATCTGGATGAGACCAAACTAAAAATTAGAATTGTCTGCAAGGATAAAAATGCTAGGTACTGGTTCGGAAAAAGCAACCAAACATTTACACGTTTGGCGTAGGCGTGACGTAGACGTGACGTATATACGACTAATGTGAACAAAGAAAGACGAAGCAAGTTACGCCGTTCGGAATGTTACAGAAGCCCCCACCCCCTTCTATGTTAAAGAATGGATTCTAAAACTCCGCCTGTGAATCTATGTTTACGTTATCCGAAACAGTACTTTATTTTAGAACCAGACGACTTTAATGAGGTAAAATTTTAAAATAACACCAGAAACATTGTTCATTTTTAAATGATCGATATCAGACGACTTTTTTTAGCAATTAGAACGAACTTGATTCGCAATGTCGTCTGTTATGCATAAAATACAAATGAACAGTCGTGGAAGTCGGAAATTGATCACTTTATTTCATTAAATTCGTCTAGTCTTAAAAAAAAAACACTTGACTTGCTTTGTATTTTTCCGTTCGATTTCGTAGCATTTGTAGTACATACGTCACGCCTACGTCACGCCTACGTCACACCTACATCACGTCGGTAAATCTTTGGTTGCATTTTCCGAAGCAGTACCCAATTATGAATTACTTCAGGCTTTTACCCAGTTCATGTTGATGGACGAAATTACTAAAGTAAAGGGTTCCATTAAAAATCCGTACAGATTCATGAGTTCGACATGAAGATTCTCATATTCGACAAAATGCAACTTAAGAAGGTCGGATGTTACATCGGCCGAAACGTTGTGATAATAACATCCAAGGTGAGAAAAGTAGTCCGAATAATTCAAATAACACATTTAATATATAAATCTATAACTAGTGTTCAACATTCCGTCATAAACAACGAGAAATAATTATGCTTCGCCGATGTTCACACTCCCTATTTATCTAAATATATATCTAAAATATTCATATAACATAATAGAATTACGTCAGAAATTTAATTTTTCATTTATTAATTATCATTATAATTTTTGATAACCTAAATATAGAAAAAAACACCGATCGTTGACTTTTTTTATTATAGAGTAGACGATTTCTTTCCGAATTTATTTTAGGCGGCGAAGTTAATCTGAGGTAGTTGTCTGACTTGCTATTTCCTTACCACTTCTCCCTACCACTTGAAATGGTGTCGTCCATAGGCTAGAAAAAAAGCACGTGTTTTCCTCGATAACATTTGCGTGACGGGATTGAAGTACATATATATATATATATATATATATATATATATATATATATATATATATATATATATATATATATATATATGAAGCAATCCAACAAAAGATATAAGCGTCAACTAATATCTTATAATTAGTGAAACATCCGGATAAAAAACTGAAGCTCAATATACTGGATAGAGCATTAATATTATAATATAAAATGAAGTAATAAAATAAGGTGTCAATCAAATTTTATTAGAATTCAAAGTTCATGCAAAGCATCCTTAAGTCCTTAGCTCATGAGTTTTCAAAGATAATTCTTCTCTTCAGAGGACAATTACCGCAGTTATACTACTACAGGCAATAAAATTACGCTTTGAAAATATATAAAATTATATACACAAATATATAAAAGTACATAACATCAAACATATCAATCCAAAAACATACTGTATGGATTCAACAAAAGTATGTTTTTGGATTGGTATGTTTGATGTTATGTACTTTTATATATTTGTGTATATAATTTTATATATTTTCAAAGCGTAATTTTATTGCCTGTAGTAGTATAACTGCGGTAATTGTCCTCTGAAGAGAAGAATTATCTTTGAAAACTCATGAGCTAAGGACTTAAGGATGCTTTGCATGAACTTTGAATTCTAATAAAATTTGATTGACACCTTATTTTATTACTTCATTTTATATTATAATATATATATATATATATATATATGCAGATAAATACACAGTAGCTGTTATTATAGAATGGAGGATATAAGTGTATAATATGAACAGTAGCATATATATATATATATATATATATATATAATTTTTATGTAAATAAATATATGCATAGATGTGAGAAAATATGTTTGTGCATATACATTTTATTTCTTATAGTCCAAAATGTAAAAGTCATTGCTAACATTCAACAACAGGGCATGTAATAATCAAGAACATTAAGATAAATTCCAGTGGATTTCTGAATAGCACCTGGCCGAAAGATCCGGAATTGACATATTCATTTTGGTTGTTTGTTTTTTGGCGAAACGGTACGTCAAAACGTACTGAAGCTTTTGGATTTGTAAAACGTGACCAATTAAGCTTAATTTTATATATATATATATATATATATATATATATATATATATTGTTACGATCTACGAAATCAGAAGAAACATTTGTAAACTAGAATACGAATGATACGAATGATATGATTTATTTTCGTATTTTTACAATTTTTAAAAAAGTTTTGATTTATCTTAGAATAAGAATGTGACGATTGCATCTCTTACAATATCTGAGCTTGGTTTTATATTTTGGTATCTATTTTTTTTATTAGCCAAACGAGCAACTATCAATCAAAGTATTTGCATAATATGTTTAATAAAAAGTAAAACGCCAAACGAAACAAAAAGTTTGGAGAAATAAAGAAAAAAGAATTTACCTTTTAAAATGCTTCCATTTAAACTGAGCGATTGATATTCAAGCGTGATAGACTGACAGACAGAGTCACGTAGTCAATTGCTTGGACGCATCTATAATAAGATGCGACCACTTAATCTGCAAGTTCGGAAATTGGAACTGCATTATAAAGCTAAATGGTGAGTCAATCAACGTTTTTTTACAAAGGGTTATATATATATATATATATATATATATATATATATATATATATATATATATATATATATATACACCATTTTGTCTATATTCATATGTGCTCTGTTGTTATATGTTGACAATCATCGAGCTTTCACTTTGAAAAGGTTGGTATATATAAAAAATAGAACGTAAATACTAAAACATATATTTTCACAGATACATACACACACACACAAACACACACACATATATATATATCATAATCGCACAAAATACATGCTAAAATACGCGTCAGTCTTGTGATTGAGTTATGTTTAAAAAAAAACTTAATTATAATTGTTCCAGTTAGCCGTAATTTGCAAATAACTCATCAAGTGATCTTGTTTTTACTAAATATCTGTTTATAACTTTCAACCTCTCTCAAAATATTTTGTTTGACGACCCATTCAGAACGTTAACTATGACTCTCAATTCACACTCTCTCTCTCTTTCTCCTATTTCTCACTCTCTCACTCTCTCTTTCTCTCTTTCTCTCTCTCTATTTCTCTCTCTCACTCTCTTACTCTATCTCCGTGTTTATAAACAGTTGAATGTAATAAAGAAATGGAAAGAATAAAACGATCGGAATAGTCCATTATTAGTACTACTACTACTACTACTACTACTACTACTACTACTACTACTAGTGATAATAATAATAATAATAACTAGCGGGACCCTGTGGAAATTCCACAGTGTTTTCTACATCAATCTGTATAATTTACTGTTAATTTTGCGTGACGGAATGGAAGTATATATATTTATTTATATTACTCGGTTGCCGGGGCAAAAGCTGTCTCTTCACTAAATCTTCTTAAATAGGAGTGTCAGATCGTGACACACGAAATAAATAACACACACTCTATTGTATTAATATATAAATAATAATAATAATAATAATAAGAAGAAGAAATTTTAAATATTAAAAAATAAAATAAATAAATAAATAAATACCGTAAGCCTGACACCGGCCCATTTGGTAAGCGTTTCCGCTAATGAAACGGAATACCAGAGTTCTATCCTCAGTTGAGTCATAGCAAAGACTAAAACAAACATTGCTAAAACTCTCAGTATTATGAGGTCAGGATCAAGGACAATGAAGCAGTCCTGGGAAAAGAGTGGCGCCCTCCCCTACATCCCGGGTTAGCCGCTAATGTAAAGAGATCCTCTACTGTAATCGGACAATTTAGCCTTTTATAAAGTCTGAAATTAGCGACCACCTCACCTATAATAAGCGAACGCCATTTTTGTTTGACGAATTTGACAATATAACTAAATAAATATTTGAAATAAAAAAATTAATTTCTCAGATGTTAACTATACAATATCATTGCCCTTGTCTTATTTTTACGTCTCTATTTGGTACTTTGTTACATGGGGACCCGGGCTAACTTTGACCCTGACCCTAACTTTAACCCTAACTCCCAATGACCCTGAACTTTATAGGTAACCCTACTCCCCCCCCCTAACCCTAACGACGGGGTCAAAGTTAGCGCGGGTCCCAATCTAACAAAGCACCATCTATTTGTTAGTAAGTTACGCTTGTTTTATTATGAGCACCCCCCGGATAAGAGTGAAATATTTTTTAAAAATTTATAATTTGCATTCAAATAACGCGTGTACGGTGGACACTCTACTAAAAAGGGTTGATATACCGTAAAAACTGGCAGGCTTCCGAAAGAAAACGAAATTATACTTGTTACTTTTTTTTTCGATTAGATCTTTTTTATTTTGCTTTGAATCACGACTTTCCTCACTTTCGTTTTTGTTAAATTTTTTTTTACTTTTTGCGATTTATTTATTTGTTTTTATTGCGTTTTCACTTTTCAATTACGTTTATTCTCTCTCTCTCTCTTTCTCTATCTTCTCCCTCTATCTCTCTCTTACGAACACAAACTTTCTCTTTCTTTCGTACGCGCTCTCTGTGTTTCACTGAAAAAAAAAAGAAATTCCACAGTGTTTTCTACATCAATCTGTATAATTTACTGTTAATAATATTATCCGGTGGCTAGAAATATGCACATATCTTACTCACCAAAATTTTGCGTGACGGGATGG
>OY744547.1:24909594-25094594 GCA_963556195.1 Sepiola atlantica | reverse complement strand
TATCCTTTTCCTAGTAATTCATGATGTTTCTACTAATATGCAATTCATATATATATATATATATATAAATCAATTTTAAATTAAAAATATTAATAAATACATTAAGCGGTTCAATAAATATCACATAATACATTTTAACCCTTAAAATCTGCCTAGCGACACTCGGCTATATTAGAAAACCCATGAACGACCACTGAGTACTAAAATAAAATGCAGATCTTTGGACTTCTTCGACACATTTGACATCTAATAAAGACATTAGCCTAAGTGGATTGAAAGGATTCTTAGGATAATGCAAGAAACCACCATGGCGACCCAGGGAATCTCTTGCAAGCAGTGGCGCTAACATGAATTACAAAAACAATGAATTAATGATACAAGATTTGGGATTGAACAAGAAAGTGAGAAACGATAAGTTGCATGGATGCACATGTGAAGACGTCGGCTCTTATGGCGTCTGCACGTCTCAAAGCATATGGACTTCAGAGATAGAAACAGCTGGAGATAGGGGTCATTATTCATTCCCCTGTAATATAAGTTGAGCCTGCCGGTATACAACGTGTGATCTGTTCAACCGTGGTTGAGTTAGTAGAGCAAAAAATTGGAACATTTAAAAATTGGTTTGGTTTGATTGTTTTGTTTTACGGCATATCAACCCTTTTCGGATTATTTAATGCCAAATCCGGTCATTTTGGTATAGAGTTATAAAAACCTTCAAGCTTCAAGTTCTTTGCATCTTCAAATATTTATTTATGGTGTTTGGTTTGGCTGTTTTGTAGAAGGAAATTGTTGTTTGTGTTTTTGGCTTTGCAGAACATGATTGAGTTTTGCAAAAGCAGAAGGAAGAAAAAACAATAACATCAATGTGTGGCGCATTGTAAATCAGGGAGCCAGTATTTTCAAACAGCCTGATCAGGTAGTACGAGGGAAGATTTAAAGTGTTGCGTTATATTTACCATTGTGATAATAAACGCAAAATATTAAATTTCAACAACATGAATTTATAAAAACTCCAATATACAATTCAAAGCCTCGTGATAAAAAAATATAAAGCAGTTAAATAAATACCCTATTATTCAGGGTGACTTAAGATAAAATGCCACCCATGTAATCGTTAATAAACTATACAATCCCTTCTGCAATCAAAGCATATTTGACAAATGAACTCTGATCTATGCCTGACGTGTCTGCGAAATTTCTGTCGTGAATGTCTTACATTATTTGCTGTATCGATGTTAAACGATGTACTTCAAATGTGCACCTTTGCGTTGCAAACACAAACTCATATGTGAAAACATGTACGAATACTGACAGTGATATTTCAAACCCAACGACCGATCATCATCATCATCAGCTTCAGCAGCAAAAGAAGAATCATCATAATAATAATCATCATCAGCAGCTGCTGCAGCAGAATCATCATCATCATCAATATCAAAGTTCGTTGAAGGTGATACGCGTTAGCGACATCCTGTGAAAAAGTTGACTTTCTCTTTCTTTACTAAAAGAGACGGAAATTGGCGGTGGTGACGGTCAAGTGGATATCGACGTTCAATCCTGTCGGGTCTATAAAACCGCTTTCATTGTTGGTAATCTTCACGTGGTCTCTCCCGTAAGTACCTGGTTCTTTAAAAAAATTAGAAAAACTAATGTCGACAACGGGAAGAATCGAGCTGGTCACAAATGGTGCAATGCTGATTCATACGTATTTACGTTTTACTAAAAAAGATATTAGCGGCGCATAGATCTCGCCCCTATTTGAAGCGGGCACTGTGCATTCTGATGTAGCGTTTGGAAGAGGTCTCAAACGGTAAGCTAGCCTCTATCATTTTCATTTTCTTAGCCAATTATTTATTGCGTTCATTTTATCAACTAATGATTATAGACATTTGAGGGAATTTTTTTCTGGTCTTCTTCAAAGAGGGACGCGTGGTTGCCGCCAAGTTCACCAGATATAAGCTCGAATGTTTCATCGGCCGAAATGTTGTGAAAATAACAACCAAGTTGAAAGTTATAGTCCGAATCATACAAAGGGAGTTAACTGTACATTTTGTTATTTAATATTCTCTCGGTTTGCGTTTTTATCCTTCAAAAATATGATTTGAGATATTTGATTTCTCATTTTATTTTATGAATTCGAGACGAGCACAATTTATATACTTCGCATGTAATAGTTATTGTTTTACAGTAAAGGAAGAAAATACCCGTATAAATATTTACAAACGAAATTTTATTAGTGCAACAAACATTGGATCAATACTTACACATTTGATAATAATGTTATATATGAAATGGATCCAGATTTCGCCTATTTATTTGACCTTAATAGCTTTGTTAACTAAGGTGCATAGTTAAAATATTTCAATCAGGTAGTTTTGTCAAATATTGGTCCTATCAACACATTTTGTTTTTATTGCGTATATAATAAAGGAAGAATAAAACCCTCCTACAGTATAAGGTTCTCGTTCTGCCATCAATAACACCGTGATAAAATCGGGAAGAAATCTAATTAGAATATTTTTTTGAATTTTATCGATAATAACTTTTTCTTTCTTAAGCTATTTCTCTCGATTGGACGTTATTGGACCTATTCACCCAATAACGTTTCCATAACATGCTCTAAATTTTGTGTATTATTAACATTGGTGCGATGATCTAATTGATAAGACGTCAGCCTGCGAAGACGCGATTCTGTATTCAATTTCCCGTCTGTGAACGCACAATATTTTTCTACATTAACTATTATTTTTAAATTGCAGTTGACTTTTTGCTTTCACGGAATTGGAGGGAAAAATAAATGGTTGACATTTTTCTTCATTTTTTTTTAAATTAAGACGCATAATCGTTCTTTATATGTGAAGAATGTAAATGCCATTTTAAAAACTACGAAACTATCACTAAAAAATGTTACATTTCGGACACTTTACCCCACTGCAAACGCATATTTTACAGAATATGATATCGGAATTAGTGTTCTTTGCTTTTAATTAAAATAAACTTATAGTCGAAGTTTAGATTTGATGTATCCGTCTTTTTATTGTTTAATACCTTAATTTAAATGAAATTGGATTTATCGCGTTTTGCATTCAAACTGTTCATTTATTCATGACACAGATAACGTTTTGAACGCGAAGAAATCCAATTTCGGTCACGTAAATTATTAATTAAAGTAAAAAGTTTCCCGAGCAACACCAGGTTGGGACTTTTAGTAATTTAAAAAAATATATATAAATCTAACGACATTGTCAAATTAAATTTATGTCAAGCGACACATTTTGTGCTGAATACAAATACAAGGAATCACATCCAATATAAGATACAAATGTAACATTTATATTTCATGTCTCGATGGCATTAGACATCTTTGTATTTTATTCCGAATGTTGGAAAAGGTTTTTGGATACAACCAAGCATCAGGTTAATAGACGTTGTCCGTCGCTCGACCGGTCCGTCACGCTTATGTTTGAAATATCATAGCCCTCTTTAAATCTTACATTTGAAATAGTACTTTCTATCGCCCTGTCACGCTTGAAATAGCCTGAAATACAATAAGGTAGAGAAAGCAGCACGAGAAGGATTAATAAAAAAGAGGTATACGAGGCGTGCCAGATTGAGGGATTGTTATTATTGCAGCGCGAAGTGGTATTTAGATACAGTTGCCATATTTGGGTTGGTGAATCTCTGTCCCATTTGAGTTTTGGCCGGGATCAAAGTGTAGTATCTGTTCCGATGGATACTACACCCTATACACTGGTATCGTCTTGGCCTTCGGGTCGTTCCTGCGCAGTTCTAGGAGGTGCACCCTTCCAGGCTTCGCCTCCCCTCTTTGGGTAGGAGTAAGTTTATTGCCTACTGCCACAGGCGCCCCTACCGGGGAATGCCGACGGAGCTGCCCAGGCAATTTTTAATGATCAGAGTGCTCACCTTCTCGGGCGCTGGCTTTTCAAATCCCACTTTCCCGATCCGACCTTGGGTCACATCTTACCGTGTGGGAGTAAGATAAAACTGGCCTTGTGCCTAACCTCCTAGGGAGGTAAATAAATTGAGTGTTCGTGGTAAGGTTCAGAAGCGTATCTGTAATTTGGTTAGCACCATCCTTTTTCTTCCTCTGCACCCTCTCTATCTCTTTCACAGACATGATGCTGCTAGTCCCAGTCTCTTCTATAAGTACTATTATGACATGTGTTCTTCGGAATTGTCTGGTTTATTCTCTGCTTCCTTTGTTCACGCTCGTTTGACTTGTTTGTCTAGTGGTCTTCTTTAGTGGTGTTCAGGTACCTCTTTATAATACATCTTATTCTAGCAGCTTCTTTTCAAGAACTGCATACTTTTAGAACCCTGTTCTTGCTGACTGTTTTCCTCTAACCCTTGGTCTTTTCAAGACAAATTGCAATATGCATCTCCTGTCTTTGCGTTAATCATCTTTCATTCTTGTTAGCTCCTTACATCAAGTGGATTCATGCTTTGTCTGGAGACGTAATTTAGTAATAAGGTTTGCTGATGAAGAAGAGAAAACTGTAAACAATAAATGTATGAACAAGTTTAAAGCACACGATATTAAAAAAAAATAGAGGTATTGTCGCCAATCGATTGAGGAAGGGACAGGATAGTGTAAATCAATGTATTGGTAGGACAATGTCGACATTCCGTTGTCACACTCCGGCCTTAAAAGGCAGTCAACTCTCCAGCCTCGAGTTGGAGGGAGGAACATGTGAAACGTCCGCTCACTTCAATCGTCAAGTCTGTTCTGATGTTTTTCCCGATCGTCTCTCGATCCGTGACGTCATTCTTCAATTATTTTGATACACTCATCAGTTGCTTTAAATACAAACAATATGTTCATATTTTCAATCCTCGTCACAAACTTGAAATTATCACAACAATCATAGCCGCATTCCAAACGCGACGTCTATCCATACTTCTGACGTGCATCTCGTCACCGTTGAGGTTATAATGTGTATTCACTATCCCGCCTCTTTCGATAACCCCGAGGTAATCTCCTTACACGTTTTCTTTTTCTCTCTATTTTCTTTTTTATTCTGTTTTAATCTTTACATTAAGTTGAATCGTCAATTTATCTGGCACGGGACACGTTGAACATCGTGTTTTCTAATCAAACGGTATTTGAGACACGTACCCGTTCATAAGCTCTTCGGATTCGGCGAATAATAGTCATCTTGCAGTGGTCAACACTTCAAACATTCTTTTTGTGAATAGTATATTCGTGAATTAGAGTTGTGGCCCTTGGCATGTTGTAGTCGCCTTCCAGGCTCATTGGTCGATTCAACAATGGACAGAGTATTGTTGGTTGTGTTCACCTCTTGATTTTTGTTCCCTGAAAGTTTAAAATTTGACTGGTGCGTTTTCTCTTATTTCTGACCAATTCAACTGATTCAGGGTTTACTTATTGAGTATCATGGATGTTCATCCGTATGCTGTTACAACTACTGCGGCGTCTCGTCCATCTAATTGACTTCACCTGTGATGACCTTTATGGTGTAATTGGGGTTGGGCGAGTAAAACCTGTTGAAGAGATTCGGAAAGAAAGTGTGTGGGAGAGAGGGAGTGAGTGATGGAGAAAGAGTATTTATTTACCTCCGCTCCAGGAGGTTAGGCACAAGGCCAGTTTCATCTTACTCCCACAAGGTAAGATGTGACCAAAGGTCGGGTCGGGAAAGTGGGATTTGAAAAGCCAGCGCCCGAGAAGGTGAGCACTCTGGCCATTAAAAATTGCCTGGGCAGCCCCATCGGCATTCCCCGGTAGGGGCGCCTCAGGCAGTAAGCAATAAACTTACTCCTCCCCAAAGAGGGCAGGCAAATCCTGGGAGGGTGGACCTCCTAGAACTGCACAGGACAAACCCATAGACCGGCGGAATCAAACGAGACGTTGCTAGCCCCTCTCTACTACATTGTTATGTTGATGGTAGGTGCCTGACTGAGCTCCAATCTCTGAACCCTTCCCCTGTAAAACATTCATATCTGGCTACAACCACAACAAATAACTTCCCCCACTCTCTCTTTCTCTCTTTCTGTTTCTAGAATTATGGCAGAGAGACATGGGAAAGTCTATTAGACTCGAGCGGGGTAAATTTAAAGTGGAAACTGACGAACCACAATATAAACAATAATATTATCGAAGTGAGGAAATACGACGATAAAAAAAAATGTCACGCCGAAAGTAAATACGATCCTGTTCAGTTTTATTAACTTCAAATGATTAAAATGAAACAAGTGAACAAATATCGCTGGCCTTTTAAAACACTCCTAAACGCTAAAAATTTACTCTAAAAATTTAACTTTTTTTTCTAATCAATTATCTGAAAAGTTTGTCTTGATTGATATTAGTCCGAGAATATTTTGAAAGAAAAAAATACAACAATTGTATGTGTAAGGGGAGAGGGGTAGTGAAAGAAAAACTGTTAATATCATTGTTTGAAATTGACGTAAATATTTTTCTGCCGTTTGTCTCGTTACTTTTCAGACACAGCTCGTTTAAAAATAAATAGAACTACAGAACGATCAGCATAAAAAAAGCTTTCACAGATACGAGAAGATATTAAAGAATAAATTTGACAAAAATTGTTAAAAATACATCGAATAAAACGAAGAAGAGCGAAGAAGAACAAAAAAAGGCAGGATTTCGTGTAGTTTTCCGTCTTTAAATGAGCGAAAGTAGAAAAACGATTTATAAAAATGGCGTCCAAAAAATGGAGAAACAGAAAAACCATTAAAAAGAGTTAACTTAATTTGAAACTAAAAATTGAAAAAAACAGTAAAGCAGTACAAGCGGCCATTTTAAAGTTGCGTCCACTCAATCTGTGTGTTTGGTGACAATAATGCTATTTATATACTAAACTAGTAAGAATCCCCGTCCCAGGATGGGTTTAAGCAATAAATATAGCATAACGTTTAATTTCTAATAATCTTTTCTTTTTTTGGAGAGGATGGTAGAATTTCAATGGAAACGCCCTAAAAAGTAATGTTTACAAGAGAAATAAATAATGTGTCCGCGTTGCTAACGCCGCTGCCTAAAATACATATTCCATAATTAATAATCATAAGTTTAATAGTTTCTGATTTTACCAAAAACATACACATTATTGACGCCTACTCGCGCTTACCGATCCTTTTGAAAATGTATTACTTAATATAACTCAATATTTGGCGTAAAAATTCTTTTTTGAAATAATATTTTTGTACTTAACTTATTTAAAAAAAAAATTGGGGGGGGGGGGCGCATGTTTGTAAGGGCGCACCCTCCAAATGTAAAAGTTTACGAAGAAAAACAATGCGTCGATGTTAGTCACCAGTTTGCCGCGAGTATATATTCCAAAGTTCATAATAATGGGCTCATAAAAATATAAATACTTATTTTATATATATGCACACCCTAAATGTTAACATTTATAACAAATAATATGCCCATATTATTCACCCTATTTTCTAGAATATATATGTCAAAAACATTATAGTCCGTTTATTAATTTAAAAGATAAAAATGGTTTTCTTGGGTGGTAGACACCGACTAAAAGGTAAAGTTTACATAAAAAAGTGTATGTCTATCTTACGCACCGTGTAGCTGATCATATATTCCTAAATTCATAATGATCGGTTAATAAAATAAAAAATACATTTTTAAAAGCTTTATATATAGGCACGCTTTAAATGTTATCATTTAAAAAATAATTTGCCCATATTACTCACCGTATTCTCTAGAATATATATTGTTGCAATACCCGTTCTTTCGTGGGACCCGGTAGCGTCACACAAAACACAACGATAGAGACAAGGACGTGCTTTCACCGCCAGCTGGTGTAAGTTGGGTATACACATATATATAATTAAATATCTCTTTGTTAGCAAAAGTCTATTGGCATTATTGTTCGTTCCCTTGTCTTACGAAGAAACCTCTTTCTTTAACTTGACGGCGGTTGATTTTCAACTCTATCCAACCTTGGTAATTTTCACGAAAACCAGGCAGAGTGATTTACCTTACAACCTAGAGGGAAACACGACAATACGTTCTGTAGCAGTCTGGTCTCGGAATCTAGGGAAGGCTTGTGATCCCCACGCCAGTTATTTACGGCAGTTCGGAGCTGACCCACGACAAGTGTTTCTCTATATCCTCCCAACTCGATCTCTGCTGTTTTTCTATTGTCTATATATATGTTCGGGAATTCTAGATTAATATCTATTGAGCTTAATCTTTGAAAGTTAGGCTACGAATTATATATATATATATATATATATTTCGGAGGAAACATTTTTAATCAATGAAACGGGCGAGTGGGGAAAAAAAGAAAATTGCTAAAATTTTCCGTAAGGCCTT
This sequence comes from Sepiola atlantica, assembly GCA_963556195.1. Classification (NCBI taxonomy): domain Eukaryota; kingdom Metazoa; phylum Mollusca; class Cephalopoda; order Sepiida; family Sepiolidae; genus Sepiola; species Sepiola atlantica. Next base: position 25,086,265 of record OY744547.1, on the reverse strand, counting down.
ATTGTCTGACCCACTAATAGGTAACGTCAGAATGATAAATTAAAAACTGAGAAAATCTTTTTTTCACCCGTGCGTTTCATTGATTAAAAAAGGTTTCCTTTGAAATTTATCCTACGATTTTGTTGTACGCGAAAATTACTTACATAGGTAAGTATATTAATTATGTGCCCCAAAGTTGACTATTTAATTATTTGCTGCTTATTGTGATCCTGCACGAACGCAGACCCCATGAAGTTAATGTAAAACATTTGGGGTAGATTGCTACCCGGACTTATGGAAGAAGTTTAATTGCCAACCTGGACCTAAAGTTAGTGTTGGGCAGAATGACAGACATTTTTTTACACGTTAATATCACCAAAGTAAACAAAAAAAAGCGATGAGAAGATGAATTGATAGGGTTTATTTTTCTGGTTGTCTGGCACGAAGGCAGACCCGACGATTTAAATGTAACATGGACGGATGATGGATGTTAAATTGGCAGTGTTACAAAGTAAAACATAAAAGATTAAGTAAAGAACATGATTAAAAGATTTGAAAAAATTTTTTAAATGCGGCATAGAGACAGGATTAATAAAAAAATAGGACCGTTACTAGTAAAAGAAAAGGATAACCTCATCGAAAGCAATAAGCATTTAAACGATTCAGAAGCATATGGTTATGAAATAGATGTGTTAAGGTAAAAAAAAAAGAAAATATTATTTATAACGCGAATTAAAACAAAATTAGCCGCCATGTCGCATAGTCGCGTTTTATTTCGTCATCTGTTCAAAAATTAGATCCGATATTTATTTATTCTAGAATATTCTGTAAATAGTCTAAAATCGAGAAGTGGAGATTACCCCCCCCCCCAAGAAAAAAAACAACAAATATTTAATGTGACGCCGTGAGTTAATTTTTATTATAATTGATTATAACATGTAAGACATGTGAAAAAAATTACTAATTACTTTTAATATGAAAAATCTAAGATTGTTCTGTATTTGTTTTGTGATTGTAAACCGCTATTTATTCCTGTACTGCATCATTCTAAAATATACGCGAACAAAATTATGGAGGAAGCGGTCTGTATTTAGATTACAAATCTAGTGTGGTATATAGGCAATAGTAGGAAGGGAAATATAAAATAATTGCGGTGATTTAGCCCAATATAACCTTATAAAGAAAAGTCTACGTGACTGTGAGGGCCACGAGGAAAGATATTCGGGTGAGAATGAAAATGGCTGCGAACCTTCTTAGTAAAAGACTTGGTTTAGAGAATCAGCTTACCCAGAGGAAATCTAAGACATTTTGAGAGAAAACAAAATGAACGCATATTTTCTGAAAATGCGCATAAAAAATTGGTCTTAAGCTGACGGAACAGTTTATCGCTTACTGCCTGAGGCGCCCCTACCGGAGAATGCCGACGGGGCTGCCCAGGCATTTTTTGTAGGCCAGAGTGCTCACCTTATCGGACGCAGGCTTTTCAAATTCCACTTTCCCGACTTTGTATCACATATTCCTGCTGTGGGAAGGAGTTGGATATCACCTCTTGAAAACGGTCGAGAGACCGAAAGCGGTAGAGGAATGGCCCACGATACAACGTTAGGTGCAATACTCCACCAATTAACACCAGAAAACCGATGAATCGCTCGCCGCGTCGAAAAATTAACAAGAAAGATAGTGAAGAGAGAACACTCCGTGGTCTTTAACGACACCGGTGTGAGAAATGACTTGCTGCCGAAATATATATATATATATATATATATATATATATATATATATATATATATATATATATATATATATTGAGTCTCAAAAATGTAATTGTCAAATTGGATGCTTGAATAAAACCGCAAGGTTGAAATAAATTATTGCATCGACAATCATGTAATTTCGTGTTATTATATTTTACGTTATTCTTGCTCTGTTTACCACATTGAGCTCTCTTACCCGGATTTCTTCCTGGAATTATTCCATTATAACACTAAATATATATATATATATATATATATATATATATATATATATATATATATATATATAAATTATGTAATCTCCCATTTGAATATGTTCGAAAATGTTATATTGTGTTAACGGTTTTTTGTAAAGAAATATGTCTGTCGATTGTTTTTTTTATCAAATGACCATAAATAATGATAAACTTATATGCCGTATTTCTTATTTCAATTATTTATAATTTTCGCTTGAGTGGCAATCTAAAAAGGTGGAATATTTTTTCCCGATATAATAAAGAATTTTGCGTCTTGGTTGATAGATAATCCCTTTCAATGAATAATAATGGAAATCAGGACAGAGAGAGTGTACAGATTGCAGTGGGTTGTTAGGAAGTTATTTTTGTATTGCATTAAAGTATGTTTCACGTGCGCCGAGTTGGTCGGCCCGAGGCCGACAATAAAATGCCTCACACAAACTTCAGCAAGGTGATCAACGTCGTCCCGTTCTAACACCCAAAATCTATGTTACCCATACCTTTTTATCTTTCTTTTCTATTTATGTTAAACTATTTCCCAAATTTATCAATTACTGAAGCTATCATCCCCAACGGCGATCGATATGGTAAAAAGAACTGCATGCGATAGTGGGAGCTCAATTTGAAAGCCAAATTTGGGGGCCTAATTTGGGAGCCCAATTTGGGACCCTAATTTGGGACCCCAATTTGGGGAGTGCGGACTCACCACTTATTTGATATTACTCCTAAGTGTACTCTGACGTCATGCCCCGATGTCAATTGTTAATGTGGAGAAAATCCAGCTCCCCAAAAAGAGACACTCTGGATTGAGACAACAATTAAAAAAATGTCTTAGTCTAGAAGGATTTCTCTGTCACTGACCGAGGAGAGAAAAGATGACGTGTTGTGTCAGCACAGCGTAGTATCTGTCAAGGTCCCACCGATTGTTCTTCGGATGCATCCACTTATCTATATGAGATGGCATATCAGTTCGTCTTATTTATTTATCTACCGCCCACAAGGTAAGATGTGACACAAGGTCGGGAAAGTGGGATTAGATAAGCCAGTGCTCGAGAGATGAGCACTCTGGCCATTTAAAAATTGCCTGGGCAGCCCCGTCGGCATCCCCGGTATTTATTTACTCCTCGCGGAGTTAGGCACAAGGCCAGTTTTATCTTACTCCCACAAGTAAGATGTGACCCAAGATCGGGTCGAGCAAGTGGGGTTAAAAGCCAGCGCTCGAGAGGTGAGCACTCTGGCCATTTAAAAATTGCCTGGGCAGCCCCGTCGGCATTCCCCGGTAGGGGCGCCTCAGACAGTAAGCAATAAACTTACTCCTCCCCAAAGAGGGGAGGCGAAGCCTGGGAGTGTGGACCTCCTAGAACTGCACAGGACAGGCGTGCAGTATCCATCGGAACAGATACTACACTTTGATCTTAGCCAAAAGGCCGAGACCGGGTATCCCCGGTAGGTATTTACTCCTCCCCAGGAGTTAGGCACAAGGCCAGTTTTATCTTACTCCCACAGGTAAGATGTGACCACAGCTTGGGTCGAGAAAGTGGGGTTAAAAGCCAGCGCTCGAGAGGTGAGCACTCTGGCCATTTAAAAATTGCCTGGGCAGCCCCGTCGGCATTCCCCGGTAGGGGCGCCTCAGACAGTAAGCAATAAACTTACTCCTCCCCAAAGAGGGGAGGCGAAGCCTGGGAGGGTGGACCTCCTAGAACTGCACAGGACAATCCCATAGACCGGCGTAAATCAAGCCCCGGAGGCCAAGACAATACCAGTCTATGGGGTGCAGTATCCATCGGAACAGATACTACACTTTGATCTTAGCCAAAAGGCCGAGACCGGGTATCCCCCGGTAGGGGCACTTAATTTAGACACAGAATATTATTCGGTTTGTAACTCTGGAGTTCTGTCGCGCTCAGTGACGCGAAGAGGTCTGGTAATGCCCTGATGATGTCTGAGACCAACGCATTGATTTTATGCCCCAACATGGTAGGTGCTTGACTGAGCTCAAATCTATGCCCGCCCCCACCTATAAAATATTCACAACAAAAACTCATCCCTCTACAACCACGTTAAATAATTTCCTTTTCTTCCTCTGTGTACTAAAAACTAAACGAAACTTCCATAAGCAAATATTCTTTCCAAGAACTACCCGTCTGTAGAACACAATACCGCGTTGCTGCTTCCCAGTATTTTTCAAGTAGAATGTTAACAAATTCTTCTTGAGCCGTCCGCTTAACTAATAGAATTCTGCTGTCTCAGACCTCATTACGAATCCTGACGGTGTTGTCTCACAGTACAACTAACAAACTAAAAAACCCTTGGACTCGAGTGGCGTTTGGGCCTTGATAAGCAACGAATCGTTAGTACATAAAACAACTGAAGTATAAGTCCTAGTACTAGGAAATATTATAAGATAGGGCGATAGTTTGAATATGATTAGATGTCCCCGCCCCCCCCCCCAAATTTGGATGCCCGGGGCCACAGCCCCATCACATCATCCCTCGGCACGCCACTAGTCGCGCTTAAGTTTACATTTGAATTTTTTTCGGTTTGACACGATTCAGTTAAAAATGACATTTTCAGCGCTATACACGCAGTTTGTATGGACGTAGCTTATTTTGGATATTTCCAAGCATTTCTATGCGAATTCATGTCCGTCTGTCTGTCTGTCACGCTTAAGCCTCAAACAGCATTTTTTGTCAGTTTTTTTTTACTCATAATTAAAAATGGAATTTTCTTTGGTATTTCATTGGTAAATGCGCAGATTGAATAGACGTATTATTTAACATGCGTCCAAGTGAAAAAAGTGGGTTTAGTTTAGCTTAGTACTTCAATTTAAAAAAAAAACTACTGTGATGAAGGCCAGATTTATTAGGGGGAATCCGAAGTGAGGAGTTGTGCAGCAAGATGTTTGTTTATTTTACATTTTAATTTATGCATGTTGGTACAGTTGGAGAAAACAGGGAGCAGGAACGGAATTCCAACAAAGGCAAACAGTGTGATGATAAAAGCTATGCGAGTAAAAACAAAGTCTAGCATCTAGAGACTTCTACAGTGAAGGAGTGGGATTTTGCTGCTTGTCGAGGTTGTCGGGGGATTTACGTTGATGGAGTACAAGTGCAGTAAGTTCATCGGAGCACATTCCGTGGAAGTACTTGTAATACAAGTGCAAAGATGCAACATTGCAGCGATGGGGAAAAAGGCTGGATCTTTAAAGAGAGTGCTATTAAGTTAGATACTCTTTTTTTACTCCCTGTTCAAGACTGAGAGATAAGTGGTTGGTGCACCAGCCCAGATGTTGCAACAATATTGCATGAATGGGCGAATGGTGGCTTCAATAGAGATATAGGATACGCGTAGGTTTTAAACATTTACTAGCCCGGTAGAGGGAGCCTGACCTTGTGTCTAGCCCCCTGGAGAGGAGGTAAAATTACTATGCGCAGAGTAAGCTAGAAGTAACCAGGCAATCAAAACTTATTTATTTAAATAATAAAATTTATTGATATTTAGGCAATACATTCTTAAATGTCCGTGGACTATGACTGTCAGGTTATTTCTAGCTGTTGCCAAATAATTATCTGAGATCGATTTTCCTGAAATTGATATCCGAGTTATCTCCTTCAAATCATTCTGGCAATGTCAGAGAAATGCGTTTTCCTTTCCGGAAGTAATAAAACGCGTTCCACCACACGTGCGAAAGTGAGAACGAAATCTATTTCCTTTTCTGCCCGGTTTTTTAAGGTCGCCGAGCGTGGTCTGACCGGCTACCATCTCAGCATGGCCGTCACAAATCCATGTAGCAGCTGTATTAGACATCATTTACCGGTAGTAGTCGCCGAGACTCTCAGACCATCATAACCAAAAAAACATATCATAAGCTATATTTACTTATACAAACGAGGCTTCTATAAGCAGACTTTCTTTTCTAGAATTACTTGTATCTAGAACATAACACCGCTGGTCTGTTTCAAGCTGACTACAACATAGTCTACAAGTCTAATGTAAACACATTTTTGTTGAGCCCTCGTCATAAATAATGTTTCTTGTCCTCTTTTTACGTCTTTCTTCGACAAAATGTTTATTTGATCATAAATGGTTATATATTTTAAATTCAACTGTTTCTTCAATGTTGTTCTTTCCTCTTTCTTCCGACCCTCGTGTGTGTTACCAATGATAAAACAACGCTCAAAATGGAGACATCGTGTACGGGAAAGATACACCCAAACACGTGGTCACTAAGAAAGTAAAAGCGAGATTAGAAAATATTCGTTAGCTTTACAAGACGATGTAGGACTAGCTTGGCCCGTGGAAATTCCACGATGCTTTCAAAACAAATATATATAATTTACTGTTAATAACATTCTTTTTGAAATAATGAATGTCGACCAGGGTTAATACTATTAAAAATACCGATTCTTTCTTCTTCCCTGAGAATAATTGTTATTATCATCGAAATATTCTTTAAATAAATAAAACGAATAATTCTCTGCTATATTTATTTATTTAAATTTGTAACATTTTTTCAACGATTAATATTCTCTGACTCATTATCGTAAAAATAATTGTCAGCTAAATATTCTTCAACTCATTAGAACTAATGTGACTTTTTAGAATGTATTTATTCAAAATTGTACAGTTTTAGTCGACGGACGACATGATTCGATTTTGGAACAATTCATTTGAAATTTTGTAGAGTCGGAATTTTGTATATTTTCGAAATCAGATTAATCACTAATCACCATATTTTGTTGATCGAACGATCTCATTTTTTAACTGTGTGTGAAAGGTGATAACGTACGTACACATATAAAATGCCTTAGCGTATTTTTATATAGATAATATAGAATTAAAGAAACTTATAATTCATGTATCTCTTTATTTATTTATTTATTCATTAGAAAATTGTGGCAATATAATTCTTTTAGGAACAGTAATTATTCTCTACTTATTACCGTAAAAATAAGTGTCAAATCACGAAAACGAATGTAATTTTTCGAAATTTATTTATTTAAACTTTTACGGTTCCTAATAACTTTCCTCCCCACGAGGGCATAGTTAGAGACAAAGTCGGTGTTTAATGTTGGGAAAATCTAGTTTTGATCGAGTCTTGATTGGAACAAAAATTAAAATTGTCTCAGTTTAGAACGATTTCTCTTTCCTTAACGAAGAACGGAAAAAAAATTAAGTGTAGTATCAGAATAGATACTACACTTTGCTCCTGAATTCTAGTGTTTTACTCGAGGGAGCGACACAAATTTATCTTAGAACAATTTATAAATGGGTAAAGTCAGATTTTTGTACCTTAGTGACATCAGATTAATCACCAATTACCATCGATTAGACGGTTTCATTTTTTAAATGTATGTACATTGTGGTACCTACCTTACGAGCTAAATAAACTATTCTGCTTAGCTATAAATACTCTCGGTGTTGGAACTACCCTAGTCTAATACTGCCAGTGAGACAGACGTTAAACCACTCTTTTTATATGCTGTATTTATACATTCTTCAATATACTTTGTTTCCCTTAATCCCAATTGACTGTATTCTTTCCGGACCCCTTTACAGGTCATCAACACTGGCGACGAGGAAGATTAAATGACTTTTATTTGAGAACCATAAAAAGGACAAACGTAGAGCAACAAATTGCGAAATTACCCGACAACCTCCAAAGTTTGACAACAAGCATTATCGGCGAACCAAAAACAAATTCCCGTAAGTTTTATTTTGTTATCCAAACTGATGTCCTCTTTTTTTTTCTTAGGATAAAACAATCTATTTTTATCAAAGAAAGAAGAAAGTTAGTGATTTTATTATTTCTATTCTGGTACTATGTTAAAACTTTATACAAGAAAGGAATACATTAGAGTTTTTTCTCTCTAAAAGAAAAAAGTACCACCACCCCAATTATGAACATTTTTTCACTGTTGACTAAAGTGCTAACCGTAAAAACTACTGTTATGTAAAAAAAACTTACTAAAAGTGATTATTTTTGTCGACCAAAATGTTTTATAAATTTTTTTCTCTTTTACAACTAATATTACGCTAGCAGCATACTATAAAAAACACTTTTAAAAACCGTAATCTATAAAGGCACATTAAAAACATGGAAGATTTAAAATCCACAATGACAGAACTTGTTAAATACAAAATGCATCAACATCTAAAAAACAAAGAAAGGTTTCAATTTTTTTTACAAGAATAACTACAAAAAACTGAAGAAAAGCCTACTGGAACAAAATAAACAAAAATCAAAGAAAGACATCATAAGTTTGGATACTTATTACTACTAAAAATGTCGGATACGGGTAAAAATACGGAGAACGAAAATGCTTTTTCTCAAAATGCCGTTTTGAGTGCAATTACCAATTTCACGTATTCTCTAGCCGAGGATAAAACTTTCGCTTTATATTTCAGAAGGTATAAGGATCTTATAAAATAGATTGTGAAAATAGGGCAGACTTGTAAAAAGTTCGCCTACTGATCAGAAAATTAGAGACTACCCAACATACAAAATTTCTGTATTATATTTTACCCCCAAAAAACAGCGACTTGACTTTTGTGAAGTTGTTAAACTTTTATCAGAATCAACAGAAAACTTCTCTGTTCTACAAAATATGGAAGTGCATGAACTCAACCAGAAAAGACAGCGAAGACTACTGGACTTTCGCGTCAATCATTGATAAACACTGTGACGATTTCAAACTAGTTGGACTTAGCGCGGATTACTTTAAATGCCCAATATTCGTGCAAGGACTTGTATCAGCCGAAGACGCAAACATCAGATGTAGAGTCCTAAGCAACTTAGAAAGTTAGCCAAATTTGACATTACAGCCAATAGGAGAAGACTGCCAGAGAGTGGTAAGTTTTAAACAAGATTTTAACGATATTGAAGAGTCGGCGATTGCTGACATCAGTAATATACATCAGAAATACATTTCAAGTCAAACGAAAAATAGATATTATTTCCAGGCCCCTACAAAAACAAATCACCCCAATAAAAAACAGAAAAACATGATCGCCTTGCTCTTGTTTCATTGGGTTATGGCTTGTCTATACTGTTTTAAAACCTGTATAACTTGTAATAAATAGAACAGAAGAACTAACATTGCAGAAAGAATAAAGGAAACAAAAGTCAGGTCCAATCCACAAAAGCAAACGAACAGTACGGCATAAATATAAAAACAGTACGTACAAGTAAAATCCTCTATAAAAAATGTCAAGTTACGACTAAACTCTGATTCAGACCTACGTACAGGGAAAAGGTTGGATAAACCAACCATGCTAAACATTAACAAAATAGCCAGAACGGTGACGTGTGAAACAATTACATTCAAGGGTGAAATTATTACCAACGTTACTTTAAACGGAACAACTAAAAAATTGAAAATGTTCATATTTAAAAAAAACGCCAACACTTTATTTGGCACAGACTGGATGCGACAGTTCAATTCATGGGATTTACACATCAACACTTTTTGCCAGAAAATAGAAAATCTGACGACCGCGTCAGCAAAACGAAAGAAGGAATTGTAAAAAAACTTTTCCCGAAGATTTTTTTCTGGCAGTCTAGGTCGATGTGAAAAGATGTCAGCAAAATTTGATCTGAAGGAGAACTACAACCTGTATTTAATAAAAAAAACAAACTTTTCGCTTTGTTAGAAAAATCAACGATGAATTAGTAAGTACCGGCATTTTATCTAAAGTGGAGCACAGACAATGGTAGCAACTACGGCCTATGTAAAAATAATCTAAAGAAATCCGTATGTGTGGCGATTTTTCGACAGGACTAAATGCAGCACTGAAGGACTACAATTATCCACTTCCAAGCCCCAAAGTTTTTTTACAAAACTAAATGGAGGCAGATTCTTCCCCAAAACCGACCTTAACGATGCTTAGCTTCAAATACCCGTTGAAGAAGAAAGTTCAAAATTGCTATGTATAAACACGCATCGCGGATTATACAAGTTTGATAGGCTTGCTTTCGGGGTTAAGATCGCGCCACCAGTTTTTGCAGCAAGTTATGGATACTATGCGGGGCGATCTTAATTTTCACGATTGCATACATAGATGGTATTTTTATAAATAGTAAAAATAATAAACAACACCGGGAATACGTTCACAAAGTGTTTTAAAAAATCCAGGAGCATGACTTAAAAAATTGGAAATATCGTTTACATAATCCAAGGCCCTCAGTTCTCTCATAAGAGACACGTAAACTAAATTAGGAAACGACTATCGGATGCCGCCGACCGCACTCCCCAATAAGAAGTTATTGATACCATATACGACACCTTTGACATACAGATACCAAAGAAGCCCAAGAACAGCGAAAATCAAAATAGAAACGGAAGTCTCCCGATCTTATCGTTATCAATTTAATTAAAAAAGGAAACTATACTGTGACCCCTGCGGAGGTAATGTTTGGGAGGGGGTGTTGTGGTACCTTACTCAGGGACACCATAAACACTACCGTTTCACTATAAATACCGAGAGCGCATGCCTCTCGGTGTTGGATCCGCCCCATCCTGTTCAGTCTCTCATTAACTTCGGTTAATTGAGGACGCCAGGATGGGGTAATACCAGTCGAGGATTCGTTCTCGGCAATCAGTCGGGCAGGAACTGGGCCATTTCGGTGTCCTTTTATCTGCCGGACTGAGATATACTGTCCTGGGTTGTCCTAGGTAGTGCACCCTCCCAGGCCTTGCCTCCCCTATTTGGGGTGGAGTAAGTTTATCGCTTACTGCCTGAGGCGCTCTGACGGGGGAATGCCGATGGGGTTGCCCAGGCTATTTTTTCTTGGCAAGAATGCTCCCTCTTTAGGGGCGCTGGCTTGACTCTTCCCCCACTTTCCGACCTTGTGTCACATCTTCCTGCGGTGGGAGGGAATTAAATACCTGGAACCACCCCAGTCTAATAATGGCAGTCAGACAGACGTTCAACCACTCTCTTAATATGCTGTATTCATACTTTCTTCAATATACTTAAGTTCGTGTATTCTTCCCGGACCCCTTCACAGGTCCACTACAATGTGAAGCATGATAACGTACATACAAACATGAAATGCTTTAGTGTATTAAAATATATACATAGGTCACATTTCATGAAATTGGGTTTGGTTATTAGTAAGCTACTTCGCCGGATAAATGGCTTTTGTTACCTTTCATTTCGTTTCCATTGGACATTCCAACCGGGTTCTTATGTATATTCAAGGTTTGTTGGTGGCATTCGTTAGAAGCTGATTACGTTTTATTAAAGAGGGTCGCTGGACGTTTTGCTTCAGATAAAGTTCACGATGTTACTCAGAAGTACAAACGGAAAAATAAATCAAATAACAACGGATATCTTTCAGATGCGTCAATTCAATCTACGCGTTTAGTGACGAAAATGTTATTTCAATCTGATACGTAACAAACCATTGGAAGTCTATGATAACAGAAAATTATTAGAGGTGAATGCATGTATGTGTCGGCGTGCATGTTATGTCTATACGAATACGTTGTTTGAATTTACTCATTCGGACAAAAAATGATTAATGGTCAGGTGACCAACGTCGACCAATCAGCGCTCGTTATTCAAGTATTTGCGGTAGAATGGTTTACACCAGCAGCTCCCTCCTCCCTGACTCATTCAAGTACCGTCTTAGTTCTCATAGTCTAGTTAGAACTTACACTAGCCGGATACCGTTATTGTTTCGCATTTATGTTCACACTCACTCTATCAAGGTGTTTGGCACTATTTTACAGTAAAATAAGACATTTGGGTGAATATAAATTGTCTTGTAAAGCTACATACTAAGAAAACTGTGTGGATTTTGTTTGTTATCTTTCTTGTTTGTTTTTTCCCCGTACACAAATGTTGACGTCACAAATGATGGTATAACAGGTACGACGTCATCCATTTAGACAGAGTTTGACGTGACAGGGGAAATCTTTTATGATGTCGGTATTTATCTACCTCCCACAGTAGTAAGATGTGGCACAAGGTCGAAAAGTGGGATTTGATAAGTTAGCACCCTAGAGGAAGAGCACTTATGACCGTCAAAAAATGCCTGTGCAGCCCCGTCAGCATTCTCCGGTAGGGGCGCCTCAGGCGATTAGCAATAAACTAATCCCTTCTCAAAGGGTGAGAAGACAAAGCCTGGGATGGTGGACGTCCTAGAACTGCACAGGACAAACCCATAGACCGGCGTAAATCAAGCCCGAAGGCCAAGACGATACCGGTCTATAGCGTGTAGTATCCATCGGAACAGATACTACACTGTGATCTTAGCCAAAAGGCCATGAATACATCGGAAAGAAATCTTTTTTGACAACATACACGCTGAACTGACCAAAGTATGACCCAATCAATTAAACAAGAGAACATAGATGGACCATAAATCGTCTACATAAACAAGTATTGTATATACGTATATAGATATTTCTTCATGCACAAAATGTGACGTTACAATGATATGACATAACAGTGATGACATCATCCACTTAGACAAAGTGACCGGAAAAATCCTTTATAACCTTAAAAAGGGATAGGTCAAAAATAGATGACGTCATCCACTAAAACACGTTGGAGACATCAGGAATAGATCGTTTATGACGACATAAATGCTGAAGTAATGAAAGGATGACGTCATACATTAAATAAAAGAACGTTGATTGGTCACGGTTCATCTATATGGACAGTATACTAGAACAACTCTGTGGATCTTGTTTGATATCTTATCTTTTTTTCTGACGTCACAAGGGGATGAAGACATCTGGTGAAAAAGATGAAAGAGGACACCGAGAAAGGTTTTTATAACGTCACATCAGAAGATGACGTAAAATATTATAATAAGTTGAAGACATCAGAGATGGATCATTTATGACGACATAAACGCTGAAGTGATAAAAGCATGACGTCGAATATTAAAACATAGAACATAGATAACCTGTGACTCGAAGGTCTATGTGTGTAAACAATAACTAATATATATATATATATATATATATATATATATATATATATACAAATTATTTATTCAAAAACTATACATTATATATTTAACAGATGCACCATGGTATTATTGACACAGGCATGCCTTTACTGTTTAGAAAATGCCCGTTACACCTTATTTCTTATCCTCACCGAATCACGGAATAAAGACAGTTCGAACAATTTCTCTTCATTATGTGAGTCGCTAGGGAGTTGATATGTGTTGTTAAGGGTTTTTCTAAACAGTAAAGGTCTACCCGGAACAATAAAACAATGGTACATCTCTGGATTATGTAATGGATAGTTCTTGAATAAACCTTTAGCATTTTAGCTCTCGCTTTCGTACGATCGAGAATGTTTTGATTTGTTTTCAACATACTCGGACGCACTATATATATCTATGAACATTTCCGTATCATTAAAACACTTAGGCATAATAAATCTTTAGTTATTACAACATCTGATAAAGGCTCAGGAGTCGTCATCTTTGATCATCAAGATTATGTTAAAATGTTGACTATCTTGGGGGGATACCTCTAAAATTGTTCAGTTGGATCCAGTAGATATACATGATTTCACTATATCTATCGAGACCAAGTGCCAAAAACGTCTGGTCAAATGGGTTAAGAGTGGAGCTCTTTCCACTGGCATTTCTAATTTGATCAGACCTTCTGGTTCCATTAGTCTCACCCTGTATCTTCTACCTAACACCCATAAAGACGGGGTACTGTTAAGATCCATATTATCTATGATAAGGTCTTCACATATTGGTAAATAATTTGCCTGGCGAATTTCTGACCACGTGTTGTTTGAGTCGAATGTCTACTCTTTGCGACGTACCCCAATAAATATTGCAACTACATTTACATAAATAAAAAAAATACCATTATTATCGTGTAAGTGAGGGAGACCATCTTTTTGAATCGGTGTCAAGATAGTTCTGGTGGAAAATAACAACTCGTGTATTCGAGGCAAAGTTACATTGTTGTATAGACAATAATATTTGTTTGGCGAATCTATCGCTTATGTTACCTAGACAAGGTAAGCGATGGTAAATAGGGCATCTGTCAACTGATGCCCTTTTAGTTTTATAGAAATCCGACATTTTATTTTTAATAGTAGATTCAACAATGTCTAATGGATAACCATTGTTACAGAGGTTCTTAGTAATCAATTTACTTTCTTTATCCAGCTTAGTCTGATAGCAAATCATTAAGGCCCTATGAGTAAGGGTGTTCATTAAATTGAACTATTGTTTTGTGGGACAAAATAAGTCGCAACTAGTGCACAGACCAGTAAAAGTTGGTTTCCGGTATGCTGTTATGGTGGGATTATGGCCCTGTGAGGACGGACGCATCTTGAAGTGGGCGTATGTGTTGAAAGTCGTTTGGTTTGGCTTGCGCGATTTAGTGCGGGTGGACCCCTACAGTCGAGTGCAGAATGGTCCTGTTCTCACAGTCCGAGCTAACAGACGTTGACAGGGTCACCACGTTTACGAGACCTCAGATCAAGGGTCAATGTGCACCTTCGATAGGAGCTCTGTGACGTCACGGGCTTTTGTGTGGGAACTGCCACGACCCATTCCGAGACGGTATACAACATTATAATAAAACCGGAGGTAGCTTTACAACCTAACACATCAAAAAATGGGAGTGAAGAATTGGCTTCCTTATCTAAAGAAAACTTGAGAGTTGGCTGAATATTGTTGAGGGACGTGGTAAAAAATGTCCGCTTTCGTCTCATTGTTGAACAAACAAAAGGTGTCGTCAACATAACGAAAGTAAACGTCTGGGCTTTTAAAACGAGATAATAGACCTTCTTCATGAATACCTACGAAGATGTTGGTCAATGCCTACCCAAAGGGAGAACCCATAGAGACCCCATCAATCTGTCTGTATAGAATGTCGTTAAAACTGAATTCAACCGAGATAGTGGTGAAAAAAACAATGGCTCGACACTAGTTTTGAACCAGTTCTGGAACGCTATAGCTCATTTTATATTAAAGATTCATTCTCATTTTTAGATTTAATGCCAAATTATTGTCATACTGACAGATGTATGTGTTCCTTTGATATATCAAGTCTTTTCAGCTGTGGTCTCCTTATAGAGACGATTAATATATGTGCAGACCTTATATCGTAGTCAACTACCCACTCTTTCTATTCACGAAAATATTTTTGTGGAATTAATGAAAT
This sequence comes from Sepiola atlantica, assembly GCA_963556195.1. Lineage (NCBI taxonomy): Eukaryota > Metazoa > Mollusca > Cephalopoda > Sepiida > Sepiolidae > Sepiola > Sepiola atlantica. The sequence goes on along the minus strand of OY744547.1, from coordinate 25,071,136 downwards.
TCGACACTATGTCGGTTGAATTCAGTTTTCACGACATTATGTACAGCCAGATTGATGGGGTATCTATGGGGTATCCTTTTGAGCCGGCATTGGCAAACATATTCGTAGGTGTTTATGAAGATAGTCTATTATCTGATTTTAAAAGACCGTGCGTTTACTTTCGTTATGTTGACGACACTTTTTTTTATTCACGTCCCTCAACAATATCCATCCAGTTCTCAAGTTTACTTTAGATAAGAAAGCCAGTTATTTACTTCCATTTCTTGATCTGTTAGTTTGTAAACCTTCTTCCAGTTTCCTGACTACAGTGTACCGGAAACCAACTATTACTGGTTTCTACACACGTCAGGACGCATTTTGTCCCACAAAACAAAAGTTCAATTTAATTATGACCCTTACTTATAGGGGATTAATGCTTTGTTCTCAGACTAAACTGGAAATTAGATTGATTACTAAGACACTCTGCTACTATGTCTATCCATTGGATATTGTTTAATCTGCTATTAAAGATAGCATTTCGAATTTCTATAAAACTGCAACGGCTTTAGTTGACACATGCCCTGTTTACCTTCGCTTACCTCGGTTAGGTAACATAAGTGATAGATTCGCTAAACAAATCTCTTTGTCTGTACAAGAATGTTACTTTTCCTCGAATACACGAGTTGTTTTTCAACCAGAACCATCTTGATGTCGATTCGAAAAGATGTTCTCCCTAACTTACACGATACTAATTGTATTATTTATTTATTTATTCATGTAAATATAGTTGCAATATTTATTGGAGGACGTCGCTTAGACATCCGGGTCAAAGAACACATGGTCTAAGATTCGTCACGCAAATTATTTACCAACTGAAATTTTGAATAACACATACGGGTCTTCTATCGCTGAACATCTATTAAATAACCGTGCTTGTGCCTCCAATTTTAGTGTTGACTTATTCTCTGCAAGTCGCACACTCTCTTTAATAACATTTTAGAAACCATTTACATTAAGTCTTTGTGACCATAACTTTTTAAACAAAATGAGAATCTGCTCGGACTTAATGTATTTTCTATCTGCTTAAAAGGAAATTACAACACTTCCCCTCGATATAATCTTCATAGCCTATTTTTCTCTCTTAATTCTAACCTCGATTGAGCTCTGTTGAAGGAGGTTCGAAAATGATCAGCTTAGGTTTTCAGTTTTATTTTTAATTCATCATGTTTAAATATATATATATATATATATATATATATATATATATATATATATAAATATATATATATATATATATATATATATGATAAAAATAGTAATAATATTCTAACGCAATGTAAAATATGTTCCATATTCATATATATATATATATATATATATATATATATATATATATATATATATATATATATATATATGAATAAAAATGGGAATAAAATCCTCCGCCGTATTGGAAAATGAAACAGAAAAGCCAAAAGCTATATCATTTATGTGTTTTCAACATTTCGTCTTTATTGTAAGCTTCTTCAGGATAAAGAGAAATGCAGAAAAATATTTATTTTTAGCTGTAGCTTTTTAACCCAGACAAACTCCCTAAGCTAACAATAGATATGGGAACAAATAAATCCAACCTGTCAAACCATTCACTCTCGGTTTCCATTGAACTGCACATATTGCTGCTTATAACGGACTAGCCTAAATCGCGGTTTTAATTTTTCTGCTTTTCTCATCCACAGGCATGCCGAAACTTGGACATTTTCAGGAAAATTAAAATTAATAACTTTATTGTTTTTCTTCATTTTCTTCATTCTGAAGAAGTCTACAATAAAGACAAAACGTTAATGAGCGCATACATTTCATAGTTTTTGGCTTGCCTTTTTCATCTCTGTCTACGTGTCTATGTCTGTCTCTGTCTGTCTGTCTCTGTCTGTCTGTCTCTCTCTCTATATATGTATATATATATTTATATATATATATATATTTATATATATATATATATATATATATGTACATATATATGTATACATATGTATATATATTTATATATATATATGTATATATATATATACATATATATATATATATATATATATATATATATATAATCCGTTTCTTGGCTAAAAATTATGAATCTCTCAACATTTTATAATTAGAAAATAGTAAATTATATTCTATCTCAAATGGACTCTTTTTTCTCTTGTACCTTTGACGATAGTAAGAACATAAGCACATGCATGACAGGCTACTAAACCCAGCACTATATTCACATTATTCACTCGAGCGTTTTTCAAGAAATTTCTGACTATTTTTATCATCTAACAAAAAATTCAATTTTAGCACCGCCACCTCAGATTCTCACTAAACCTCACTCCATACACATGGTAGCAAAAACGTTTCCCTCTAATCTTCATTTACTTCTACTCTCCCACTTAACGCCGGTAAATAAATTACATATGATAATTTATAGTATCATCACCGTAAATATTTCATTTCATTCTTCTAATACTTTACTGCATAATATGCAAGACAACTAAATCAATTAATAACCGTTTACTGATATTCCTTCATACTTACAGAATATAGGATTACATTTTTCTTTTATATGATTTGTTCTTTTACAATTCTCGGAAAATTCGATATTTGTGTTATTTGTATTTAAATTAATTTCTAATCGTTTACTCTTTTTCTTTCCATTTAAACTTTCTTTAGGTCTCACTATCTTTTGATTTACTTATTACAATGAAATTCAGACTCTTTTCTCACAGTGAATCGAAATCTTTTTAGACTACGCCAATTTCTGCTTTTTTTTCTCCAGTACATGGATTGGGGCCTCCATTACAAACAGAACTCTTCATTTCTTTATTTACTTACTACGATACACAGACACGTTTATTTGATTCGGTTTATTTTTTACTTATTCTTTTTTAAGTTTCAAAATATAATTAACCTTACAGTGTAGTATCTGTTACTTAATCTCTTCTTTTCTCGATCAGTGACGTACTAAACTTATTATTTTCTCTCCTATGCCAGTGAAGAAATCCTTCTAGACTGCGGCAATTTTAATTTGTTTCTCCATGAGATGGATTTTCAATACATAAAAATTCCTTTTTATGGTTGGTAAATTCATTCTACAACCAAAAAAGGCACTCCAGGTTGGGATAAAAATGTATCCGTCTAGAAGCATTTTTTAACCTTCACTGAACTTGGAAACATTCACGCCTATTTTTGGTCACATTTACTCATTTTCTTTTTTTAGGGGTGGGTGGGTTAATTTTACAAATAACCCGCTACTTAAAATTGTAGTGGGATGAAAAGGTTTTTTTTTATTTTTACAAATAACCCGCTACTTAAAATCGTGGTGGGATGAAAAGGGTTTTTTATTTTTACAAATTACCCACTACTTAAAATCGTAGTGGGATGAAACGGGGTTTTTATTTTTACAAATAACCCGCTGCTTAAAATCGTAGTGGGATGAAAAGGGTTTTTTATTTTTACAAATAACCCGCTACTTAAAATTGTAGTGGGATGAAAAGGGGTTTTTATTTTTACAAATAACCCGCTACTTAAAATTGTAGTGGGATGAAAAGGGGTTTTTATTTTTACAAATAACCCGCTACTTAAAATCGTGGTGGGATGAAAAGGGTTTTTTATTTTTACAAATAACCCGCTACTTAAAATTGTAGTGTGATGAACAGGGTTTTTTATTTTTACAAATAACCCGCTACTTAAAATTGTAGTGGGATGAAAAGGTTTTTTTTTATTTTTACAAATAACCCGCTACTTAAAATCGTAGTGGGATGAAAATGGAGTTTTTATTTTTACAAATAACCCGCTACTTACAATCGTAGTGGGATGAAAAGGGTTTTTCATTTTTACAAATAACCGCTACTTAAAATTGTAGTAGGATGAAAAGGTTTTTTTTATTTTTACAAATAACCCGCTACTTAAAATCGTAGTGGGATGAAAATGGAGTTTTTATGTTTACAAATAACCCGCTACTTACAATCGTAGTGGGATGAAAAGGGTTTTTCATTTTTACAAATAACCGCTACTTAAAATTGTAGTAGGATGAAAAGGTTTTTTTTATTTTTACAAATAACCCGCTACTTAAAATCGTAGTGGGATGAAAATGGAGTTTTTATGTTTACAAATAACCCGCTACTTACAATCGTAGTGGGATGAAAAGGGTTTTTCATTTTTACAAATAACCGCTACTTAAAATTGTAGTAGGATGAAAAGGTTTTTTTTATTTTTACAAATAACCCGCTACTTAAAATCGTAGTAAGGTGGGGGTGTAACACAAGAGAGAGCCAACTCTATTTTTTTCGAAACATTGATACATCCTATTTGAATCACCTAAATTACTTACAGGGTTCTTTTCAGTTTGTATTGTACGAATTAATAATTTGGGTCTCGCCCTCCCAAAACTATCTCACTTCATTTCTTTATTTACATACTACAATAGACAAAAAAGTTAATTTAATTCGGTTTATTTTTACTTATTATCTTTAAGGTTCGAAATATACTTAACTTTACAGTGTACTATTTGTTACTTAACCTGTTCTCCTCTCCGTCAGTGACGTACTAAACTTATTTTTCTCTCCTCTCTCAGTAAAGAAGAACTCTTTCTAGACTGCGGCAATTTTCATTTGTTTCATCATGAGATGAGATTTGAACACATTAAACACCAACATTGCTTTTTATGATTGATAAATTAATTCTACAACCCAACAGGCCACTCCCGATTCGAATAAAAATGTTATCAGTCTAGAAGGATTTTCCTTCACTGAACTTGGAAACATTCACGCATATTTTTTGTTCACATTTACTAAGATTTTTGTGGATGGGGAACTAGTTTTTATTTTTACAAATAACCCGCTATTTAAAATCGTAGTGGGAAGCAGTCACACAAAACAGAGAAACTATTTTCTTTGATTAATAGCATTGATAAATTCTATTTTAATCTCCTAAATTAATTATAGGGTTCTTTTCAACTAATTTTTTACGAATCAATACTCTAATAATTATATATCAAAATAAAAATTGCCGCAGTCTAGAAAGATTACTCTAATGGCAAGATTGCAACATCTAACCATGGCAAGAGTATTATTACTCCACGTATTGTATTAATTGTTTCAGCTGCTGTTTTACATTAACATTGTGGGGTCTATGTTCGCGCTGGTCAGTCATAAGCACCAAATAATTCAAGAGTTACAGATTTTACAAAGGTATTTCTGGAGTTATTCTACTTTCCCGGGCAGCGCCTGGCACGGGTCAGCTAGTAGTATATAACATTATACGTGTTATTAAAATTTTAATATTTTGAACGGTGCTCAGTTCTTTGTAAAAAAATGATTAAAAAATGCATCAAATTGAAAACTGGAATTTTTAACGTTGTGCAGCGTTCACTCTTCACCCGGGAGGTCTAGTAATATTAAAAAATGAAGTTGATAGATCAACATATCAGTTATTTAAAACGTAATCGTAAAAGATCATGGAAAATACTTTGCCAAATTACTTTGACAGATCGATGAAAATGCTATTTCAAACCTAATAGTTATTTACAACGAGTTTACACCGGGGTGATCGAAAAAGAGCAAAATAATAAATAGGAATTATAACTTAGATGGTAACAAGATGTAAGTAATAAGTGTGTGGATCGACGTCAGGATTGTATTGCGACTGTGGTTGTTTTGATAAATGCGAGGTTCAGTCTAAAATTGAAAATATAAAAATTGTGTTGTTTTTACTTTCAAGTATTCCAACTGAGCAAAGCATTAAAAAAATGCAGTGTTACATAACCAATCGAGAAAAGATCGGGAAGAACAAGAGAACAGACTAGACAATCGATGTACTCAGACGTTTCGCCTTTTGCTCCCTCCAAATGGGGTTGGGGAGTTGGCTGTAACTATAAAGTAGAGTGTTCAAAAAAGTATGTCAACATTCTACTTGCAATTAATTGTAAGCTATATGTAAAACAATCTTTCTTGTTTCGATTTTTTAAATTCCTGCTGCAAAACCTTTTCAATTTGAGGATCCGTAAAATAAGGGGACAACATTACAAATAAGGGGGACAACATTACAGATAAGGGGACATTACAGATAAGAGGACAACATTACAGATGGACAGCCCGATAGCAACAGCCTCTAATAGAAGTTATTTGACACATGCGATCATTTAATCAATGCGTTTAGCAATGAAATTTCTAGTTCGGCTTAAGCCTGGCAGATCGACAAAAATGCTATTTTAATCTTAGGCGTGACAGACAGGACGAAAATCCTATTTTAAAAAAGCGTGACAGATAAACGAAATTGAAGCATAAGCGTGGCAGACCATCGTAAGCGTGACAGACGAAACGACAGACTAAAGCGATCGTACAAGATTACCCCATTCTCTTTATTTCGTCCTTTAGCCATCACATCCATGAGCAATGTTTCTGACAAAGGGGGAATAAATGCTGTTTTCTGGGTCATAATTTATCCATCTAGCACTTTTTTTTATAGCTCCTTACATTAAGTGGCTTCATGTCTTGTCTGGAGCGGTTTCCATAAGAAAACAAGGACCGCCGATCCAATTTGTGCATTCAGACGCAACTATGACAGAAGATTTTTAAATTCAACGTGACAGACCATGAAATTGTTATTCCAAACTTAAGCGTGACAGACTGAACGGCGGAAAGTGTCTCATTTTGTACAATATTTTTTTTCGTCGTTAAAAGAAAACAAATTCGAAACTATTTATGGGATTTACATTTTAACATTTCATATTTTTAATGACATATCATTGAATAACCTTTCCAAATAATGTAAATATAGTCTTACATTAAAAAAGAGAAAGTTAATTATAGATCTTACAAATGCCATCTCTTTTTTTTCATTATACTTCACTCTATCTTCGCTAAATATTAAGCGTATTTGTAAGAATTATTTATTCAATATGTCAGACAAGTAGGTTATAAAAACAGAATCTTTGAACATTGTGATTCATAGTTGGCATTTGACTGCCATGTCCAGGGAAGCCATGAACCCGGGACAGACAATGTTAATATTTAATGATAAAAGAACCACCATTACCTCTGTGTGCCTAGCGTCAGACTGAATTGAATCTAAATGAGCTGCGTATTTTCGGTATTCACGTTTAGCGACGTAGATACAATTTTGAGACTTAAACGTGACGGACCTAACGACTGGTCGAGAAACGGACGGACAAAACTTCTCATTAAAATTCGCGGACGCATCTAAAAAATTACTAAATATTCTCAAAATAAAAAAGATACGTCTGCAATCTGATCTCACTATTGAAACTTTTTTATAGAATATAAAAACTGTGTCGTTAATTTTTTTTCTCTTTTCCATTTCTCTTGTCCGTCTGTCTGCCCCTCTCCCTCTCCCTCTCTATCTCTTCTTTATCTCTTTCTCTCTCTCTCTCTTCTTTATCTCTTTCTCTCTCTCTCTTCTTTATCTCTTTCTCTCTTTCTCTCTCTCTCTCTCTCTCTCTCTTCTTTGTCTCTTTCTCTCCATCCCTTCTTTTCTCTTTTGGATAGATAGGTCCTCTGATCTTAATGTAAGTCATTTTTTCCCATCGGCCGTCCGTCTGTCACAGTGTTTGTTTTGTTTTTCAATAAATCTTCATATTAACAAATGAAACTATAAGGTCAACTTTTGTTATTGAAATTTGAGACAGGCATAAATTGCTAATAGATCACCGCTTATCAAGGCCAAAACACTACACGAGGATACGGGTCAATGAGGTAAACGATGAGACAAACCCCTTGAGACGATGGTTGAAACCGGGCAGAATTTGATTATTTAAGAATACGGCTCAACAAAAATTTAACATAAGACTTAAAAATGACAACGTTGTAGACAGCTAGGAGGCAGCTCCACATTATTATGTTCTACAGGTGGGAAGTTCTTGGAAATAAACTTTGCTCATGGAAGTTCAGTTTAGCTCCAGGTACACAGAAGAAGAACGAAAAAGTATTACATTGGTTGTAGTTAGATGGGTTTTTCTGTAAATGTTTTACATATTAGAACCCTGAGATCGGAACACGGTCGAGCACCTAGCATGAAAATAACGATAGAGTAGAGAAAGACTAGCAACCTCTCTTCTGTGAGACAAAGGCTGTAGAGAAGATAATAGGATATTCCCCACTAGATTTAGAATTCGATTTTGTACTCTGTTAAAGCACGAAAAAATGCTCTAAGCGCCCCCTCTCCGCCAGATGTGGAAACAGAACACTATCTTAGGACTTATCTAACTCTTATAAAGGTTGGGGATTGCGTCTCGAGCGGTATAATAATCCAACCAATTCTCCAGCGAACTTAGCCAGATATTTGATGTATTGATTTACTCCTCTCCAGGAGTTAGGCACAAGGCCAGTTTTTATCTTACTCCCACAACTAAGATATGACCCAAGGTCGGGTCGGGAAAGTGGGGTTTAAAAATTGCCTGGGCAGCCCCGTCGGCATTCCCCGGTAGGGGCGCCTCAGGCAGTAAGCAATAAACTTATTCCTTCCCAAAGAGAGGATGCGAAGCCTGTGAGGGTGGATCTCTTAGAACTGCACAGGACAGACCCATAGACCGGCGTAAATCAAGCCCCGAAGGCCAAGACAATACCAGTCTATGGGGTGCAGTATCCATCGGAACAGATACTACACTTTGATCTTAGTCAAAAGGGATGTAGATCATTTCATTTCAGGCCTGGAGTAAAAGTTAACCGGTTGTCGTAAGCCTTCATATACGATGATGCCTGTGCTTGTGGCGTGATATTGCCAATCGTTAAACCGAAGTCTGCCGTAATATTGAACATGACAAAAGAAGCGGGCGTCCTAAGCGTTTGAGTTTCTTTCGGTTGGCTCACGTGACCCGTAAAAGAGCAGTGGTTTCATATACCTTCTGGCGAATTCACACAATTCTTGAAGAGACAAAAGGTCACAAGTAAACGTCTCTCTAATTGAGGACCCCTCCTGCTTTTAAAAGTTTCTAGGGTTGACGTAAGCAATGGATATAACACTAATTTTAATGTTATTTTTCTTTGGGGTATGGTACGGTGTCGGTGGCACCCCGTAAATAGTAAAGTTTACAAAAAAATAATGTGCCAGCGCTAATTACCCTGTTGCCTGGAACACATAGAAAACACACATTGATGCGTGCGCAACGATCCTTTGAAAAATGTATTATTTAATATAACTCAAAATTTGATGTGGAGCAATTATTTTCTGTATAAATTTTTTAGTATCTAACGTATTTTAAAAGTTTGGGGGTAGGAGCGAGTTTGGGTGGGCGCACTCCGTAACTAGTAAAGTTTACAAAAATAAATGATGTGCCCATGTTACTCAGTGTTTCCGAGAATATATATTCCAAATATAATTCTCGAATACTATCCTGTATATATATATATATATATATATATATATATATATATATATATATATATATATATATATATATATATAGAGAGAGAGAGAGAGAGAGAGAGAGAGAGGGAGAGAGATATGAGAGAGATATGAGAGAGAGAGATGTCTAAATACAATATGAGAACTTCTAGAAAAGAAACTTTAGAAGTTCCGTCGTGTTTTTGGTACATAAAGAAAGAGAGACACAGAAATATATATATATATATATATATATATATATATATATATATATATAGATAGATAGATAGATAGATAGATAGATAGATAGAGAGAGAGAAATAGAGAGAGGACATGTATTTTCTGTGGGTGTAGCTAGGCGATTTTTGCTGTGAATGTTTTACAAGATGGGAGGACCAGAGATTGGAGCTCAGTCGAGCACCTACTATGAACATAACGATACTGTAAAGAAAGACTAGCAGTATCCCTTCTGTGTGAAAAAGGCTACAGGAAAGAAAAAAGATCATCCCCTACTAGATTGAGTACATGCTAATTCGTGATCACATTGGTTGCATGAGCCCGTCTTTTAAAGCCGACACGTACCCGCCCGTCGTACCGCCCAGAGAAGATATAAAAAAAAATCACCTGGACGCTGGCAGAACTCAATGCGTTCGCATCCGTTTCGCAATCGACCAAAACAGGAGTTGGATTGTGTTCAAGCTCGAAACAGTAAGACGGAAACGGAAATCGGAGGCCGAGGTCTGAAGTAGGTTGGGTTGTGTCTTTGAAGAGACAAATGGCTAGTAAAGACTGTAGGGTTTGTGGGAAAGGTGTCCTGGTTCGATAGAAAATTGTTTTTTTCTATCTGGAATGGTATAGGTCGACGGGGGATACATCTCAATTTGCTGACTCGATTCTCTCGGGTTAGGATTGGATATCTGGATGCGATCTTTTGGATGGCAAAACGAGCCAGGAAGAGGGAGGAAAGAAAAAAAAAGGAAGGTTGTGTTTCGTGGTTATGGTGGTGGTCGTGGATATCACTGACGGCGCATAGAAATCGGAGAAGAGTTGGGCTGGAATATGTGGGTGGGGTTGTAGAATAATGGATCAACACGTGATCGATATCGACCTGTTCGGCGACTGCTTTACAGGTAGAGTAGCTCGTCTGTCTGCGTACAAACAACATCGTCGCACACCTGTCGGCTTCTAAGAAGTGTGTAGATGAAAGAAATATAAAAAGACGAAAAAGAAGTAGAAAGAGAAGAAGAGGAGGAGAAGAAAAACAATAATTAGAAGAAGCGGATAAAAAGAAGACGGAGGAGAAGAAGAAGAAGAAGAAGAAGAAGAAGAACAACAACAACAACAACAACAATATGAAGAAAAAGAAGAAGAGGAAGGAGGATGAAAAGAAGAAGAAGAAACAGAAGAAGAAGATGAAGAAAAAAGAGAAAGAAGAAACAGAAGAAAGAGCAATATAAGGAGACGAAAAGGTAGTTGTGGAAGAAGAAGCAGGAGAAGAAAAAGAAGATTAAGAAGAAATATAAGAAGAGGACGAAGAAGAGAGATGAGGACGAGGCTACAACAACGAAGAAGAAAAAGAACAACGAGAACGATAATTAGAAGAAGAAAAAAAGTATAAGAAGTTTAAGAAGAAAAATAGAATAAAAAGTTGAAAAAAAAAATAATTAGAAGAAGAGTAGTAGAAAAAGAAGAAAAACAAAAACAAGAAAGAGAAAGAGAAGAAAGATCAATAGGAGAAGGAGAAAGAGTATCAGAAGAAAGAAGAGGAGGGGGAGAAGGAGGAGGAGGACAATGGTAATAATAAGACGTATTAGAAGAAGAAAAAAGAGAACAAAAAGGAGATAGAGAACTAGAAGGAAAAAGAGGGACGAAGAAAACAAAAGTAGTAGAAGAAGAAGAAAAAGAAAGAAGTAGAAGAAAAGAAGAAGAAGAAGAAAAGAAGAAGTAGAAGAAGAAGAAAGAAAAAGAAGAAAAGAAGAAAAGGAGAAGTAGTAATATAAACAAGAAGAAGAAGAAAATAAGAAGAAAAGAAGAAGAAGAAGAAGAAGAAGAAGTAGAGGAAGAAGAAGAAAAAAAAGAAGACAAGAAGAAAAGAAGAAGTTGTAATATAAAGAAGAAGACCTAGAAGAAGAAGAAAAGAAAGAGAAGAAAAAAGGAAAAAAAGAAAAGAACAAGACAAAAGAAAAAGAAGAAGAAATAAAGTAGTAATATAAAGAAGAAAAAAGAAGAAAAGAAGAAGAAAAGAAGAAGAAAAGAAGTAGTAATATAAAGAAGAAGAAGAAGAAGAAAAAGAAAAGAAGAAAAGAAGAAGAAAAAAAGTAATATAAAGAAGAAGAACGAAGAAAAAAGAAGAAGAAGAAGAAGAAGAAGAAAAGAAGAAGAAGAAAAGAAGAAGAAGGAAATAAGTAGTAATATAAAGAAGAAGAAGAAGAAGAAGAAGAAAAGAAGAAGAAGAAGAAGAAGAAGAAGAAGAAAAGAAGTAGTAATATAAAGAAGAAGAAAAAGAAGAAGAAGAAGAAAAGAAGAAGAAGAAGTACTTCATTGAGGTGGAGGATGGACATTGGTTTTATATTTCACAAAAGTTTTCTAGTGTGTGTAGGTGGGTCAGTAAGTGAAACTGACCGGCACGTCACGACGTTTTTTTTCTTATTCAAGATTTTGCTCGTCAACATCAATAGACCGCCGTCTACTTCAGATTTAGTAATTATTAGTGTTCACTGACTTCTCATATTATCCGGTTCTAAGATTAGAATGAAAGTGTAGTATTTATTCCTTCCGCGGTCAGAGAATCAGATATCCTTCTAGACTGGGTTAATTTATTTTATTTTTGTCCCATTTCAGAGTGCCCTTTTTGGAGAACTGACTTTATCTCACATTAAGAAGCGACTTTGTGTCTACCTTTGCCCCCGTGGGGAGGCAAGTAAACAGAGTCCTCATTGTAGATTCCATAGTATATTCTTTTCCTTCTTAAAAAGCAGTGAATAAATCCGATGTCTCATTTTCCGTCTGTTGCATCTTGCTTTCAAATCGAATCAGTTCTAGTTGTACACTTCTATAGGTTGTCTGATTGAAAACAAGGAAGAACATAACAAAAATGTACATTTAAGAAAAATATAAATGTTCTTATTTGTGAATATCTTCGTTCGACCTGCTAAACAATTGATCAAAAGTTGTCTGTCGACTTGAAAACGAACACCCCGTAAAAAATGGTGACTCCGCGTCAGAGCAAAATTCAGAACATGGATGTCTATTTATTATATTACAGCAGGAGGACGATCCGGAGTCACCCAGGTCCTAATTTCTGTTAAGTATGTAAATAACAGAAATTAGATACAAGTAAAACTAAACAATTAGCGTAATATTCTCATATGATATATTTAAGTTCATTTCGGGACAACACGAGTGTATAAACACCCATGCCCAAGTGAGGTTCGAACTCATAACCTCTGCCTTTAAGTACAGTGTACTAACCGATTGAGCCACTGAAGCAATTCTCTTTATTTATTTCTCTCTCTTACTCTCTTCATCACACAGTCGAATTTCGCTGGAAACAAAAACAGACCGCATGCTTTCTGTCTTCCTTTCATCTCTCTTTTTTCTTTTCTCTTTCTTCCAATGCCGGTCAAAAACAACAAAATAAAGTAGAAGAAAGCGAAAAGGGGAAATCAATACTATCTTACCTTTTTGTCACTGATGAAAATAAAATAAACATTATTATAAAATAAGTACACAGTGGTTTGGGTAGCGGCATTAGCGTTCTTACTGTGAGGGTAAGAATTATTCAGCTTTACTTTATTAATAACTAATACAATTAAATAGAATTAAATATAACATTTAATGAAATATTGTTTTTAACAACACAGACCAGTATTTGGCGTAAATTACTCACGAAACAGATTTATGTATGTGCGTTTTGTTAAGAAAGCTATTTATCACAGCGATGGGAGGGGAAAATGTTTACTTTATATATAAGATATTAGCAAGCAATATTAGGAATCTGTATTTAAAATTAGACGAATAACTTTATTATTATGGTTTATTTAATTCTTAAATAACATTTTTGTTGGTCTGTCACCCTTAAGTGTTAAATAACATTTTTTGAATACACCAAAAAAAACTATAAGAGTATTTATCTTGGCGAATAAGTTCTTTTCATTTTATTTTTTTTTTATTTTTAAAAATAGTTATTCACCTGCTTACCGACAGCAGGAGTGTTTCTGAAGTCTTCCAAGACAATACTTAAAGTAAATGTCTGGAACAGTAATTCCCGCTTCACACTCTCGCGCTTTAATCTACTAGCTTTTCAGCTAAATTTACGTTTAAATCCAATTGTCGTCGAACCGGGATTGGCTGAAGTCTCAACAGACTCTTCGAAAGTTCACATTCATAAACCCTCCGAGGAACAGGCTGAGTAGGTGAGTTCTTACCAGTCGGAGATACATCCTCGACAATCAGTCCGACAGTGACTTTTTTGCTGTCGGGCTGAGGTATATTTCTGTTAAGTCCCAGGAGGTCCACCCTCTTAGGCTTTATCTTCTCTTCTTGAGAAGTGATTAGTTTATTGCTAATCACGCCAGACATCCCTTCCGTGGAATGCCGACGGGGCTGCTCAGGCATTTTTGTAAGCCGAAGCGCGCTAATCCTAGTGCGCTGGCTTTCCACACCTGACCGTGTGTCTATTCTCCTGGATAAGAGGTAAATCAACTCATCAACCCTCCGAGAAACCGGCTACACTGATGAAGATAAAATGTATTACAGAACGTGTAGCACTTCCGTTTCCGCAACAATGAAAGACACACGGAAACTAATTGTTGGAGGAGACAATACAAAACAGAGATTAACCGAAACGAAATTGATTCAGTGAAACTTTTAAGAATTTTTAATTATTTACTGTTTTTTTCTTTTTTTTTCTTTTTTTTCTTGTTTATACTAGTCTATAAAAAATATTAAATTGCTTTTACTACTAATACATAGTTAAATCAACATTAATTATTTTGGACTATTGAAATAATTTCCTACTTTATTGTTGATGTTTAACTATTCATTTATTCATTTTTTTATTATCGCTTATGTTTGAATTCATGTTTTGAAATATTACGTAAATCATAAATCTATGACGTCACGATAAGACAATAATTTTTTTTTTCAGATAATCGTCTCAGCTCTATTGAAATAATTTCCTACTTTATTGTTGATGTTTAACTATTCATTTATTCATTTTTTATTATCGCTTCTGTTTTAATTCACGTTTTGAAATATTACGTAAATCATAAATCTATGACGTCACAACAAGACTATAATTATTTTTTTTTTCAGATAATAGTCTCAGCTCTATCTATAAGAAAGTCGAAATAGAAAGGGTTAATAGAACGTCAGACTGAAGATCTTAATATTTCGGTTTCGATTTCCTGTCATGGCATCTGCTTTATTTGTTGGAAATTTACATTTAAAAAAATTGTGATTGGTAGACGGAGGGACACACAGACCAAATCTCTGTTTATATAAGATTTTCTTTTCTGGTTGCTACAAAATATGCTAATGTGTTCGGTCAACAGGAAATTTTAATTTGTCTCAGCAAAAACTGTGTAATAATATACAACTGTGAGATAATTTTGTAGGAGAAATATCAAACCAGGTGATATCAGAAATTTAAAATATTTGCTCTTTTAACAAGAGATTGGACTCTATTATAGAGCATAGGATATTGAAACACATCAAACTACACAGATCGCCTTCCCTAATCACGACATCACTGTCTATATGAATATTGCAGTCTGTTCCGCATCACGTATCTTGATGAAGACTAATTCTAGGCGAAATATCGATCACTCCGTGTAAGCTTTTTGTGTGTTTTACTTTATCGTTATTTGCTCTTTTGTTACATAGACACACACCGCACACACCCACCCATGCACACACACACACACACACATATATATATATGATAATATATATATATATATATATATATATACTAAAAACGAGGTAAATGTTGACACTGTACAGCGTAATGTACAGCCACCAGTGTCTATCAAGGCTGTATGTGTCAAGAGGAGCAGGAAGAATGGGTCTCTCAGAAATTGACCATCAACATTGAGCCACTAATGTGAGCACCGGCTAATATCTGATGAGCGCCCAAAACACCCAAACCTTATGATGGTACGCCAACACCAAGAAACCAGAGCCAGTACATCGACCTCTATAACAAAACTGGCTGAACATTTTGGACAAATGATACAAAAACGGAAAACAAGCCTTTATAGGACGTATTTCTCGTTGATGTATATATTTTTATTAATTTTATACATACATAAAAGTAATTTATGGCCACGTGTTTCTGGCTTAAAGCCGTCATCAGCATGGCTTACTTAGACAAGGATTGAACCTTTTATATTGATGTATATAGTCCAGCGTCTTTACCGTTAGACCAAGACGTAGGGTTTTTATCACCTATATATTTAATGTATTTTATGTAATTTTTTTATTGGGGATTGCAGCGTTCGTTGTTTTTTTGCTTACTATTATTTCGATTGTCTCACTTCAGTGATTAAGATGCAGAAAATTGCATTATTAGAATGGTAATAGCTGCTTAAGATCACTGGTTGATGATCAATGCTTATTAAAAAAATGAATGGTCTCCGCAACGACCATAAGTGCAGGTGTCCCACACCAAAGTGAAGAGTGTAAACCACCTGATATCTAGTTGTGAGTTTTTTCTAGGAAGGGGGGCTACTACATAATGCGACACAACGGAGTGTGAAAATATCTTCACTGTACCATCTGTAAAAAGTTGAATATCCAGCCTAGCAGCAAGTTCTGGGAACATATACCAGACAGAACAGGTGGAAATAAGTCATACACCATCCACTATGACTATGCAATCCCTACAGCTATATATCTAGAACACGGAGCTCTAAAACCTGATATAGTGATATGGGACAAAAGGGAGAAAGTGACAACATTAGATGAAGTCAATGCCTCTAATGAAGCTAGTTTAAACAGAGCTGTAAGGGAAAAGATAGCGAAATATCAAGGTCTTATGTACGACATAATACGAAACTGCAATCTGAGGAAGATCCCCATCATTCCAGTAATTATAAGAGCAACCTAACTCATATAATAAAATTTTAAAAAATACATGGCGGATATACCCGGTGAACTAAGTGCAAAAGAGATATCAAACAATTCAACTTAAAGACAAAAAAAAGATAAGAAAATTGAAAAAAAAAGAAATTATATATACTTGCAATAAATAGTTTTATTTACACAAACATAGTTTGGCTACATATTCAGAACATGTTTAGTCACAGTTTTAACAAGCTCGACATCACCAGGCCAACAAGTCCGTTTTTATTACAAGGAAATAGCTTTATTTATTATTGAACATGATTCTCCGGTATTTTACACCTTGTGGATACAATCCGTACCTAGATTTTATATATATATATATATATATATATATATATATATATATATATAATAAGGAGAGGTAGTTTGCTTAGAGGATTGAGTGTAATACGTATATAGATGAGTATTAGAAGGCTATCACGATGCAAGAAATGGAAATATGTCGGCGTTGAGAAGTACGACAAAAACAAGTGATTTTAATTCATATATATATATTTTAAAATGTATTATTTTTTTATATCTAAAAGTTATTAAACATTTTTTTGAAAGAATTTATGAATTAAAATCACTTGTTTTTGTCTTCCTCCACGCGGATATATTTCCATTTCTTGCATTGTGATAGCCTTCTTATACCCCCGCTCTCTCTCTCTTTCTCTCTCTCTCTCTCTCTCTCTCTCTCTATATATATATATATAAATATGTATGTATATGCAAGTATGTATATATATGTATATGTGTATTTATATATATGTATATATATATATATGTGTATGTATGTATGTATTATGTATGTATATATATATGTATGTATATATATGTGTATATATATGTATGTATATATAGTCTAAAGAAGCTTTGAGTCATTAAAAAAAAAAAATGTAAAATGTAAAATGCAGTTTAAATTCCCAGACAAACTAACTAAATCCAAGATATTGCAGACTTAACATTCGTTGGAAAATTAATAAATGAAAAAATATAAGTAAAATTTTAAAAAATTAAAAAATATATGATAAAAAAAAAGGGGGGTTAATTATCTAAGAGTGAAACAAAAACAGGAGACCCCAAGCGTCTAATATTAACACGGGGATCATCAGCTGTTTACCATGTAAGTGTTTCGGAGATTTAAAAACAGGACAGTTATAATATTCATGGCTCTCCAATGGTACTGATTATACGACCATTTCCCCAATAATCAAGTGTCGAAATAATTCAGCTTAAAATATTACTAATATATACATAACAAAAAATAATAATAATATATTACCCTTAAGACTACCGTATGATATAGTAATTTGCATATCAAATAACATTAATTATAACAATAATAAAAAAAATAAAAATAATAATAATATCTAAACACTATATCCAAGAACCATTCTGCAATATGGTAGCTAACAATAAAATTATATAGGAATCAAAGTTACATTAAAAAATAAATAAAAAATAAAGCTTAAGTACCTTTGGTACCAGAAAAGCAATTAGACAAGAGGAAGAAAACCTAGCCATACAGATCTAAATACCCAATATATAGTCTAAAGAAGCTTTGAGTCATTAAAAAAAAAAAAAAAAAATGTAAAATGTAAAATGCAGTTTAAATTCCCAGACAAACTAACTAAATCCAAGATATTGCAGACTATATATTTATATATATATATATGTATGTATATATATATATATATATATATATATATATATATATATATATATATATATATATATCAATTACACTGGCCTTAGTCCTATCGTAATGAATTAGTGTTTCGATATTTTCAACTTGAAACGATTTGAAGAGGTTTTAAGAATCAGAATTCAAAATCTTCGGTTTTCTGAAAATATAAAGAAAATCCTAAATTCGCTTCAAGGCAAATTGCAAGATTGTTGACCAATTTCACTGATTTTATGCGTATACTTCAACACTTTAAAACAGTGTTGTTACTCCTCAACCGCCAGGATTTGCGGCGTTGGCGAAGCCATGATTAACCAAACAGAAATAATCGTCAATCTTCACAAATAAAGGAAGCAGCACAATACGGTAACTGAACTCATGAGAGTCTAATTCAAATGGAGTGTCGTCGTAATAGACAACCAACTTACTCATTAAAGCGAAAGTGAATGGAATCTCTTATACTGGTTATTTAAATGTTTGCTTTGTCTATTTAACGGCAAATCCACCCGTTTTCGAGTATCATTTTGAGGCAAAGTGCTATATCTACGGAGGCGCGAGTGCGCTCTATCCCTTAACAGACTTCAAGAATGGCCTATGCTGGAAATCTCATTTCTTTGATCAATCAAAAACCAATAAACCAAATTAGTTAAAACTTTGCACAACATTTTTATTTGATAGGTTCTATAAGTGTGTAGAATTTCAGCATCATTAGTCAAGGCAACCCAGAGATCCAGAAAGTTCAATCATGAAATCATGTTATCTGTGTGTACGTACGCACGTATGTGCCAACCTGTATCTCATCAACTATTTGATGGATTCAGCTGATTTCTGGTAGATATAGAGGTTCTAAGGTCTAGTTGATGCCATTTTAATTTCAGTTTACTATATACCTTAGTTTTCCAGAAAATTCCAAAAAACCTTATGCGAAGGCATTGTATTAGGTCTAGCCTTCACAAAAGTAGTGACATTCCATGAAAAATGCCAGTATACTGAAATCATATGCCCTTAATAGGGTTAAGATGAAAATTCATATACACTAAATGTACAAAAGCAAGGAATTCCCAAATTTTTACATTTTATTGTCATTAAGGGTGTGACTACATATCAACCAAACCATTTCATTATCACATCACTACAGTATACATCTTTATGCATGAGTGGATGAAGTGTGTGAGGTGCACTGAAGAAAAATTCCTACCAGTAAAATACATAACCCTGTTGTGCTCGCATACCCTTAATGACAATAAAAGTGTAAAAATTTAGGAATATATATATATATATATATACATATATATATATATTTATATTTATATATATATATATATATATATATATATATATATATATATATATATACAATAGAATGGGAGATGAGAATAAAAATTAGAAAAGGACCAATATTTATGGAATCATAGAGTAGTTTACGCAATGGATATTTAAATACACTTTTTTCTTTTCCTTAACCCGTGTCTTTTAAAAAAATGCAAGATTTATCAGAAGAACATAGGGATAAAAAAGCAAAATTATATAACTTAGCACATATTTTAAAATATAAAATATATACAAAAATACACAAATATACAAAATATTAAGCAGATAGAATCAACTTCGATGGAAAAACTTAACATTCCACAAATGGTACATCCAGTATTATGGATGTTCAACAAATATAGAAGAAAGTCTTCTTGAAATTCGAATACTAAGAAAGTTCTGTTAAGAAAATGTAACGATTCAAATTATAGGTTAAAGATCATTGGCAAAAAAAGCCTGACTCACCAAATGGAGTACACGTATATAAATGTCTAAATAAGTTTTGTAATTCATAAATCCATTGTCAGCAAGATATCTATCTAAGGAAGATAAAAAAGTGATAATAAATGTCAACGACTAAATTCTGAATGGGAAAAGTTAAAGAAATTATAAGATGATAAAGTACAAAGGAGAAGAAAAAGAAATAAAGAAGGATAAATTAGTATCAGAGAGAGAGAGAGAGAGAGGGGGGGAAACACAGAAGAAAAGAAAAAAGAGAAGAAAAAAGTTAATAGAAATAGGTAAAAAAAGAAAGAAAGAATAAAAGAAACAAGAAAAGTGAAAAGTGAAAAGGAAAAGAATATAGAAAACAAGGAAGAAAACGACTAACCGGAAATAAGACAGACATTAGCGTTGAGAGGAGGGGGATAATTAGAATTAAATATGAAGAGAAAAATATACATATATATTTAATCAGGTAATTGACAACATCTTTGAGGCAGCCATATAAAAGAATTTAAGTGAAATTTTAAAAACCGACACTTGGTGCAATTTAAATTGAAAAAACTCATTTATTTATTTATTTATTTATTTATTTATTTTCAAGCTTTTGTTGAAAAAAACAACTTTGTCAGGCGAGACTGTCTTATAAAAAGCGCCATCTTGCGCCAAACATCGACCGGACTCTACTTATTCTAACGTCTTTTGCAACTTGACGTGTTTTTCTGCCTCTACCGTGATTCGACCCTCGAAATTAATATAATAAAAAGAGGAAGAAGAAGAAAAGAAAAAAAAACTATAAGACAGTCTCGTCTGAAAAAAGTTGTTTTACGACGAAAGCTTGCAAAAAAAATTAAATGAATGTTGTTTTTTTTTCATTAAAATTGCACCATGTATTGGTTTTCAACATTTCACTTGCATATATATATTTAAATGAAATAAACATAACAAACAGTCTACGCGGATCAACCTACGATTGTAAGTCAATAAATCTCTTGTAACCACTGTATTAGTTTGCTTCTAAAAATTTACGAGTCTTCATATTTTTGTAGGGATCATCAGTTGTTTACAATGAAATACTGTTTCGAGGATTTAAAAACAAAACAGAGTTATCTCATGACTCATCATGTATATATATATATATATATATATATATATATATATATATATATATATATATATATATATATATATATATATATACGAGTTTAAGTACGGGTTTCTCAAGTTCTTCTTCAATTTTATAGCCAAGATTAGACGTTAAAAAGATCTGTTAAATATAAGATATGGGTCATGTGGTGAGTTAATTGCAAATTACTGTATATTAAACCAATAAAAATGTAAGTTTTACAAACATAACTCAATTCCAAAACTGAGGAATGATTTATCATATGTGATTAAATATATAAATAAAAGCCTTACGGAAACAAATGTTTATAAATTCAGCTTGATAAATTTTGCCAATGTGTCGATTGTCTAACCGCACTGACGAGCTGTTGTACAGCGAAACACTTTGTCTGTAGTTGACTAAATATGCTTCCCTACTTGGGAAGGGCTTTATGAGAAATGAAAATCGCCAACTGCTCCTAGCGTATAGTGAAATTATCTTTGTGTCAACAGTTAGAGCTTTCAGGATTTGACAATGTTTATCATTGTGATTTCGCTTACTCTCGGTAGCTGCTACATGATGGCCAAGTCGTTAGAAGCACCGACTGTTATCTGGACGGTTTTGTTTTGATTCCGGCTGTTTTATTGAAATCGCTCCAGACAAGGCATGAAACCACTTAATGTAAGAAGCGAATAAAATAGGGGGGCTATTTTCTCCCATACCCCTTCTTAAATTCCCTCATTTTCTCAAAACGCTCTCTAAGACAATAACTTTCGCCCATCCACCAAAATCACAGCCCCCCTTCCTCTCTACCCATCCTCCTTTCCCTGCATACACCCCCCATACACAAACATTCCAACTTACTTTTTCCCCTTCAATCTTGAACCGCAGCCATCTGGTCAAACACCCCCCCCTCTTCCTCACCTCCCTCTCTGTCATCCACTTTACCCCTGCTCATCCCCCACCTCTTTGTCTTACCACCAGCCACAGTAGTCCTGGCTCACCCCATCCTTCCATTTTTACCCCCACTCTTTCTTTTCTACACTCATTTCTATTTCTCCAACAAATACGGACGTCCACCCAGCAGTTGGCCACTATTTCATTCTATTTTTCCCAATATGTCTACCCTACATGTATCTGTACTTGCATGACATTTTTTCTCTATTTCATCATCCTGATGAAGTCTTATAAATAAAGACGAAACGTTGATGTACACATAAAAAACATCCATTTTTTGGTTTTCCTTTTTCATTTTCCCATATATATATATATAAAGTATTAGTTCAGGCTTATTACCGTGTGAGTCGGTATATATCCATTCTAAAGTGTTCGATACTAAGTCAACTAAGTAGAGATTGTATCTCTATATGGATTACACATGGCCAAAACCTCGACATGTCGTTGTAATCTGAACATTATCTATGTAAGCTATAGGACCCTTCATGATATATACCATCCTTTCTGCAATTGAACAATATTTTATACAAATAAACTCCAGTCTATGCATGTGCTGTCCAAAAAGTATGAGTATCGAATTTCTAACATCACTGTATTATGATAAGCACACCTGCATACAACGTGCAAAATTGTTAATAACTGTCATTCCCCTTTCTTGGCACTGCTGAGGGTTTGGCTGTGATGCCTTGCTTCAATTCAGGAATAGTCTGGAAATAGTATTTGAGATTCCCCCGTAGATAATAATCCAAGAGATTAAGATTCGTTTAGTGTGAAACACGTGTAGGATCACACATCTTATTAAAGAGTCTAAGTATTAAACGGCGGTAAAACAAACCGACTGTTGGACAATAACGACTGAAATTTATGGACATACTCACGTAGACACACCTTTTCTCGTTAGATCACTGAAGTTAAGCGACGTTGAGCCTGATCAGTACTAGATGAGTTACCATTTGGGAATACCATTGTTGGATAATGGCCCTGTGGCAACGGACGCATATTGAAGTGGGCGTATGTGTTGGAGATCGTTTGGTTTGGCTTGCGCGATTTAGTACGGGTGGACCCGTACAGTCGAGTGCAGAATGGGGCTGTTCTCACAGTCGGAGCTCATAGACGTTGACAGGGTCACCACGTTGACGAGACATCAGATCAAGGGTCAATGTGCACGTTCGCATGGGGGGGCTCTGTGACGTCACGGGCTTTTGTGTGGGAAGTTGTGTTTTGCTAGTCTGGGTTTTGGAGGCGAGCCGACCAGCCGTGTTTCTCTATGTAGTCTTCAACATGATTAGGGGAATTAAATTCCATAAGAGAATACAGGCGTGAGATCTCTTATTCCCTCCTCCTCGAATGGCTAAGGACTTAAATAGGAATAAACTACGATAAAGCAGTAATTTGGCCTGTCTCTCTCTCTTAACGTTGGTGAGGCATCTCCAAGCGACAGAAATCTGTCGCCTGAAATAAAACAGAATTGAAAGTGTAAAAGATTGTTTGTCGCGTGAGTCGGTCATGAAGGTTTTATTGCAGACATAGCGGGCGGCGATGTTCACGGCTGTACAGAAACGAAGAAAGAATTCAACCACTAGAGGACATCGAGACAGCGCCCCCTCGCGACGAAGAAGTAAAGGTACGAGAAATTAAAAGGTATGCAACATATACATTTCTGGTGTTAAAATTGGGGTGGCCAGTTGTTTAAGCGAGAACTGCCACGGCCCGTTCCGGGACGGATATAAGAGAGAACTGCCACAGCCCATTTGGGGGACGGTATGCAACACCATTCGCTGTATGTGGACATGTAGCGTCGCCAACTCGCAGTGTCTAGCGTGGCGACTATGGCAAAAAACAACTCAATGAAAAGTCACGAATAAGGTGTCGGAAAACCAGAGAGTGGTTCCTCCTCCAGGAATGATCAAAACCCCGTATTGTGATCATCATGGTTGGATTTCAAGAATGATAGGGAACTTTATGAGTGCCATTATTGTTTAAGGTACCGTGTACCTTTTATCTAGAAATTAGTTTTTTTTGTTTTTTTTGCATGAGTGGGCATGTGTTTTTTTTTTTAAATTATTTTTGAGTTCAATGCGCAACTTGTGAGCAAGCAACGGACCACTATTGGCTCACGCACCATTGCTTTGCCACCCCTGGATTATGCCAATCACAGATCCATTGCTTAATAATGTAGCATTAACGACAATAGTTCATCAACGAAGACGTATAATTAATGAGAAAGAAAGAGAACAATTAATATCATTAGGAATCAAGATAAAAAGACACGCTTTAAAGATTACGTTTAGACCTTAAGGGGAGGTAATTAACGTGACGCCATTTTGGTCTGATTTATTTATTTTTTATCTCCCTGGCTAGAGAAGAAATCTCGGTGGGTTTGCCGTGGTTAGAGATACGTTCGTCGCAAGAGTGGTCTGCAATTAAAAGATTATTCCCCATTATCCAAAAAGAAATATGTCTATTGTGTAAGATACATGTTAATTTAATGAATATACGAAAATGTAAGTTGTGAATCCTGCTTCCCGTGTCTGTTTTAAAAAGGCTTACAGCGTATTGTATCTATCGATTAACAATCAATTAATGTAATTACATGATTTAATTGATATAATTAAAATTAAATCGTAATTAATTTGGTTAATGTAATTAAGGAATCGATGTCAGTTTTTTTTGTTAATGATCGATATATAATGCTAGAATTCTGGAAAGGCAAAGGAAATTATTGGAATTAGATTTTTTTTTTGAAAAAGACGAAAAATCCTTCGTCTTATCAAATCTTTGCATGGCCGTCGAAGTCTGAAATGTTTATTTACGGTTCTTTTTTCTTGAACAAATTCTGCATGTATCTCCATTCTTCTGTGGTTTCTCTTCAGATGTATCACTTCTGTAAATATTTTATAAAGTTTATATTAAAGCTGTGGAAATGACCCGGATTTGCTCAGGATTGAAAGAGGACCCTCTGTCTTTTGTGCATTCCATATTTTAGCACCATATTTCTCACTTTGCCCCAATAAAAATAAATGACTCTCACCTTGAAGAAGCCTCTGCTTTTATAAACTTCTAGGACTGACCTTTACTCCAGACCTGAAATTGAAGACTTACATCAAATCCGTTGCCAAGGTTGCTGGAAAAATGCTTGGATCATTCCACCGCTCTGACGCAATCCCCTAGAACGCATCTCACTCCTGATGCAATCCGCTACATGTATAAAAGTTAAATACTTCCTAAAATGGAGTACTGTTGCCACATCTGGGAAAGTGCTACCCAGGGTTTCTCTTTCCTGCTTTGACAGAGTGCCAAACCGACATTAAAATTTAGTTGGCGATGTCTTCTACTCCACCCTACAGCTTCTTTATCACAGAAGAGAGGTTGCTAGTCTTTCTCTACTCAATCTTTATTTTCATAACAGGTGCCCCCCCCTCTGTGCAACATTCCCAACAAAAACTTGTCTAACTACAGCCATAGTAAATAAATTCCCTTCTCCCTGTGTGTACATAGAACTAAGCTTAACTTCTACGAGCAAAATAATGTAAATTAAACAAATTATTGTTGAGTCGTCCCTTAAAAATCAATTTCGAATTAGTTACAACCATCGTTACTAATACCTCGGTGTTTCACCGTCTACTTGTTAAATTCAGTAACCTTTATCCTCGAGTGGTCTTTAGGCCTTGATAAGCGGTGACACGCGTATAAAAAATGTATATTATTTATTCATATTTTTATACATTTAATAATATACAATATTATTTTGGGCGGAGTACGAATTAATTTAGTATGAAGGACTTGCGTTTTTAAAAAAAAAAATTTTTACTAATGGATAACTATTTATCAAATCGAAAAGCCATTTGAGGATAAGGGTTAATGAGATGGAATTATTGTCAGTTGAAAGATGAATAATTTCATGAGACTATTTAGAATGCTTTATGGAGCTGGTCCAAGTTCGAATAATTGTGGATACGTCGCATGCTAGGAATCTGTTGACTTGAAATTTGAAGACGACAAAAAAAACTCTGTTTATGGAAATAACGCCTGACGCTAGACACACGGAGGAAGAACATATTTGTTTTATTATCGTTGTTGTAGAAAACGAGTGTGTGTTACGAATGTCTTATAGGGAGGAACCAGAGATTGTAGCTTAGTCGAGCTCTGTCCATGAAAATAACGAGAGAGAGAGAGAGAGAGAGAGTAGCAACATCTCTTCTGTGAGAAAGGGGATGTAAGACACAGAATATATCATCGCCTACAATAAATGGAAGTTGATCTTGAACGTTTTTGTCTACGAAATAGCAGCAGAACATGTCTGACTATTCATTTTTTTGTGACCGGTATTTATTTTTCACTCAAAAGTAAGTACATAATATAGGTTTGTAGCTATATTTTTATTAACATCCATTTTCCATCTAGATTGAACCATGCAGAAGCACTAAATGTTTTATCATAGGGGACCAGAGATTGGAACTTAGTCGCACATCTTCTATGGAAATAATTATAGAGTAGAGAAAGACTAGTAATGTGTCTTCTGTGAGAAAGGGATGTGGGGAAGGAAAGATATTACATCACTAGATGTATTAGCAGTACTCGATTATAGGATGTATAATATAGAAGTATAAAACACACTATGTAAATCAGCTGAAAAGAGAGGGTCACTCTTTCTCGAAATGCTCACATAGACGTTAACAACTATGAGAGTATTATCTATTCTGTAGATGATCGCATCAAAAGGCAGGTACTTTTCTAGAGCGGTAGAATGATCAACCCATTTTCCAGCGTGTTGCATTAATTTAAATGCATTTTGGAAAATTTAACCACATCGGGGCGTACCCTGCGTTTCTAGGGAATCGATGAGGGATCCTTGTAAAATCCTGCTCCAATCTCTAAACAATGTATTGACGTTTCTATGTTTATTTTATTTTCAATTTTTATAATTTTCCAGTTGAAATAAATCAAAATTAAAGTAACACGTACAATTTTCATTTGAATGTGTGTCAAGCCTGAATGCAGAACCCAAAATAATGTTGTATTGAATGTGATCCAAATTAAATATAGTTATCCAAGTACTCTGGGTTATATAGTTTCAGAATATGTATGACTATAAGTAGGCATGCTAGTAAAAATATAATATTGATCAGGATTAAATATTAAAATCGTTGAAATCGATTGAATAATTTTTACTTTGAAGAACTTATAACTACACAACATTTTTTTTACTTATCTTTTGTTAATAAAGCTAACAATATCAATGGAATAGGGTGAAATTTTCTTTACTTTATATGTGTGATAATAATATGCTAGACCCTACAGAAGTCAGGACAGTCGCTTCGTGGACGATACGTGACCCGTGATAATACATCGTACAGGTATATTGATACTCTCTTTCTGTGTTAATGGACAACGTCGCGTTTATGCCTTCACAATGCTCAGATGCTCATATTGCCCCAATTAAAATAAATGACTTTCTTCTTGGGAAAGCCTCCTGCCTTGATAAACTTCTGGGACTGACCTTCACCTCAGACTTTAAATGGAAGACTTAGATCAAGTCCGTTGTTAAGGTCGCTGGTAAAAATGGTTGGATCATTCTACAGTTTCAGAAGGTATCTAACGCTTGACGCAATCCTCTACCTGTATAAGAGTCAAATACGTCCAAAGGCGTATATAGATATACAAAATACAGACTAAACGGGGCACGGATAGTTTAGTATAGTATAAATATTGAGTTTTGGAACACATTAATTTTAAAAGATCTTATATCAGAATTAGATTAAGATACGTCTTAAGATAGAGTACCGTTGCACATCTAGGGAGGTGCCGCTAAGAGCACCATTTCCTGCGGTATCTGTAAAACGTTCACATCAAACGCAAAATACCACAGGGCTGCTTTCCAGTTGACTACAACATTGACGTTTCGAATTCCAATTCTTTTTGAGTTGTCTTCTATATAATCAAATTCTGACTGACTTATAATGTTGTCTCACGTTCTACCTGACAACCTCATTAATCCTTATCCTCGAGTTGCATTTGGAACTTGATAAGTAGTAAAAATAAACAAATTAATTAATAAATAAAAGACAAAAAATAATCAAGAACCCTACGCCGTAATCAAGGATGTTCTCCATTATTTTAAATTGATAACTTCATAAAAGAAATACACCATAGGTTGTGCACGGTGACAAAGTTCTAGTAGTATATACACATAAAAATGCTGAAAAAAACGTGGCAGGGGTAGTTTAATATAGTATAAATATTGAGACATTTGGGCCACACTCATTAAAAAATATATATATATACATATATATATATATATATATATATACATATATATATATATCAGAATAAAAGTCAGATACGTTGCAAGATGGAATACCGTTGCCACATCTGGGGAGGTGCCGCTCAGAGCACCTTTATTGACATGAGAGAGTGTAAAACCGACTTCGAAATCTAGTGGGGCTGTTCTCTTCTCTTCCCAACGGCCTCTTTCTCACAGAAGAGTGGTTGCTAATCCGTCTCTATTTTATCGTTATTTTCATGGTAGGTGCTCAACTAAGCTCTCATCTATCGTTCCCCTCTCTAAAATATTAACAAAGACTCGTCTAGCTACAACCACTGTTAATAATGTCCCTTTCTTCTTCTTCTTCTTCTTCTTCCGTGTACCTTAAACTAAACTAAACTTCTATGAGCAAAGTTTCTATCCAAGAAATACCCGTCTGCGGAACACAGTACCACGGAGCTGGTTCCCAGCTGACTATAGCATGGCCTTTTTTCAAGTGCAATATTAATAAGTGTTTGTTGGACCGTCATCTGAAGTAATCAAATTCTGCCCAGTTTCGATCATCGTTACCAATGCTGACGATGTTGTCTCACCGTCCACCTGACAAACCCATTAACCCTTATCCTCGAGTGGCCTTTGGACCTTGATAAGAGATTACTCGTCAATACATAAACAAATAACCCCTCGACTTTTAAGTCACACACACAATGAAGTAATGCACACTGTGTTAGTGCACCAACTATTATGATACTACGATTATGATACAACAAATAACTATTTATACCTTGCACGGTTGCGACTGCTCCGGCCACGTGCAATGAACAACATGTGCCAATATACAAACAACAGCGTTTTATAAGGTCCATCCTTTCCTCGCCGTGGTATGTAAAAGCAACCCGGCTAACAAGGCTCTGGTGAAAATCCAGGAAAAAAGATAACATTAGGATTAATTGTCCTCTGGCCATCTCTGCCTCTGCGTGTGGCAAGCAACGTGTCAAATGCGGAACCGGAAATCCATAAAGAAACCTTCACACACCTCATATGTAAACGCTTGGACTTGCTGTACTCGGTGCCTATCGAGCAGTTGTAACGAATAGCTGCGACCAACGGAGAGGGTTTCGTGCAGACCAGACAACCATGAGGCACGGCCTTCGTGAGTTCTATACAGAAGACTGATACGCTCAAGAAGAATAAGAAAACAACAACAGTCGGTTGTTGGAGGTACCGGCTGTTGTTGTTTTCTTATTCTTCTTGAGCGCATCGGTCTTTTCTTCTTGAGCGCATCGGTCTTTTCTTATTGAGCGCATCGGTCTTCTGTATAGATAACCTACGTATGAACATAAAAGTGCCTTAGCGTATTATTATATAAATACGTATTTATAGATGACCCTGTGTATTACGGGTAAATGTGTATTGAGAATAAGGGATCTTTTAAAGGGCCCCTTTTATTCATGAATAAACCTTTCTTAATAAATCATTCTTTCTAAAGGTCCCAATCGCGTCCAATGCTTTTAGTATTGCTTTTTTTTATTGCTTTGGTTTTTATAGGAACTTCATTGGATTTCTCTATTTCTTTGAAACATTGGCCGGCGTGAATAGCATTTTTGAGCGGCCCAAACGTATTCCCGTCTTCGCAAATCTCATATAAATTCCCGGTTTTACTATGGGAAGGTTTGACCAACGTCGGAAAAGAGTTAATTTATTTGTCCCATGAAGCAAATATGTTTAGGCAGGTTCTCCTTATAATTTTTAGGGTTTTTTCGAATAGATGATCTTTCTTTCTTTCTCTCTTATTCTCCTTTTCATTTCTTTTTTCTTTCTTTTTTTCTGTCTTTTCTCTCTATCTCGCTTTTTATTTCTCCCCTGGCTTTCTTTTTTTCTCTCTCTTTCTTCCTCGTTTCGCTCTATCTTTCTTCACTTTTTCTTTCTCTTTGAACAGTCAATAACTTTGGTCGATTTAAAGCGGTTCTTCGTTCTAGGATAGAGAAAGTTGCTTTCAAGTAGATTATCTTTATTTCTTTCGTTCTCTTTCTGACTCTCTCCTTCTTTCCCCATCTTTCTCTTTCTCTTTCTCTCTCGCTCTTTCTTTTTTTCTCTGTCTTTCTCTCTCTGTTTCTCGCTTTTTTGTCTCTCCTGGCTTTCTTTTTCTCCCTCTTCTTTCTGTCTCTTTTCGCTCTCTTTCTCTCAATTTTTTTTTCTTATTGTCACTTAAATATCTTGGATCAATTTTAAGGATTTTTCATCCCAGTATATAGGAAATTACGTACGAGTACATTCTCCTACCCTTCTCCCTTTCCCCCTTTTTTTCCTCTTTCTTTATTTCCCTTCCTCACTTTTTCCCTGCTCTTCTCTATTTCTCAATCTTTCTTTCTCTGTGTATGTCTCGCTTTCTCCTTTTTTTCTCTCTCTCTCTCTTCTATCTTTTTTCCTTCTTTTTGCTCGATATTTCTCTCTTTCTTCATTTTCCCTTTTCTTTCATCATTGGTTTTATCTTTTTTGCGTCTTTCACTTTCTTTCTTTCTGTCGCTTTCTTTGTGTCTTTCTCACCTTTTCTTTTCTCTCTAACTCTCCTTCATTTTCACTTCATCCCTCTTTCTTTCGTTCTTTATTTCTCTCTCTTTCTTTCTCTATCTCTTTATCTCTCTTTGTCCATTCATTGCCGCTTGTTAACACACCTCTCTCCTAATTCATTTCCCGCTTTCATTCATTCATGAATTGCGAGTATATTTTTCTTTTATAAGGAACCTTTAATCCTCTTTCTCTTTTCTAGTTTAATTCTTGAAGCAATTTGTGATTTACGCACCTTTTTTTACGAATTTATTTTTTCACGTCTCTAGTAACCCTCGAAGCGCTAATTTTCTTTGTAGAAAAATGACTTTTTACACCTATTCTTAAAATTATTCTGTAAGCTTAACATTTAATTGTATGCTCAAGCAATTCATATAACATTTGTAGGATATACGTAGGACTACGAAATAAATTGTAAAATTTGATTCATTTGCATATTGTGATGGCGACCATCTTGAAATTATAATGAGGTTGACCATCTACTCGTAGAGAATTGTCATTTTTTCATGCACATATTAGTCAAATGTTGAATTTATTGTGTAGATTTGTACTGTTCTGTCTTGTACTATAAATAAAACCAGTTCTGCAGAAAATGAATTGTGAATTTTATTTTTTGGGAGCCATTATACTCGCGTAGTCCACAACAGTGAAAATTGCAATATTCAATACATCAAGTTCTTTCTAAAAAGTTGTCCTACCTTGCCCAACCTCTAAAACTGCTTGTCAGCACATCAGATGGGAGGTGACGGTGGTTAAGTGGATAACGACACGGACTGAAGACCTGGGCGTTCCAAGTTCGAATCCAGTCGGTTCCACAGTATCACTTTCACTTAGGGATGTTGGCAACCTTCTCGTGGTCCTTCCCGTAAGTACCCGATGTCTTTCCAGAAAGATTTCTAACTAGAAAAACATCAGGGAAACTAATGCCAACACCAGAATCATCTGATTCACAAGAAAGAAGAAGAAGAAGCACATCAGATGACAGCATTTGTAATCCTTTAGGGTGATGAATCGTGTAAAGCATGGCACGGCTTTCATTGGAAGATCACATTGGCGACACGTTTGTTTTCTACCACTCCTCACACTCCAATCACTACACACAATACACTTATCGTTGGCTAGTGTTTGACCTTAAAGTAGTATTTTCTTAGCTCCTTATATGAAGTGGCTTCATGCTTTTTCTAGAGCGATTTCCATTAAAAAATACAATATGGCCTTTCTTTACTAATGGTTGTTTGAAACTGCCTCTTAGTAAGTATTTGAGAGCTGTCTCCTACAATAGTGCGCCCAGCCCTTTGGTCAACAGGCTTACTGTACCCCTCCAATAGAAAGATGCATATGACGTCACGAACACGATACGAGCAAACAAGGCCGTTTTCAGCCGCCAATACACATGTAGTATCGTGTGCTATTAGAGGTGATAAACTTGTCGCAATTTTTAGACAGTCGCGCTAAAAAGGGTTTATATCAGGTTGTAATAAAAGTTCTGTCTGTCTGTAAGATTGAATGAAAGAATATACAACCGCAATATCAGATTTAATTAATAGTTAATGTAGTCACAATTTTTCTCTGTGACCTCTTTTCATTTGTTAGTTTTTTTTTTAATTAATGACATATCTAGCTTTTGCAAATATGCCACTCGATCTGAAAGATTATCGTCGAAGCAGAGTTCCAAAAATAATGTTGGTGTTTCTACAGATTACGAACAAAACCAAACTGATTTTTGCCGAATTAAATTTACGTAAACCACCGGAAAACCCGAGTAAAACCGAAAAATCCTTAATTTTTGAAAATAAATTTTAATGATTAAAAAAAACCCACTCACCTGAATGTACTTTTTTTATGAAGAAGGAATTAATAATTTTTCCATGATTTTTTCATAATTTATGATTTTTTTCATAATTCATATATTTTTTCATGAAGAAGGAATTAATAATTTTTCAATGATTTTTTCATAATTTATGGTTTTTTTCATAATTCATGTACTTTTTTTCATGAAGAATGAATTAAAAAGTTTTCAATGATTTTCTCATAATTTATGATTTTTTTCGTAATTCATGTACTTTTTTCATGAAGAATGAATTTTTAAAAATTTCAATGATTTTTTCATAATTTATGATTTTTTTCATCATTTTTCATGAAGAAGGAATTATTTCGGACGAAACGTAAACAATTAATAATTTTTCAATCTCTTCTTCCTCGAGAAATTTTTATAATAATTTAAAAAAACAGCCGTTCCGTTTTTCCGTTGTTTGATAGGTATCGGTTGTCGCCAAATAGTCAATAAGTACATAGTTTAGGGTAAGGTTTTGGTTAGTTTAGGGTTAGTTTAAGGTTAGTTTAGGGTTAGTTTAAGGTTAGTTTAAGGTTAGTTTAGGGTTAGTTTAAGGTTAGTTTAAGGTTAGTTTAGGGTTAGTTTAAGGTTAGTTTAAGGTTAGTTTAGGGTTAGTTTAAGGTTAGTTTAGGGTTAGTTTAAGGTTAGTTTAAAGTTAGTTTAGGGTTAGTTTAAGGTTAGTTTAAGGTTAGTTTAGGGTTAGTTTAAGGTTAGTTTAAGGTTAGTTTAGGGTTAGTTTAAGGTTAGTTTAAGGTTAGTTTAGGGTTAGGTAAGGATAAAAAAACTGTCGTCCTCAGTACAGTTTTTGTTTGGTTAGACCAAAACTTCTTTCGTTTGTTTCTGGCTTGTTCCGGATACATGCTTCAGTAATAGTCGATTTAGTGTTGCTCGTATTCGGTATGAGTACCAAAATAAAACATAAGCAAATGATTTTTTTTTCCATTACGAAGAGTACACATTATTAAGACAATATCTCTTTACGGTGCTGAATCGTCAAAACAATGAAGATTGAGTGAGAGTTTATTTTAAACTGCCAATACCCACGTTCGAATCTCAGATAAGTCTAAAGGATTTTTTAAAACTGGATATGGGTTTTATAAATTTAAGGAAAATAACAGCATGGAGTTGACGGGGGTTAAGTGGATAACAGAACGAACTAACGACCTAGGCATACCAAGTTCGAATCCATTCAGTTCCATAGTATCACATTTAGTTAGGTATATAGGAAACCTCCATATGGTCTCTCTTTCAAGAATATCAAGCTGGTCAACAAATTGTTACCATGCCTATTCATACGAATTCACCTAACGTTTATAACGTAACATAACAACATAAAAAGTGCCCTTTTTTATAAACCGCAAAAATGAAGACATATACGGTATTCGCTATTAGTTAGTGAGGGTAAAAGAAGATAACTTTTCCATTAGAAGGTTAAGTAAGAAAATGAAGCTAACGTGTCTGGACATTGTGTTATGACTGAAAGTTGTCGTGGCAAATAAGCGATTAGTTCAAAGGCAATTATTTTTGTTTAAAATCCAACTGTATAAAGCGATAGAAACTAGGTAAAGATTGGCATTGACATACCAAAGTACTGTACCAACACCACTAAAAATCGGATATAAACTATCATATTCATTTTTTCTTTTTGAAAATAAAGTAATATATTTTCCAGCCAAGTTCGATACGAGGGAGTAGAAGGTATATATATATATATATATATATATATATATATATATATATATATATATATATATATATATATATATAATGTTTTTAAACAGTTTTAATCCACTTCCAAAATAAATTCGTCAATTTTAATTTGTAACTGATTACGTGCCTGACGAAGTCTCATGAATGTCGAAACATTTGCAAGAATGCCGATCTCCTGTTCACACTCGAGAAGAACATTAGATCGTTGGTCCGCCAATACGAACAACTCGATCAAAAAAGAAAGAAACAAGAATTGACCATTCTTTTAAACCAAACTGGTATCAAATTAAAAAGAATGCTACTCATATATATATGTATATATATATATATATATATATATATATATATATATATATATATATATATATATATATATATATATGTATATATATATATATATATATATATATATGTATATATATATATATAGGGTATTGATCAGATGTTTTCTAGATGTTAATTCAACGGTGTTTATACAATAGTGCTCAATAACAAGCACATCTGCATTATATTATAAATTCTGTTATTTATGCAAACATTAGTGGCAACATATCTGCCTACATGTATCAGCTGCCATTTCTCTCGAAACTAATAAAATAAATAATGACATGATATTGTAATAAAATAAATGAACTGGTCTTCAGGGTTTTATTACTGTATCATAAAGGGGTAGGATAAGTCAATTGCTGGAATTAAATAGAAAAAAGAGAATAACCTGAGTGTATATATATGTACAAATAAAGGTTAGGTTAAAAGCGGATGAATTGGTGGGACAATTTAATATTTTCTACCCCTCTCCAGACTACCCTCGAAAAACAAAAAGGCATTGCTATGCTGTCTTCTTTCCCCAGTAGCATTTTCAATTTCAAAATAAAGGGCAGCTGAAACATATGTGCACATAAGTAGCTAATAATAAATGATGTATGTATAAATAAAAGAATTTATGCTATATATATATATATATATATATATATTCCATCTTTCTCACCGCTGAATTTTTAAATATGTGTTTGCAAATATGTGTTTTTATCAAATTAGTACCTGGTTATCTTGGTAACAGTATTATGACTTATTACTTTGAGGGTTAAAGATCATTCGCCTTACTTTCTTACTGATTAATAAAAACTAAAATATTAGCCCAAATATTCAAGTCGATGAAATTAATTTCAATACATTGCAACATCCCCTATCTGACTGACGAAACATTTTTATCTACTTGCCGTTAATAAAACTATATATATATATATATATATATATATATATATATATATATATATATATATAGATAGATAGATAGAGAGAGAGAGATGTATATGTATATATATACATATACATATATAGATATATGTATATGTATATACATATATATGGAAAATTAAAAAGGAAAAACCAAGAGATATTTTTTATATATTCATCAACGTTTCGTCTTTATTTGTAAGACTTCCTCAGGATGATAATTTTAAGAAAAATGTCATGCAAGTGCATCGAAATATTTGGTAGACATGATGGGTTGATGTATATATATGGTAACTTGTGAGCGGTGTCTTGAATGATTAGTTCTTTTGTTTTTTTGTGGGGGGGATTTATTCATCATTGTGCCGGCCGACGTGAAAGTGTATTATCGCACATTGTTCCGGTTTTTTGTTTTTTTTAAATGTATTTGGGACCGATTATTTGCTTGTTGGCTTGGTGGAAGAAATAATGAACGAGCTACTTTTCTAAGACTTTTCTAGGACTTTCTTTTTTTATCGTTGTTCTTCCTTGTTTTTTAATTTTGACTTTTATTTTTATTTTTTTTCCTCTTCTCTTCTTAAGTGACCTCAACTATTGCAACGCCACATTGTGTATTGTCGGCAGTTGAAACCAGTATTCCAGACATCTAATTTCCCTGATGATCTGCCAAGCAAGTAACTGATTGGTAGTGAAACACGTGTAGGAAAAAAACATTTAATTTGAATAAATAATATTTGTAAGAAAAAATAACTTTAATGGTGATCATTGGTGTCCTGAAAGGAATGCTTTGGTAAGCCTTCATAAAATCACATATATATATATATATATATATATATATATATATATATATATATACATATTGAGAGAGAAAGTTAAAATTAAAATTTGAACTTGATCGAATATGGATGTCAACGTGGTCTGTTTTCTTGACAGTATTTACCTTTAAAGAGATGACCTTTTTCAAATCCTGTCATCTTCGTTTTTTTTTGCTTACCTTATTATTTTGATGTTTGCTGATTTTTCTCATTTTCTAAAAAGCAGCATTATTTATATTTATGTAATGACATAGGCAATTTGGAGTGTTTCGATTCTTTGTTTTATTACATTGTGTCAGTTTGTTTGATAAAAAATATTTCGAAACTCGAGTAAAAACTAGTTTTCCAAGAACGTTGACTCCTGAAACTTGATTTAAATGCTATTTTAAATCTATCAATTATTAAACAGATACACACACATATAACAATATGTAGTTCAGTTGATTACAAAATATATATTTATCATCAAAATTTGAAAGATTATAAGTACTCTCGAAAAATCAACACTTAACGTTTATCCCTATTTACGCGCGTTTCAAACAAATCATTTTATTATCAGAGTAAAATAGACTTCATCAACTTCAATTCGGATAATTTCGGGTTGATATATTCGCAATCACATCAAGAACAAAATAATGTCCAAAAGCAACGCTTTTTCTTCCAAGAATGAGATAGGCATGAAACATCAAATTAACATGAAATTCAAAAACGCATTATACGAGTAACGATTAGCTTCAAATTTAGTTTTATTACATCTTGTTTTCAAAAACTAATAATTTAACAAACATAAATTACGTTCATAGCTCAAATACTTATATATATATATATATATATATATATATATATATATATATATATATAGAGAGAGAGAGAGAGAGAGAGAGAGTGGTAGTTTGCTTGAAGCATTGCTGTGTATAGTAGTAGGAAGTTTTTGAAAGGCTGTGGGCAATGCAAATTCCGGGTAAGATGCAAGTTGTAAGGAACAAAAACAATAACAATACATCGAATACGAAATAGGACTTACTATTTATTTTTCCTTTTTTTCCTAAAATCTTACATAACAGCAAGAGTGTTTTTAGCTGTTCGTGTGATGTCCGGGTGATTAAAAATCACTATTTAATATTTCGGGAAAAGAGACTTCCCTTTGTCAAAAATAATTAAACCAGACGAAAAATTTCTCCGACTGTGCAGAGAATCCTACAAAACAAAATGCCTGCCAGATGTAGACCGCAGCGAAAGCGAAACAGTCTCGCAGGGAATGTAAATTAAAGTTTATTTTAAGGTTATGTTACATATATGATTTGGTGTTCAAA
This sequence comes from Sepiola atlantica, assembly GCA_963556195.1. Lineage (NCBI taxonomy): Eukaryota > Metazoa > Mollusca > Cephalopoda > Sepiida > Sepiolidae > Sepiola > Sepiola atlantica. The sequence goes on along the minus strand of OY744547.1, from coordinate 25,033,433 downwards.
AATATTTGTGTAATGTTGGTTAAGTGTATGGTGCTCGATAAACTGTTAGTTTTAATAATATATATATATATATATATATATATATTATCTAAATTTTTTATTAAGTTTATATTTGATTATTTACTTTTATTTCAGTGTGTTTTATCTTCATATTTTTTAATTTTTTATCTTTCTTTCTTATTTTAAGAATTTTAATATTAACTAAAGTAATTAATCTATCATTTTAAATATTCTAGATTTATTAAATTTATTGATTATCATCTATTTAAGAAGTGTTACTAATTGTGAGTTTCGTCAAATTAGTTTATCGAATAAACTTGATATATTTACTATAAAATAAAGAGGAATGACTCTGTTATGCGAATTAATTTATTTTATGGATTTTTTTACGTGGAAATCTGTAGAACAATATTAGTATATATATATATATATAAAACATATATACACATACATGCATATATACATATATTTAAATACATATTTATGTATTATTGTTTGTTTAATTGTTTATTTATATATTCTTCATTTTCATTTTGTTTACATATTTTTTTTTATTATTATTTTTATTTTTTCATTTATTTTATCATTTATTTATTTAATATTTGCATGTTATTTGTATACATTTTATATGTGTTCGGATCAATTAATTAATAATGCTAGGTTATGGGGTGACTTATTTTGGTGGATTAGAAGAGTATGTTGAATATGTTTTTTTGGTTTGTGGTTGAATGTCTGTTAGGATGGAAGTTCATATGGGGAGGGGCCTATTTGATTGTTTGGGTGTGTGATGATTTATTATAGGAGGTAAGTAATGAGTGAAGTGGAAACGGAGTATGTTGAGTGTTAGATATGAGGGTTGGTAAGTGGATGAGGGGTAGATATTATAGAATGAACGGTGAGTGGAGCTGTGACGCTGATTGAGTGAGGGGTTTAATCCGGAGATGAGGATTGATTCTGTGATTCTAAGGTCACCAATGTTACTGACAGACGCTGAGATGGAGACATGCATATCACGCTGAGTGTTTGAGCAAATCTCTGTGTGTTTGTGGAAAGAGGATATACGGGTATTCAAGTGCTCCTTTATGCGCAAGTGTAGCGGTCTTGTAGTGTTGCCGATGTAAAATTTGTTGCATTTATTGCACTGTAGTTTGTAAACACAGTTAGTGCGATGGCACATACCTGTGTTGGGGATAGGGCAATTGGCCAGGGAGCAGGGTTCGGGTGTGTGGTTAGTACGTTTATTAGATAGATGTTGGCGTAAGGAGGTGCCAGTACGTGTTAGTTGTATGTTAAGGTTTTCCTTATGTATTGCCTTGCGGATGGGGGTGGTGATCTTATCGCTGAAGAAAGGGAGTTTTAAGAAGCATGTGTTAGAGAGGGTGCGGTGTCTGCGTGTTTTGGGCTTATTTAGGTGGGCTATGGTGGGGGCGGGTAGCCATTAGATGGTAATATTTTGTCAGCAGCAGAAGAGCATTTATTTTGTATTCGGGTGATTTCATTATGGGCATAACTTAATTTGGCTTTTGTGGGCAGGGCAGACTTAAAGTGTGTGAAAAGGTTTTTGCAGGCAGGTTTCCTATAGAAGTTAGTATGTATAGAGCCGTCTTCGCTGATGTTAAGGTTGAAATCAAGGGGAGAGAGTGAGCCGGACTCGTTGGTGTGTTCTATGGTGAATTGTATGTGGGGGTCGGTTTTGTTGAAGATGTTGAATATTTGTGTGGCTTCGTCTTGAAAGGATGTAAGGATTAGAATGTCATCTATATATCTGGAGAAGAATATATAGGAGAGGCAGAAGTTAAGTGCTCGTTGCTCTAACCGGTTCATGTAGGTGATGGCTAAGAGACCGGAAAGGCTAGAACCCATGGGGAGGCCGGAGATTTGTTTGAAAGTGTGCTGCTGAAAGGTAAAGTATGTGTTGTCGATGATGATGCATAAGAGATTGTGAATGTCAGTAGGTGTTAGTCCGAAGAGCTCTAGGTTGTCAGAGGAAGATATGTGGTCGGTGATGAGGTCTATGGCTGGGTGTGCGGGTATTGACGTGTAGAGGGAGATTACGTCTAGGCTAAATATATAGTTGTTTGTTTGTAGTTGTTGGCGTTGGAGTGAGTGTAGTCTGCTAATTACTTGGTCGGAGCTGCTGACATGTGCGGGGAAGGTGGAGAGTAGTGGTTTGAGTAGTTGAGAGAGAAGCCAAGATATTTTATAGAGTGGTCCTTCAATACTAGAGACTATAGGTCTAATTTGTGTGTGTGTTGGTCTTGTGTGTTTTAATGAGGTGGTAGAAGTTGGGAAGTCCGCTGTTTTGGGTGGTGAAGTTGATTTTGTATTTTTGGGGGAGGTTACGTGTGAGACAGATTTGGGAGCAGGTGTTGTTAATGTTGTTTAATAGAGTGGCTGACATGTTGGGGGCGGGGGTGTATAGGTTGTTGTTGTTAAGGTGTTCGAGAGTGAATGTGTTGTACGAGTCTAGAGAGATGATACAGAATTCCTTACCTTTATCAGAAGGTAAGTAAACTAGGTCTTTATTTTTCAGGTTTTCTAGGATAAGGCGTTGGGATCTGGTAGTCTTAGGGGTGATGTGGGGTTGTTCTTGTTGGAGTATATAAAGGATCCTCTGTTTTAATCTAGAAAGTTTTTGATCAATTAGGTGGTTACTAGGTGGTGGGTGTAGTGGGTGGTCAAGCTAGTAGACAGGGAAGGAATTAGTAGCGTTGGTTGTATTATTAGGGATGTCTTGGGTAAGTTGATTAAATGCTGTGAGCCATTTGAGGTGATAATCTGTTCTACAGAATTGAGTCTCGATCTTAAGTTTTGTGTGGTCGTTTAGCTTTTGAGTGGTGATAAATTTTGTATCATCTCTCAAGACTCGTACAATACACTCGCTCTCGAACACCTTAACAACAACAACAACCTATACACCCCCGCCCCCATCATGTCAGCCACATTAGTCCAAAACTCCATCAACAACACCTGGCCCCAAATCTGTCTCACACGTAACCTCCCCCAAAAATACAAAATCAACTTCACCACCAATAACAGCAGCCTTCCCACCTTCTACCACCTAATTACAACACACAAGACACACACACACACACACAAATTAGACCTATAGTCTCTAGTATTGAAGGACCACTCTATAAAATCTCTTGGCTTTTCTCTCAACTACTCAAACCACTACTCTCCACCTTCCCCGCACATGTCAGCAGCTCCGACCAAGTAATTAGCAGACTACACTCACTCCAACGCCAACAACTACAAACAAACAACTATATATTTAGCCAAGACGTAATCTCCCTCTACACGTCAATACCCGCACATCCAGCCATAGACCTCATCACCGACCACATATCTTCCTCTGACAACCTAGAGCTCTTCGGACTAACACCTACTGACATTCACAATCTCTTATGCATCATCATCGACAACACATACTTTACCTTTCAGCAGCACACTTTCAAACAAATCTCCGGCCTCCCCATGGGTTCTAGCCTTTCCGGTCTCTTAGCCATTACCTACATGAACCGGTTAGAGCAACGAACACTTAACTCCTGCCTCTCCTATATATTATTCTCCAGATATATAGATGACATTCTAATCCTTATATCCTCTCAAGACGAAGCCACACAAATATTCAACATATTCAACAACACCGACCCCCACATACAATTCACCATAGAACACCCCAACGAGTCCGGCTCACTCTTTCCCCTTGATTTCAACCTTAACATCACCGAAGACGGCTCTATAAATACTAACTTCTATAGGAAACCTGCCTGCAAAAATCTTTTCACACACTTTAAGTCTGCCCTGTCCACAAAAGCCAAATTAAGTTATGCCCATAATGAAATCACCCGAATACAAAATAAATGCTCTTCTGCTGCTGACAAAATATTACACACACAAAAACTTCCACCAAACCCTCCAAACTAATGGCTACCCCGCCCCCACCATAGCCCACCTAAATAAGCCCAAAACACGCAGACACCGCACCCTCTCTAACACATGCTTCTTAAAACTCCCTTTCTTCAGCGATAAAATAACCACCCCTATCCGCAAGGCAATACATAAGGAAAACCTTAACATACAACTAACACGTAGTGGCACCTCCTTACGCCAACATCTATCTAATAAACGTACTAACCACACATCCGAACCCTGCTCCCTGGCCAATTGCCCTATCCCCAACACAGGTCTGTTCCATCGCACTAACTGTGTTTACAAACTACAGTGCAATAAATGCAACAAATTTTACATCGGCAACACTACAAGACCGCTACACTTGCGCATAAAGGAGCACTTGAATACCCGTATATCCTCTTTCCACAAACACACAGAGATTTGCTCAAACACTCAGCGTGATATTCATGTCTCCATCTTAGCGTCTGTCAGAAACATTGGCGACCTTAGAATCACAGAATCAATCCTCATCTCCAGATTAAATCTCTAACTCAATCAGCGTCACGAGCTCCACTCACCGTTCATTCTATAATATCTACCTCTCATCCACCGACCAACCCTCATATCTAACACTCAACATACTCCGTTTCCACCACTTCACTCATTACTTACCTCCTATAATAAATCATCACACACCCAAACAATCAAATAGGCCCCTCCCCATATGAACTTCCATCCTAACACACATTCAACCACAAACCAAAAAACCATATTCAACATACTCTTCTAATCCACCAAAATAAGTCACCCCATAACCTAGCATTATTAATTAATTAATTAATCGGAACACATATAAAATGTATACAAATAACATGCAAATATTAAATAAATAAATAATAAAAAAAACTAAAAAATAATAATAATAATAATAAAAATATGTAAACAAGATGAAAATGAAGAATATATAAATAAACAATTAAACAAACAATAATACATAAATATGTATATAAATATATGTATATATGCATGTATGTGTATATATGTTTTATATATATATATATATATATATATATATATATATATATATATATATATACTAATATTGTTATACAGATTTCCACGTAAAAAAATCCATAAAATTAATTAATTCGCATAACAGAGTTATTCCTCTTTATCTTTTAGTAAATATATCAAGTTAATTCGATAACCTAATTTGACGAAACTCACAATTAGTAACACTTCTTAAATAGATGATAATCAATAAATTTAATAAATCTAGGATATTTAAAATGAGAGATTGATTACTTTACTTTATATTAAAATTCTTAAAATATGAAAGAAAGATAAAAAAATTAAAAAATATAGAGATAAAACACACTGAAATAAAAGTAGATAATCAAATATAAAGTTAATAAAAAAATTTATAAAATATATATATATATATATATATATATATATATATATATATATATTATTAAAACTAACAGTTTATCGAGCACCATACACTTAACCAACATTACTCAAATATTTTTGAACACCAAATCATATATGTAACATAACCTTAAAATAAAATTTAATTTACATTCCCTGCGAGACTGTTTTCGCTTTCGCTGCGGTCTACATCTGGCAGCCATTTTGTTTTGTAGGATTCTCTGCACAGTCGGAGAAATTTTTCTTCTGGTATAATTATTTTTGACAAAGGGAAGTCTCTTTTCCCGAAATATTAAATAGTGATTCTTAATCACCCGGACATCACACGAACAGCTAAAAACCCTTTGCTGTTATGTAAGATTTTAGGAAAAAAAAGGAAAAATAAATAGTAAGTCCTATTTCGTATTCGATTTATTGTTATTGTTTTTGTTCCTTACAACTTGCATCTTACCCGGAATTTGCATTGCCCACAGCCTTTCATAACTTACTATTATATATATATATATATATTTATATATATATATATATATATATATATACATATATATATATATATATATATATATATATATATATATATATATATATAAGTAGGCCCTAAAGATTAATTAACAACAATACTTATCTTACTTAACAGTGCTAAGCCTTTTCAGAGTATACTAGAATAAAATACAAATAAAATGAATACAGACCTAAAACTAAATAACAACATCTCGGGCACTAAATGCAACTGCTTAGATAAAGAGTCCGTTGGGAAATAACTGCGCACATGATAATGTTGTATATGAAATTAATACAACATTTTCAAAAAAAACATTTTAGGATTGGATCTATTTTAATAGTTGTGATTACTTTCAATTCAGTTTATAATCGATTGTTTTCCCCATAAAAAACTTAATTTTTAACAAAGTAAAAATTGAACAATATATGATATTCATAGCTCAAATACCAATTTATATCAGAGTTTCTTCTGTTTTTTCTCTTTTCTTTGTTCATCTTTTTCTTGTTTTCTTTCCTCATTTCTCTTTTTTTCATTTTCTTTCTTCTGGTCTTCCTTATTCTATTTCTACATATTATTTTTCTCTTCTTCATCTTTTTCTTTTACAGCTTCTTTGTCCTTTTCGTTTTTATTTTCTTTTTCTTCTTCTTTCGTTCTCCTTTTTTCTCATCATTTACTTATTCTACATTTCCCACTTCTTTTCTTTCTCTTTCGTCATTTTTCTTTTTTCTGCAAGTTGTTTCGATTTTTATTATCTACTTCCACTTTAGAAATATTATAAATTCAAAATGCCAATCAGTTATCGATAATTTTGTAGTGATTTTCCCGACATTTTTATAGCTAAAAAAACTTACTCGTAATATGATGCTGATCACGTAACTTTATCAATTGAACATGATTCGATTTTTAAAAAGACCCGGATATATTGGCCTGCCAGCAACTGAAACCTCCGTTTTTTATTCGCTGGGCACTTTATCAAAAAACTTATTTTCCTCAATGTTATTTTTCTTCAACCCGCCTGTTTAAATCGATTTTCCAACCGTACGGGAACCGAAAACCGCTGCTCTTGCACACGATCAGATCAGAAGCGATGACGTCACACGTTCGAACAGGATGAAGGTGTGTGAAACCGAAAAGCTTGTAAGCAAAAGAAACATGAAAACGAACCAAAAAGTTAACAAAACAGTTTAAGATCGAATCGATGACGTCACGGCAATAACATGTTTTGCGTATGCATACTTGATAACACTACGACAGCTACAGGGGTTTGCATCAGGTTGACCACCCCCCCCCCCAGCTATTATCTTATGAGAACATCCGTCTCACTTGATTCGCGAAAGTCAACAACGCAATAATAATTAAGATTTTGTTTTTATCTACGTATATTGCCAAATCCCCAAAATTAGAAAAACCGGTTTCAGTAAGCATAGAAGATTCTATCGATAAACTAGAATCTAAGGAAACTCTCAATCATACAAGTAATTATGGGAGCAACAGTACTAGTAGAAAAAAGAATTTCAAAAACTATCTAGCGAGTATACCCGGTGAACCGAGTGCAAGAGAAATACAAACGATTGCACTGAAACGGACGGTTATAATCTTAAAAAGATCTCTAAGCTGGAGTGTCTGAAATAGCCGGTGAATGTCTGGCATCCGATAGGATGGCCCATCCCCAGCAAAAACCGGAAACATAAAGAAATAAAATAAAAATAAATAGATACTCAGACAGACACAAACACACATACAAACACACACCCCCTCTTTATTATTATTTATTTTATTTATACACACACAAAAGTAATCCGTGAACGCGTTTCATAGTTTTACTAATCGTCAGCACGGCTCGACTCTTGACAAGAGCTCTAACCAACGACTACGGGCCCTTGTAAAATGTTACGTCTTGTATTTGGCGCCTTAAATCTAAAAATTATAATGTTTTTTCTTAAGCGCAAGTGAGCAAATAAACGCTCATTTAATTACATATCGCTACCTATGCAGTGATAGGGTTTAGCTCCCCATTTAGATACATTTTAATGCATTATGTACGCCCTTGATGGGACACATATTATTATTTGTTATTTGTTTGATATTATTGATTTTATATATACATACACAAAGGGCGCTAAAACTCACACATAAGATTTGACAAGGGCCCGTGGTCCAGAGGTAACTTAATAGGTCACAGGCAATGTGATCGTGGGTTCGAACCTTTGTCAAAAGTCAAGTCGTGCTGACCATTAGTTAAACTATGAAAGGCGTTCAAGGATAACATGTGCGTGTATAAATAAAATAAATAATGAAAATAAACACAAATAATAATATACGTTCCATCAGAGGGAGGCACATAATGCAGTAACGCACATTTGAATAGGGAGCTAAACCCTATTACCGGTAATGTAATGAAACGAACGTTCATTTTCTCACGTGCGTCTTGGAAAAACAATAACAACTGTATTTTGTACATACTTTTATTTATACAAACATGTCTGACAACATATTTGAATACACGTTTTAACTACGACTGTATTCAAAGTCTAGCTTACCAAAACCACAATAGATTTGTTGTGGCGTGAGGAAGCTCAACTTAGAATAAAGTCGTAACTGAAAAATGTATGCATATACGTAGCGAAACATGTGTGTATACATACACACATATATATATATATATATATATATATATATATATATATATATATATATATAGATATATATAGATATATATATGTGTGTGTGTGTGTGTATAGAAACACACGCGCACACACACACAAATATCTCTCTCTATATATATATATATATATATATACATATATATACATATATATATATATATATATATATAAACTTAAAGGAAACAAACTAAACACACATTCGGGCTGTCCGCATTATAAATTCTCTCGACCTAGATGGGTCTCATCAGACGCGTAAATAACCACATTTCGGAACTGAATGAACATTCAGTTTTGAAATGTGTCTGTTTAAGCATCTAGGTTAAAAGAATTTATATTGAAGGCAGCCCTAAAGTGTGTTTCGTTAAATTCCTTTAAATTTATTCCTGCTCTGTTAATAAGTACATTGAGCTCTCTTACTCGGATTCTTATCGAAACCAGTCATCTGAATACTATATATATATATATATATATATATATATATATATATATATATATATATATATATGTATATATATATATACATATATATATATGTATATATATATATATATATATATATATAGAGAGAGAGAGAGAGAGAGAGAGTCTCAGGTTGTATATGAAAAGAAATCAAATAAAGTGTTCGATCATATAAGAGAGCTAATATAATTTATTTAGATACTGTATATTAATTGCTGAAATATATCTATCTATATATATATATATATATATATATATATATATATATATATAACGTAGTAGCACGAAATTACATAATCATCGATGCAATAATTTATTTCAACCTTGTGGTATTTTCAAGCATCCAATTTAGACGATTACATTTTTGAAACTGGAAAAAAGTTTAAATTCACACTCAACAATTCAAATACAATTGGAGAGAGAGAGGGACTAACAACCTTTTTCTTTTCTTTTTTTCTTTTTCTTTTTTTCTCTTTCCTGTTCACCCGCTATCTTTCTTTTTCTCTTTCCCATTCTCTCTTTTTCCCGCTTTCTCTCTTTCTTGCTCTCTCCCACTTTCCCATTCTATCTCTCTTTCTGGTTCTCTTACTCATACTATATCTCTCTATCTTGTCATTTTTCTTTTTCTCGTCTTCTTTCTTTTCCTCTTTATCTCTCAATATCTCTCTCTACAATATCTCTCTCCTCCTGTGTGTGTATGTATATATGTATGTATGTTTGTGTGTATATGTATTTGTGTGTATGTGTATGTGTATGTGTGTATATATATATATATATATATATATATATATATATATTTATTTTATTTTATTTTTCCTCCCAATATGTCTACCCTACATGTATCTGTACTTGCATGACATTTTTCTCTATATTATCATCCTGATGAAGTCTTATAAATAAAGACGAAACGTTGATGTACACATAAAAACATCCATTTTTTGGTTTTCCTTTTTCATTTTCCCATCACGTCGGATTACCTTCATCCTTCTCTTCCCATATATATATATATATATATATATATATATATATATATATATATATATATATATATATAATATGTGATATTTATTTTAATTAGGTGATTTGGGATATTGTTGGCAGCAGCACCAGTTAATTTCTTGGATTTCATTATGGTCATATAATCAGATAATTTACTTAAAATAAGATATATTTAAGAGTTGTTCTGCAGATAACACGTTGGGAACACGGGAATTAAATCGCCTTATTTGTGGATATATATATATGTTGCTGTGTGTATTATAGGTGTATGTGTATGGTAGTTTGGTTTGGTAGTTTTGTTTTACGGCATATCAACCCTTTTTGGGTTATTTAATGCCGAATCTGGTCATTATAGTGAAAGTTTTTATGCTTCAAGTTCTTTATATCTTCAAATGTTTAATCAGGGTTTTTGGTTTGGTAGTTTTGTTTTACGGCATATCAACCCTTTTTGGGTTATTTAATGCCGAATCTGGTCTTGTTTTCTTCTCTTTTTTGTTTCTTTCCCCTTTTAATATCTGTTTCTATTTAACCCATAGTTGGGACCCTAACAGGTACTACCACTCCGGGTCAGGGTGGACCTGGGAGCAATGGTAATTAAGAGGAGGCTCCACATTCCCCAAAGTCCGTAAGCCATATCTCACCATCGGATGTAGTTTAAGGTCATATCCAGGACCGGGAGTAGGATAGGAAAAATAAAAATAAAAAAGGGGAGGGAGAAAGGGAGAGGGGATGTTGTTTTTGTTTTTGGTTTTGTAGAACATAATTAAGTTTTACAAACACAAAAAAAAACAAAAAAAAACCGTCAATGTAGGTGAATTTCGTCTCAGGGAGCCACAGGGCAGCCTGGTCTGGTATCACCAGTGTATGTGTATGTTTATATGAATATGTGTGTACATGTATGCATATATGCGTGTGTATATATGTGGGTATGTGTGTATGTGTATGTGTGTTTATGTATGTATACATATATGTATGTTTGTATATGTATGTATGTATATGTATATATGTATATAAATAAATATATGTGTATATGTATGTATGTGTATATATGTATGTGTGTGGGTGTGTTGGTATGTATGTACATATAGTGTGTACGTATTTATGCATGCCTGTGTATGTGTACGTGCGTGATGTCGTCTCCGACCTTGGTCTTTGTCTATATTCAAATCCCCTTTCATTAGGTACCCCCCACCCACAATATACATTGGTCGCTAGACAGTAAGTGTCATCATCGAAAGAGCAGAGGGAGGGTTAATACTGGTGATTTTTGACACGACCTGATTTTTGAGAAACATGAACCCCATCCTCCTCCTCTATGCCCAGTTTTACAATTCATATGGCCTCTTCTTCACTGTCTGTAATAAATTATGCAATTCCTCTCTCACTATATACTTATAGATAAAATATGCTTCAAATTTCCCCCTCTCTCTAAATATTTTTATATAGGTTGTTACTCCCTCTCTCTCCAATTATATTTGAATTGTCGAGTGTGAATTTAAACTTTTTTTCAGTTTCAAAAATGTAATCGTCTAAATCGGATGCTTGACAATACCACAAGGTTTAAATAAATTATTGCATCGATGATTATGTAATTTCGTGTTACTACATTTTATTCTTGTTCTGTTTATTATATTGAGCTCTCATACCAGAATTTCCTCCTGGAATTATTTCATTAGAACACACACACACACACACACACATATATATATATATATATATATATATATATATATATATATATATATATATATATATATATATTGCACAGAAAAAAGCTTGACTTGTTCTTTATCATTCGTAATTTTCCAAGATATTAAAAATGAATTTCGTAGCGACTGCAACAAAATTTAAGAGAACCGGAAGAATTGGATAATAGATAATATTTCTCCTCTCAATATTCTCCTTCCTTCTCGTTATTTTTTTCTTCTTTCTTCATCATCTTCATTATTATTTACTCATTTGTCATCATCATTCATTGCTCACTGACAATAACAAGTGGTATTCCCTCGTGTCCGAGTGACAACAAGTCTCCCAGATTTCCAGCAGTCTCCAGCTCTTTCGATAACCATTGCAAATCACTTTGCGTTATCGAAACAGCTGTTTACTATTGATTCCTCAATAGCGACGATCGTTGGTAGTCCCTGGAATTTGAGCTGCAATAAGTCTCTCCAAGGTTCCAGTAATCTCCGCCCCCTCTTATAGGAGGTCTGGTTTGTGCTCTCCATACTCGATCTCTTCATCCTCCTTGACCTTCACGCCAGTTTGGTGTGATACCATCCTGGACTTATGTCAAAACATGCATGCGCATATGACTACTTTTGCTGTATGTGTGAATGGGTCAGTTTATTGCTTTTTGGCCGTTTTCACTGTCTGTGGCATGTTAGCGTTTGTTGGCCGTGCTGGTCGGTTTGCTAATTGAAGAATTTTCCTCTAGAGTTCAGAATTACCATTCATTGTATGGTCTGAAACTCCTCTTTTTATTCAAATTTCTCCGAGTCTTTTTTCCATTATTTTCGCGACTGCCACAATAATTATTCGTATTATAGTGATTTTCTTCATGTTTTACTTTCTTTTCAGTTCTCTGTCAGCTTCAATGCATTTGCTTCATTTTTCTGCCCCCTTTCGTCTTCACCTTTTGAACTTTTGGGACAGCAAAATCTAGGATTTGGCAAGTATTTTTCTTCTTGTTGACTATTAGCACGTCTAGTATCCTTGCTTGTATGAGTTTGTTTTTACCTTCATATCCCAGATTATTTTGTGATTTTCATTTTGTAATACTGTCCCTTGTTTGTATATGTATTATTTGTCTGCATGTTTAAAGTGCAGACGTTTGCATAGTTCTCAGTGAACTGCATTTCCCATGCAGTTGAGCCATTCTTTTGTAATAGTTTTGAGCTAGTTTTCTGCATTCATTTATATTTCAGCCTTATTGTGTTCTGTGTTATGTTTCTGTCCAATTCTTTTTGTGTGTGTCATCCACACAGTATTCTATACTTACCAGTCCTCTTCCTCCTACTCTCCTTTTTACGTAGAGTCTGTCAATGTCATGCTTTGGTTTTAGTGCATTGTGCATGATTTTTAGTTTCCTAGTCTTCTGGTCTTCTGGTCCAGGTTGCTCAACATTTTGTCCATCCTATGAATAGTCTAGAATATCTTATTAGCTATAGTGTATTCCTTTTATCAGGTTTCGACTACATAACTTGGTTTCTAAGAGTTTTCTCGTTCTTCTCGGGTATTCTTTTCCACTCTTTTCATTCATTTCCATTGTTTAGAAATTTTATGCTTCCAAAACTTTCTGATATGTTATGTACTATTCTCTATGTTCCCTCATATCTATTCCCGTGTTCATGTCTAATAGATTTGATAGTGTCTGCTTCCAAACTTTCTGATATGTTATGTACTATTCTCTATGTTCCCTCATATCTATTCCCGTGTTCATGTCTAATAGATTTGATAGTGTCTGCTTCCAAACTTTCTGATATGTTATGTACTATTCTCTATGTTCCCTCATATCTATTCCCGTGTTCATGTCTAATAGATTTGATAGTGTCTGCTTCCAAACTTTCTGATATGTTATGTACTATTCTCTATGTTCCCTCATATCTATTCCCGTGTTCATGTCTAATAGATTTGATAGTGTCTGCTTCCAAACTTTCTGATATGTTATGTACTATTCTCTATGTTCCCTCATATCTATTCCCGTGTTCATGTCTAATAGATTTGATAGTGTCTGCTTCCAAACTTTCTGATATGTTATGTACTATTCTCTATGTTCCCTCATATCTATTCCCGTGTTCATGTCTAATAGATTTGATAGTGTCTGCTTCCAAACTTTCTGATATGTTATGTACTATTCTCTATGTTCCCTCATATCTATTCCCGTGTTCATGTCTAATAGATTTGATAGTGTCTGCTTCCAAACTTTCTGATATGTTATGTACTATTCTCTATGTTCCCTCATATCTATTCCCGTGTTCATGTCTAATAGATTTGATAGTGTCTGCTTCCAAACTTTCTGATATGTTATGTACTATTCTCTATGTTCCCTCATATCTATTCCCGTGTTCATGTCTAATAGATTTGATAGTGTCTGCTTCCAAACTTTCTGATATGTTATGTACTATTCTCTATGTGCCCTCATATCTATTCCCGTGTTCATGTCTAATAGATTTGATAGTGTCTGCTTCCAAACTTTCTGATATGTTATGTACTATTCTCTATGTGCCCTCATATCTATTCCCGTGTTCATGTCTAATAGATTTGATAGTGTCTGCTTCCAAAACTCCCAGATATTTATAGGTGGCATGCTCGTCTTGTGTCTTGATCTCTCCTTGGTTTGTCAGTTCAATACTCTGTCTTGTCTCTTTTCATCCATAGCAGTTTACACTTTTCGATAAGGGTTCCATTGAATGTCTTTGCTGAAGATGCTGATTGGTTTTATAAGCTTTTCTGATTTATTTTTGTTCGATTTTTTAAAAAATAGTTTACAGTCATTTATATACATGTGATTGTTTATTTCTTCTCACTGTCTGTGAATTTGTATCGAGCATTACACTTCCTAAATTTGTTGTTCAGTGGCATCGGGGCTATAATAAACATGTAGTGCTAGAGAGTATTTCTGGAAAATGCCTCTCTACATTCTTATGTCCTCTGGCCGTCAGTTTCAGTCTCCATGTTTTTATTGCTTTATTTATAGATTCATAATTGTGTTGCATATGTTTCACATCTTTAAGTACTCGATTATATATGCTGGAAAGATTCTGTCGTGGGCTTTCTTGTAATCAAACCATATTATGACTATGTTTTTTCCCTGTTTTTTGTTTTACCTCTTTTAAGATCCTTTAAATTATGCATAATACATTATGTGTTTCTCTTTTCCTGTTCTAAGATCTTTTTATTATTATTAGGGTAGTAGTCCACAGGTATCAAGGTAGTGGTAAATCTGTTCTTTTAATTGTACGGTTAGGTCTTTCCACATCGTTTGTGAGCAGGTTATTGGCCTGTAGTTGCTTAGGACCCTGCCCTTATGGGTGTCTTTTCGTATTAATGTACTTCTTCCTTTGGTCATTCAGTCTGGTATGTCTGTTTCATATATACATTTTATCAGGTGTTGCGTTAACCTTTCATGTAAGGTTGTAGATTGTTTTAAAACTAGTATGCATGTATTAAATCGTATCCTGGTGTTTCCAAGTTTGCATTTTTGCCTCAGGGTCGTCTTGATCGCTTCTTCATTAATTTCGATTTTTGTTCTTCCTTCGATTTTCTCAAAGTGTTCTTTCATTTTTTACAGCCATTCGGTACTTCTGTTGTGGTCTTGTCACTTTTCTCATATATTGTCCCAGATGTGGTTTTATTGTCAGCTCCGGTTGTTCGCTTATTTTTTTCTCTATTTACGTTTAGGTAAAACTAACTTTCATTGTTTTCAAAGGTCCTAATTTGTTTATATTGTTCGGATTTATATCTGCATCGTCTCAGTCGTACCTCTTTGCGAGTATCTTTTGTTTTAGTTCTTCCTGTTTCTTATATTGTCTTTCTTTTTCTTTGTCAGTCATACTTCTCTTCTTCCTACGTTTTCCTTTCTCTTTCACCTTAACTATTGCTCTATTTTCTTCGGTAAGTTTCTATATCTAGGTTTCCCATCTGGCTTCCAATTCTGGCTTGTTGGTCTATTCTTTTTGTGAAGTTTTGTTTCTATTTTAGTCTTGTAATTACTGATTTAGCCTTTGCATAAATTAAGTTGTTTACGTCCGTGACACTATCTGTTTGGATATATGAAAGTTGTCTGTTTACTTTTCCTGTTTATGTTTTAATTCCTTCCATTCTTCGTTCTTTAGGGATAGGTGCTTTCTTTTGATCTCGTACATAATTTCTTTGGCATGTTCAACTTTTGCTGCTACTTCCTCAGTGAGTTCTGTGACTTCGTAGTTATTGGTTTCTCGGTGTTGTTTCAGTCTTCTATCTGCATGTTTTTTTCGGGAGAAGGGGTGTTGCTAATGTTCTGTCATATTGTTAACCTTTCTCTTTATTTGTATTAGTTCCAGCTCCATAAACCACCCTCTCTCAATAACGTGTCTCGCTTGATCTGCAATCCTTTGTTCCGCTGCCTGATAGCCAGTAGACCTGTACCATGGATTTTGTATTCGTTCCCAAAAGACACCTTCGATGTTGCTTCTAAGATAAATACTTTAGCACGCCATTACCAGTCCACTTTCTTTTATGGTCTTTATTTTTTTCTTGGTTTATTTACTTAAGTACTTACTAAGCGTTATCACACTAGTCATTATCAATCACTGGCAATAATACGTTGTGTTCCTTGTAAGCTGAGTAACAGCACTTCTCCTAAGCTATCCACCACCGACCACATCTTTTGATAACTGTTACAAACATTTACCATTAAGTTCGTGTTGATTACGGCTGTTAGCTGTTTCTGGAATTAAAGTGACAAAAAGCTTCTTCAGGATTCCAGTACTCACCATGTGATCAAGTGGAGTTTGGAATATTGATGTATATCATTGTTCCTTCTATTCTCTCAGACCCTTCACGATCGTTATATGTGGCGCAAGCCGATGTTGGTTGCATTGTGGATTTGTTTATATTAGAACGGGTCATGGGTGTCAGATTAGAAGACTTTTCTTATATATCCACCGTGGCAGTTATTTTTTCTTCTGCCCCCTTTTCTATTATTCTCTCCTCATATTTATGGTCCTTTATTTTTTTTTCTTCTTCTTCCTTTCCGTTTCGTCTTCTTATTTTCCTACTTCTTCTTCTTCTTCTTCTTCTTGATCTTCTTCTTCTTCGTCTTCTTCGTCTTTTTTTTCTTCTTCTTCTTTTTCTTCTTCTTCTTAATCTTCCCTAGTTGTTTTCGTTGTTTTTTCTTCTTCTTCTCATTTTTTTTCTCCTTCATCTTCTCCTTCTCCTTCCCCTTCTTTCTTTTTCATTTACTCATTTTTTGCTTTCGCCAATTTGTTTATTGTCCCCATCGATTTGTTGGCTTCATTTTCCTATTATTCTTTCCTCATCTTTTGTTGTTTTGGTTCTTTTACTTCTACTCTCTTTCATTTTTATCTTTTTCTTTGGAATTCCTTCTTCTTCTTTTTCTCTCTGTTATCATCCTCCTCCTTCTTTACTTTTGCTTTCTTCTCCTTTTTTAATTTCAACTGAAAATCGACCGCATCACTCCGTTATCTTTCTGGAGATTAAAGAAAATAAAGCTCGCAATGATAAAACACTTCGGAAGATAAGCTACCGATCCTTTAACAAGTCATTCAAGAACGCTTACAGATTACCCAATCCAAAAAGATTAAACCATTTACCCGACACGTCTTCTATCTACTCAGTTAAACATATTTTGAATGACAACATATTCATTATTTAAGTAATCTGACAGACGTATATATATATATATATATATATATATATATATATATATATATATATATATATATATATATATATATATATATATGGGAAGAGAAAGATGTCCACCCAGTAGTGGCCATTATTTTATTTTATTTTTTCCTCCCAATATGTCAACCCTACATGTATTTGTACTTGCATGACATTTTTCTCTATATTATCATCCTGATGTCGTCTTATAAATAAAGACGAAACGTTGATGTACACATAAAAAAACATCCATTTTTTGGTTTTCTTTTCATTTTCCCAT
This sequence comes from Sepiola atlantica, assembly GCA_963556195.1. NCBI lineage: Eukaryota > Metazoa > Mollusca > Cephalopoda > Sepiida > Sepiolidae > Sepiola > Sepiola atlantica. Next base: position 25,015,813 of record OY744547.1, on the reverse strand, counting down.
ATATATATATATATATATATATATATATATATATATATATATATATATATATATATATATATAAGAGGATTTAATGAATTAGAACATTCCAATTGTTCAAAGAATTAGATCAACAAGTCTAGTATGGCGTACAGTCGTTTCCAAAACATTCTGGAAATACTTTATTTTTAATTTTTAAATTAATTTTTTTTTTACAAAGCCACTACAAAATGTCGTTCATCAGCGCCTTTAGCAGCACATCTTACAGAAAATTCAAGGAAAATAACAAGTACGTCTTAGAGGAACATCTATTGACAGGAGGGGGCGCAAGGGCAAATATTAGAAAAAGGAATAAGTTACAAATATAAAATTATAATATAAAGATACACCGATAATACTAATAATAAAACATCATAAACATTATCAAAGTTATAGAAATAAAATCAAAATAAAATAAGGAATAAAATAAAGTAGAATATAATATCAAATATAAAAGAATAATAATAGAATATATAAAGGAAAAATAAAATAATATATGTATATATATATGATGCATGTTTAGTTAAACAACAAGGACATTTCCTGTTTGTTTCTTTTTTTTTATCCATATTTTCCTGTTGACGGACTAACGATCTAATGTTTTGTTCGAGTGTTAACAGGAAATCGCCAAAACCGCTAACGTTTTCGACTCCCGTGAGTCTTCTTGAAGCACATGAGGAGTTATTCAAACTAAAACTGGTGAATTTATTGTAAAACTCGATTAAAACTTTTTATTATAAATATATTAAAGTCATTTCAGTATGCTTTCTCTTCCCTCATATCGAGCTTGATTGATGATGGGTTTCTTTGCTCGAATGAGTAATGGTTCAATCATGGGGAGGCGCAGGTTGCAATTTGAAACAGCGAGGATGGCAGCGTTATTGACTTATATGCCCCTGAATTATTTTTTGGGAGTGTAGTGTTCTACTAAGTGTTGGTAAATAGAGCTATGGGGAGAGGAGAGGTGACATGTAAGTCGACGAGAAATACTAGTCCTAGTCATACCAATATATGTGTTGTTTTTGGAGACACATTCTCTCATTGCCCCTGTTGTTTAATCAAACATGCATAAATGAAGAAATGCTGCCTAAGTATACATATATATATATATATTGGGAGATTATATAGCTTCTTTTTCTTTAAATATATGTGTTTTTGTTTGTTATTTCTGTGTCTATTTTGTGCATTTTAAAGGCAACTAAACTCACGTAAAATATCTTAATGCGAACTCTCTAAGACTATACATTATTATTTCCAAGGTGTATAGATGGAAAAAATGTTTTTTTTTCGTGAACATATTCAATACAAAGCCATTGGCCGCCCATGCATGGAGGATTGTTGTCACATCTGGGCTGGTGCACTATCCACTAGTCTCTCCCTCTTAGACAAGGTCCAAAAAGAGTCTCTAATCTGATAGGTCCCTCACTATCTACCAAGCTCCAGCCCTTGCTCAATCGTCGAAAGGTATCATCCTTGTGCTTGTTTTACAAGTACTTCAATAGAATGTGCTTCGATGAACTTGCTGCTCTAGTGCCCCCTTGACGTAAATACACTCAAGCAACCCGACAATCAGCTAGGTCCCATCCATTAATTGTGGAGGTCGCCAGATGCTGAAGAGCCCCTTTAATAGCTTCTTTTCTCGAGCTGCCGGACTTTGGAACTCCCCCTCTGCTCCCTGTTACTCCGACTGTACCGACATACAGAAATTTAAAACTACATCAACGAACATCTAGCTGCATAGCTAGTTCTCAATTTAGGATGATCCCCTAAACTTTCAACCTAATTCTCAGTAGCCCCTTACGTCTACAGTGACAACTTACCTTGTTTGGGGTGAACTCAGTTTAATAAAAAAAAAATACTAAGTCATTTTTTAAAACCTGAAGATTCATTTGTCTATGAAATTTAGACTTTGCGATTGTATGGCTATGAAGAAACAGCTGTTATTTCTTATAACAATATTTGTAATACAAAACCTTTTTTTGTCGGAAAATATCCCAATTTATATCTCTTGCACTGATCATTGCATAAGCATGAAACAAGTGTGTCAGTAGGTAATGCTAATAAATATTTAAAACGAATATATTGTTATCGCCCCCTTAAAAGACAAGATGAGTCTCTAACATAATTTATAAAACAAGCAGGCACACTAGGTATAATGCGATGTTCCTGCCTCGGCAGTTGAACACTATCTGACTCAGATTGCTGTATATCTCGGCTTAATTTTAAATTGTAAGGTATTTAAATTCCTTGCCTTACCGTGTTAATGACTATTGACCTTGGGGTAGAATATCAGGCTGCGGAGTCAAAGGTGACTTTGTATCTAGGTTCGAATCATTCGACCTACAGTAATTGGCATCTCTTACACAGGTGATTGCATAAGCATGAAATACCGGTAATAATAATAAATATTTAATAAATAATATATATATATATTATTATTATATATATATATATATATATATATATATATATATATATATATATATTGTTATTTTTAATAACTAATATTTCCATATAAACAATGCTTTCTAACCGAGGACAACAACCATATTATTCAAATCGCACCGCCATGTGCAGTCCGGAAAAAAAAGACTCTCATTCGTTCATTTACATCGAACTGATAACACCAAAAAAACCAAGATGAGATCTAAAAGAAAAAGAAAATGAAAGGTATTTTTATATATCTTTATTTAATTCTGATGAAGAAGTATATCTTCGAAAATTCAATTGAAAAAAAAAAAGTTAATAAAACTAAAATGCATTGTATGGCGTTCAAATTGCTTGTTATTTTTAATAACTAATATTTCCATATAAACAATGCTTTCTAACCGAGGACAACAACCATATTATTCAAATCGCACCGCCATGTGCAGTCCGGAAAAAAAAAGAAAAAAAAAGACTCTCATTCGTTCATTTACATCGAACTGATAACACCAAAAAAAACCAAGATGAGATCTAAAAGAAAAAAAAAATGAAAGGTATTTTTATATATCTTTATTTAATTCTGATGAAGAAGTATATCTTCGAAAATTCAATTGAAAAAAAAAAAAGTTAATAAAACTAAAATGCATTGTATGGCGTTCAAATTGCTTGTTATTTTTAATAACTAATATTTCCATATAAACAATGCTTTCTAACCGAGGACAACAACCATATTATATATATATATATATATATATATATACATAGATTTACATTTTTCACTTAGAAGATAGTTTATTCAGTGAAGACCGAGATTAGTCCAATAAAAATAAGCTCGATGATACTCGGTTACAGGGTACAGAGCATTTATATGTGTTTTTTTTACGGTTTACCAAAACATTTCGTTCATGAAATCATTAATCACAACAAAATACTTTTTTCCTTTCAAAGTTTATTTATTTATCAGATTTTTCAAAGTTAAAAAGTTTTAAAAATCTCAAAAATAAATAAACTTTGAAAGAAAAAAGTATTTTGTTGTGATGAATGATTTCATGAACGAAATGTTTTGGTAAACCTTAAAAAAGAAACACACACACACACACACACTATATATATATATATATATATATATATATATATATATATATATATAATTAGAAATACATTATTTTTAAACAATAATTTCCGAGCAGAAGTAAATGCGTACATGTTCGGTGGTTCTTCTCCCGCTCCTATATACAGATAGGTCACGTAATTAGAAGATTAGCAGCTGCCCTTAGGGAGACCACGGAGAATAGATAGCCTGTCTATTGTTATCAGTTTCTCTGACAACCAATCTTAGTAAGTTTCATTTAAAATATTCTCATGTATAAAAAGTGCATTTTATTTGTTGGCGAGAAGCAGGCAACTACAACGTTGTCATGTCAATAAATAAAGATCTCAGTGTATACCCCATTAAGGTCTGAAAATGTTTACTATTTTTATTCTACAGTTTTAGTTTTATAATTTAAATTCTGAAGCTATGAAAAAAGTAATCTGATATGTAAAATAGCGTCGTATTACCCTACGTCTTCAAACATTATAGGAAAATAACAGGCCACCTCATATGCTAATCTTTTACACTAACCCTTTACAGCACTTACTAGTGCTTGTTCTCAGGAAATTTGCGTACACACTGTCTCTTTTACAATTTATGACATTTATTACGAACAACTGCTACTCCCAAATAGTGCTCTCACATAGAAGTTGCCAAACCATTTCACTCTCTTACAATCATCTCCTCACCCGTCACTTCCATTCACCGGGTTATTTCTTTAATATATATACTTACTACTCGGCCACCGTTTATTATTTCATATTTTAATTTATACTATTTCTTACATAATACATTAAATTTAGCAATTAAATAACAAACGCTTCCTCAAATTCGCTTACAGTCTATCTGATTATATTCGAGGAATAACGGAATATCTGAATGGTTATATTTCAACAGTTGCCGTCTGGCTATTCATAATATATTTAATCTTTTTCAGAATATAGTCATGCATTAAATGCAACCTACACAGTATTCACAATGGCGTCTACGCGTGACGCCCCCTTACGCCTAGGGTCTTCGTCAGTAAGTGTTGTTTTTTAAATCGCTTATTATGCTTTTTCTAGCTAAAACAAAACAGAGAACCGCTTACTGACTTTCATCGACTGTTAACTTTTTACTAAACAAAAGAAATCGCGTATTAAGTTTTAAGGATTGTTATTTTTAACTAGTAAAGAGATGGATATCGTATTTTAATATTTTTAACGGCATTAATTGATTAATAAAACAACCCAGAAATATTTTACTAACTTTTAACGACATTAGTTAAACAAATAAATATACTCATCTGGGCCTTTTGGCTAAGATCAAAGTGTAGTATCTGTTCCGATGGATACTGCACCCATAGACTGGTATTGTCTTGGCCTTCGGGGCTTGATTTACGCCGGTCTATGGGTCTGTCCTATGCAGTTCTAGGAGGTTCGACCCTCCCAGGCTTCGTCTCCCCTCTTTGGGGAGGAGTAAGTTTATTGCTTACTGCCTGAGGCGCCCCTACCGGAGAATGACGACGTGGCGTCCCAGGCAATTTTTAAACCCCACTTTCCCGACCCGACCTTGGGTCACATCTTACTTGCGGGAGTAAGATAAAAACTGGCCTTGTGTCTAACTCCTTGAGAGGAATAAATCAATACTCATACCGTATTTTCATGTTGTAACCGGCATTAATTCAGACAAACAAAATAATCGTTTATTACGTTTTAACTACTGTTTTTTACTAATAAACATCCCGACATTTTATTTACATGTTTTGACCGACATTCATTCATTAAAACCAACAACAAAAATATTAACGAGTTTTTCTTATTTACTAATAAACATCCCAATGCCGTATTTTAATGTTTTGACTTTTAATGCCCGTTTGTTTTTAACTACTATACATCCTGATACCGTATTTAAATGCTTTGCTTGGCATTAATTGATTAACACAAACCTAAAACACCGACTTTTACGACTATTTTACTAGTAAGTATCCATATACTTAACTGTTGTAAACAATACATAAAAGCTATTATTTAGAGACTGATGTTATTATTTATAAAGATCCTGATACCGTATTTCAATGTTGTGATCGAGTGGGCAACCATTTGGAGCAGACACACACATAAGCACCATCAACTCTAATACACTTAGCATGTCATATTGCCTTTTAGAACTAACTTATCTGTCACCCAATCCACATGTTTGACAATTTATTTATAATCACACCCATCGTAAGTGGGGAGGGGTGAACTACCTCCAATCGCGGAAAATATTTAGTATTCGACTGTACAATAATAACTATTGTGTCGAAACTATTTGAAGGGGAATCGCTTTTTTTACTTCTCGATTTTAGCTTTTTTCTGCTTTGATAATAGTTTAAAACATGTGAAAAACGGCGATAGGTACGTATATAGTATGAACACCGGGGCGGAGATAGGTACGTATATAGTATGTGCACCGGGGCAGAGAAAGGTACGTATATAGTATGTGCACTGGGCGGCGATAGGTACGTATATAGTATGCGCACCGAGGCGGAGATAGGTACGTATATAGTATGCGCACCGGGGCGAAGATAGGTACGTATATAGTATGAACACCGGGGCGAAGATAAGTACCTATATAGTATGCACACTCGGGCGGAGATATGTACCTATATAGAAGGTGCAGACAGAGGTGGTACTTTTTATAGAATATGTCATACTTTTGCCCTGGGCAACGTAAGAGGAATGGTTGGGAAGAAACAGCTTTCGCACAAGGCAAAATGAGAAAGTAGCGGTGAGATGGGCGACCAGGGAAGAGAAAAGTAGAAAGATAAAGAAACGGCTATAGAGAGAGGGAGAGAAATAGAAGTTTGAATATATTACACACGCGATTTTTCTTCTATTTTATATTTTTTATTACCCCGAGCAACGCCGGGTAGGCCTGCTAGTCTATTATATAAAAGGCAGTTGTCTGTATGTATGTGTGTATGTATGTATGTATAATGGGTCGACTTTTGAAGATGTCGAAGGAAAAAGGAAAATTATATTTTAATACATATGGAAACGAAGTATTTTCATTGGAGTAAATGTGCAACACATGAATGATGAGTTGATTTTTGTTTTTTCTCCTAAAATATTATCACACTGTGCTAAAATATAATAAGTTTTTGCCAACAGAATAAAAATTGGTAAAATTCTTAAGGTCGTGGGGCATAATTAGTCCGAATTGTGTCTGTCTAATAAAAGCCCCATTTTTCTAAAAAAAAAGAAGAGATAAGCAGTTCGAACATGTACCATAAAATCATTAGGTACTTGGAGATATTTATATTTATAGTTACCACTACTATAACATGGCTTTAACAGGGAAAATAGAGAACATTCCATGAAATAATAACTAGGCGATATATAGAATAGCCCACACATGTCAGAAACAGCTTCTAAACAAATGTCATAACACATGCATTTTCACATGGACAATCCTTCCTATCAGTCAATATCATTTGAATATTACACAAATGTCATAAACACAAGCTCATTATTATAAAACTATTCAAATGACTCACTATTCTTGCCAACAGTAGCCGAATAAGTGACCACCACCAATAAAAATCTGAGGTGACCCATTATGCCCCACCTTAGAAAGTAATTCATTTTTGGTAACGATGTCAGTAATGTTTCAATCTCGATTTCTGTTGATGTTTTCCAAGCCAAGGTTCCTTACTTCACAAGTAAGAGATGAGACAACTTTATCATAAAAAAATCAGCAAGTCAAAGAGTAGCACTTTCCGAACCTGGTAAATCCAGGAAGGAGAGAATAGGACGAACATTTGAGTTGTGAATAAAATAGAATAAATCTGTGAATTAGCCCATTATGCCCCACTGATCCACTATGCGCACCCCACCATCAAATGAAGGTGGAACGTTTGGTTTGGTTTTTGCAGTGGAAAAAAACTTACAATTTTGTGATTTTTGTTTGGGAGGGGGGCATCACAAATATACTGTGGGTAAATCTGATTAAGCCTGCCCTACAAATCCAATACAGTAAAGTGAATTTTCTCCGGTGCAAGTTACAACCATAAATCGGTACACACGAGAGTTCACGCGCAAACCAGTTTTAGCATTTCACTAACACAACAAAAAAAAACAACGAAACGATTATACGGGTAAGAATAGGTTTTATTTTTTGAACATACATATGAATCGTACCGTTTCAGTTCTTAATTATTCTCTTCGTTTCATACATTTTTTTTTCTCATCAGAAATAATCATCGAAATAATTAGACATGGTTTCGTAATTTTGTACAGAACAATCTTATTTACTTTTTAGTCATTCCTTTCTCTTTTTCCGACGACTCCTTATTCGAACTAACGAAAAATAGGTAGGAATCCCTCTAGTTGATTGCCTGGTTCTTTCCAAGGAGAAAACACGTGACACAGAATTAGAGCACGTGGCTCTCAAAAGAGAAATCGACAAGCAGAGAAAGTAACGATCAGTCTCAAGCGAGCTATTGGCTATTTGCTTCAGCGAAACTGAAAGTCGTGCTCTGGAGTCACATGAAAAAGATAGGTATCTACAGAGACGTTGGTTTCAGCGGCTTGACAACCATGGCATTTGTGAACATACTATTACTAATGATACGTAACATAGACTCAAAATAACAGAAACTTCTAAGGATGTGCACTTAACATGGTGGGGTCTGTGTTCGCGCTGTGTCGTTCAGGGTTGGGCATGGAATTTATTGAGTCAATCTAATTTCCCTGGCAACGCCGAGACATGGGTCAGCTTGTATCAAATGAAGTGAAATATTGTTTTTTGCTTTTAATTGATGTCCTGTGCGAACGCTTATCCTACGCTGTAAAATCTCAAATAAAAAATAGGAATACCACCATTAAAATTATACTTGAGAAGAGTCCTGTTTCATCTTGATATAGGGCTTCATTTTTAATTGATTCCCTCAAAAGAGACACACATAAGTGGAGTGTGCATATCTTACTCCAATATTTTAACTATTATATCGGATTCATTCCCTGATGAAAAATATGGATCTCGACCATCAAGTGGCATCACAGTAAAAAAAACCTGCCACACCACTTCAGACAGTGGAGGTAAATATATTTATATGTTTCAGAATGTTTGAAATTAGGATTTATAATATGTATGATTTTGATTATTCGGACTACTGTTCCCATCTTGGATCTTTTTCTCACAATGTTTCGGTCGATGTAACCTCCTTCAGGTGAATCTCATCGAACTCGAGAATATGTTTGTCAAACTCGGGAATTTGTACGGAATTTCGAACAGATCCGTTTATTTAATCAACGGGATAGTTTGCTCTCGTTCCATCAGCCATGACCAGGTAGAACTCTTAGGTAATTCATAATTATATTACTTAATATCGCCCGTACTGAAGATAGTACCATCCATCTCGAGAAAACTTTCACTTAGCACTGATTATTACTTAGCATTTATACTATATTATTCTTAGCACTTTTATCCGTTGCGCCACGTTGATTTATTATTTTCAGTCAAGAATGTTGACTAGAATTTCATAATGACGTCTGGAATTTTCTTATGTGAGGATTGATCTTTGTATTAAGATTAAGATTGTATACTTGTTCCCTTACCTACCTTTATATTTTTACACATTCTAAACAGCAGACACACATAGTAATTACATGTCAACTTCCATGAATTACATACTGTCAAAACAACACCGCCGTAAGTTTTAGATGCAACACAAATCTGCATTCCATTCGCTAACATATATTTGTATAACCGACTTTTGTAAATAAGACAACTATCATCATCACCGCCATAGCTATTAATAGCTATTATATTTTATTATTATTATTATTATTATTATTATTATTATTATTATTATTATTATTATTATTATTATTATTATTATTATTATTATTATTATTATTATTATCATCATTGAAGTAAAACTATTACACTATGAACTCCATAGGCTACGAACTTCCTACGCTATGAACACAATCATATATGACCTTCTTACTATATGAACTAAGCTTAGTAATTAAAAAAAGAAAATTATAAAGTTAATTCATATATTTCCATGAATTAATATATTTAAATATACTTTTGTCAATATGCTAACGAATGTTACCCGTTATTTCAAGGTACCCGGTAAGATCCACCAATAATGACAAAGAACAGAACGTATATTGAAAAATTTTGTTTTTTTTATTTCCCATCACCAGATAGTTTACGCCGGCTACGCACACACATATAAAAATCTTTTGACATACTTTTATCTCATGAAAGGCTTTTTTTTACTGAGGTCACAGACTTGGTTTCCGCTTGAAACTCGTTCGTATACATATCCGATTGAAAAGCAATTTGCTCTGCATTGTCTATCCGAGCGTGAACTGAAACAATTGTTCTACAAGCACTTTGGTGAAGAAGAAGTCAGGGGATTTCTTCACGGTACAACTTGCTTATCAGCCGCATTTTTAGTTAGCGGACACGAAAGCCCAACATCAAGACGGGTTTGGGTACCATAGCCAATAAAGCTTCATCGGTACTATAAAAATCGGTAAACTTCCATTCTTCTGGTACTTCGATACTCCGATCACCAAGCGCTTCGGGGTTTCGCGTTTCTGAAACCGCCGTCTTTCAAGTCTCGCTTGAACTGTGGAACCTTCTCCTTTTTTACAGTTATCAAGTCGCTTTCTTTCTTGCTCGACGTCCCACCCACAATGGACTCGTCCACGATTCATTTCCGCCACTCTTCACTATCTTACACACTCTTTTTAGAACAAAAAATACAGAATCACTTGTAATCTTTTGTAAGAAAAGAGTTGCTTTAATTTCTACGATATAGAGATGGTTCGTGCTCTACAAAGAATAATGTTTATTTAGACAATGGAACCGAAAAAAGTATCAATATTTCGACAAATCAAAAAAAGACTCAATGAAATCATTGAACGGGAATGAATTTGAAAATAATGAGGATATTCAATAATTTTAGTGCAGTGATATACATGCAATATTTATAAACACTTTTTTAATATTTAGGCGGCGACTGGCAGATTTACTTTCTTTCTCCACTAGAATAACTAGCAAGTAAATGCTCCCTCCGGTCGCATATTTTTGCTAGTTAGAAGCACAACAGATACTACACTACCTCTACACCTCTAAAAAAAAGAAGGCATAATGCCGGGATAGATAGTATCATGACAACAGAAAATATACTACACTACCTCCACACTTTTCAAAAAAAGGAGGAGATAATGCATAGGAGGATGGTATCATGACAACAGAAAATATAATACACTACCTCCACACCTCTCAAAAGGAGGAGGTAATGCCTGGGAGGAGTGTATCATGACAAAACAACAGATACTACACTACCTCCACACCTCTCAAAAAAGGAGGAAGTAATGCCTGGGAGGATTGTATCATGACAAAAGAACAGATTCTACACTACCTCCACACCTCTAAAAAAGGAAGAGGTAATGCCTAGGAGGATGGTATTATGGAAGAAAAACATATACTACACTACCCAAACACCTCTCAAAAAAGGAGTAGGTAATGCCTGGAAGGATGGTATTATGGAAGTAGAAAAAATACTACATTACCTCCACACTTCCTAAAAAAACGAGGAAGTAATGCCTGGGAGGATGATATCATGATAACAGAAAATATACTACACTACCTCTACACCTCTTTAAATAGGAGGAAGGAAATGCCTGGGAGGATAGTATCATTACAACAGAAAATATACTACACTACCTCCACACTTAAAAAAAAAGCTGAACGTAATGCCTGGCTGGATGGTATCATGACAACAGAACAGATACTACACCACCTCCACACCTATCAAAAGAGGAAAGGGTAATACCCTGGAAAATGGTACTATGACAACAGAACAGATACTACACTAACTCGACACATCTCAAAAGACGAGGAGGTAATGCCTGAGATGATGGTATCATGACAACAGAACAGATACTACACTACCGACACATTTCTAAAAAAAAAAAGTAATGCCTGGAAGAGTGGTATCATGACAACAGAACAGATACTACACTACCGTCACACCTCTCAAATAAAGGAGGAGGTAATGCCTGGGGAGATGGTATCATGACAACAGAGCAGATACTACATTACACTATGCCCCTGAATTGAGCATTTAAAGATAATACATTAATATGGAATAGTATAAACTATACTATTTCATAATAAGCACAATAGTCTTAAATAGTATAGTTTTGATTCAGACAGACAGACAGACAGACAGACAGAAAGACAGACATACATAATCTCAATTATAAATAGATTTGCAGCCCGGAAAATGGATACTGTAAAACAATAATAGAAAAAATACAAAGGACCATGTGGTAGATTATTCTAATTCACGTTGCAAAAATCGTGTAGCATTTTTTTAAGGAATTAATAAGAGGACTGTTTAAGACAACATTTGAAAGTGTTTTCTCGAAAAAGACCTCTGTTTTATAAGAAGTTCGGCCTTATTTACCAGTACAAATTTGAAAACTTTATCTGTTTTCGTCTACTATTACTGGATCTAATACTTGCACCAGCGGTTCATCGATATCGAATTATTCCCAAGATAATAATAATAATAATAATAATAATAATAATAATAATAATAATAATAATAATAATAATAATAATAATAATAATAATAACAAAAATAATAATAATAATAATAATGATAATAATGATGATGAAAATGATGATGATGATGATGATGATGATGATGATGATGATGATGATGATAATAATAATAATAATAATAATAATAATAATAATAATAATACAAAAATATGATAGCTATTAATAGCTATGGCTGTGATGATGATAGCTGTCTTATTTACAAAAGTCGGTTATACTAATATATGTTAGCGAATGGAATGCAGCTTTGTGTTGCATCTAAAACTTAAGGCGGTGTTGTTTTGACAGTATGTGATTTATGAAAGTTGACATGTAATTACTATGTGTGTCTGCTGCTTAGAATGTGTAAAAATATAAAGGGAACAAGTATACAATCTTTATCTTAATACAAAGATCAATCCTCACCTTGGCCAAAGATATGTTTCTTTTTCATGTTACACTCATCACATCATATCCTCTCACTTCTTAATAACACGTATATCTCCTCTCATCACTATTTCTCGTAAACCCTTACGTGAAATAAAACTTTCCTCGTTTGTGTACGTCGTTATTTGTGTTTTCATTTACTATGCATCGTATTTCGTGATTTTTATCAGTTCCCACCCGACAGACCCCCCACCTAGCCAAAGACACCTGGTTACCTAGATTGACGACGCCGTTGTACGGACCAAACATTTAAAAAAATGCTTTTAGTAACGGAAGCAGGTCGTGACATCGGACTACTGTTCTCATCTTGGATGTTATTCTCACAACATTTCGATCGATGTAACTTTCGAACTTCTTCAGGTGTGTCTTATCGAAATCGAGAACCTTTACGTCGAACTCGGGAATCTGTACAGAATTCTGAACGGAACCCTTTATTTAATCCACTAGGGTGACTTGCTCTTGTTCTATCAGCCACAATGATCCGTAGCGTAACGGATAAGTACTTAGTTGTAAGTTATAGTCTTCTGGAAGTTGAAGGTTCAATTCTCAGTACGGGCGATAGTAAAAATACATTTATGGAATATATATATCCGATCATTGTTATATCCACTTGACTTGATGTTTGCAATTTTTGTTCAGATTTTGGTAAAATTAGAGTAAAAATAAGTGACCTAATTGAACTTTATAAAATGGCCAATAGTTGGAACTTGTATGACACAAGCCACAGTCACCTAAACTGTTCCTGCTTGATTTTTCCAGAGTTACCATATCAAGGAACGTAATAAAATTCAAAGAGCATGAAAACCCCCTAAGTAACGACTTGTAAACTGACTGACACAGAATAACTGTTATTAAAACGCATTGTGAGAAAGAAATCGTTAGACTAGCTTCTGAGTTTGATCTTTAGTGTGAAAAAGAAAGTCAATAGTATTAAGTCGGATATGACGTCTAGTGTACGTCAAAGACGGTAGTCGCTGCAACGCTTGAAAACTGGCACTGAGCGACCGTACTGAGAAGAATTATTGAAGATCGTCTAACAGAAAGTTAAGTAATTAAGCAATGCGCTTAAACTACATTAATAGTTTAGTTTTGATAAAAAAAGTTTACTGTGATTTCAATAAAAAAAACAAGATCTTATAACAAGTGTGTTAATTGTTAATTAACGTTGCCTTTAATTTGTTATTTTGATAAAGATATTATTTACCTGAAAGAACAAAGAATACAACACACTTCTTCAGTAAGCAAAAGGTGGTTATCTTGCCAATGTTTCAAAGCCGATTTTATTTTGTAATTGATAAAAAAGTGTCTATACATTTTCTTTGAAGTCAATTTGACCATCATAGTGAGATAAACTCTCCATTTTTCTGATTTAAAGAACCATTATTTAATAGATTTAACTTACTGTGATGTCTTACCATCACACTCACAGTCAATGCTGTGTTTGAATCACAAGGAATGCACTCTGATTTAGCAGATAAGCCAACATAAATCTGGCGTTATGTTGAAAAACAGGAAACGTCCGACAATGATTTAGAAAGTGTTTAAGCGTTTGATCCTTATTGTATGAACTAGAAATCGTGAGAAAGAAGTCTCTAATATTTAGTAGGATATAACGTCAGATGTCCGAAAGATACAGTTGCCGGCGCAATTCTTGACAATCTGAATGAAGCGGCCGGACTCGAAGGACGTATTGTAGATGGTCTAACAGAAGGTTAAGTAATTAAGCAATGAGCTTAAAATAAGTAACTCTCTTTTCCACTCTCGTCTTACTGAATAATCATGGCCAAATAAGTCATTTATCTTCTAAGATCGTATTGTTGAATTACATGAATGATAATTAAGGTAAAAATATGCTGACGACTTTTTTTATCACAGCTAACGACGTGACCTACGTCCCCAGAGGAAACAACATACACGCACGTACGTAAACTCGACGACCTGCAATGTACTATATAATTCTAACTTGATTAAGATACACAGAGTTAAACTACTAATAAGTAAAATTATTTGGGAGCTAAATAGTTACTGGAGTCATGTCGATGGCGCTCACGTGGCTAGGTAACATATGATATAGATAAGTTTCATTAAGAACGTTGAACGCTATCGGAAATATTCGCTGAATGACTAACTACCGAGGTGATCTTGAAATTAGGAAAACTACAGTGAACGTACGTTAGTGAAAAAAGCTGATCGCAAACAGAAAGACTACAATGTTTTTCTTGTAAAGACCTGTAGATAAGAATACATTACTTGTTTCTAGTCAACTACGGATGCAACGATGGAAATATTTATGAGAAAAAAAATGTGATTCAATCAGAAAATGATTTCAAAAGATTTTCAGTCAATTTTTCTTCGATTTCACTTTTTATAAGATTCATTTGTTATTCATGAACTTTGAAAAATTCTTTTATACAAGAAAATTCAAGAATTTTCAAAGAAAAACTGTTTTGCAAATTGAATAGAAATCAATATAATTGTTTATGCTTCCTGCGCTTTCCTGAATTTTAAATATTAAAACGGCGTTGACCGTGGAAACGTCCTAAAACTGTTTGACGCACTTACGAAATAAAAAAAAGTGTGTGATTAGTAAAATGGATGCCGTCATTTACTATGGCCTCCGTGCTACAAATTTCACATCTATTCTATCTATTTTATGTTATTTTTCTCAAGGAAGTATGACACAAGGTCAGGTGTTACGTTGAAAAGCCAGTGTACTAGGATTAGCGCATTCTGGCCTACATAAAAAGGCCTGAGCTGCCCTGTCGGCATTCTATAGTAGGGGCGTCTCACGCCATTAGCGAGAAACTTACCCCTTCTCAAAGAGACCACCTATGACTGAACAGGGCTATCCCTCAACCTACAGATAAAACGTCACTGTCGGACTGATTGTTAAAGACGAATCCCCGATTGGTATGAACATAAATAAGTTCGTAAACATTGTGGTCATTTGTGTATGAACCGTGTTTGAAATAACATGAACCCCTGACATGTTTGTAGTAGAAGTGTTTAACTGGACTCTAGTAGTGGAGATGATGATTATTTGTCGTATTCGAGATGATATAAACTCCGTTTTTTTTGTTTTGTATGCAGCACATTGGTGCGAGAGAAACTGTCGTCTGCCCAGTAAGAATATAATTTGCTAATATTTTTCTGTATAAAAAAAGTAGATTATGTTGCGATTAGAACCTGAGTCTCGCATTTACGAGTTTGATTTCACCGCAAACAGATGATAGGCCAAGATCTTGAGAATTACGAAATTTGCGTAAGCTTATGTGGATTTTATTTTCGAAACACTAAAATTAAGGAATTTCGGGAACTTTTATTTCATTTTGTATAATATTGTTTTCCTTCGGCATCCCCTGTGTATCGTAATTCTTTTACTGCATAAAATAACCCATCATCAACTCCTGTCGGATTACATTAATTGAACTAGGTTAAAAGAAAAATATCGGGAAGCGTTTGACGCGCCTACTAAATGAAGGGGAGCGTAGTTAGTCAAATTGATACTGTTGTGGATTATGGTTTACGCGCGACTGATTTCCAATCCTAGAAAATAATTGTGGTCATTATAAAAAAATGTTGGGAATAGCATGAAGTAGTAATTAACAACCATTAAGATCAAGCTTATTCTAATGAGTATGTAATGAGATGTAATGATGTAATTTTGAAAGGCATGATGTGAATAGTTTCATTGTTTCACGAGAAATTTATTTTACTCCGATATAAAACGTTTCCTTATCTGTCAAATACTTGGTTTATTTGTTTAAAAAAATTAATATTGAAAATGTGACACTACTTTGTTCGTGTAAATATTACCAGAGATTTAATTGTTATATTCATTTCGTGTCAGCCATTTTTACAATACTATCGTGGTGTCTTTGACCGCAATTGATATCAATAAACAGCAGACACTACGGCTCCTCTAAAGTGCAACTCCGCGTCATCGTGGTAGTGGCTGTGGCAACGCGGTAGAGTCAGTTATGCCGCCTGGAACTCCGGTCCCTAGCAGGGTGACTCATGGCGGCAGGTCTGGCACTATGAGGTATTTATAGCGCTATCTGACTAACAGAGCTGTGGTCAAAATCCAAGAATCTACATTAGAGTTTGTTGTTCTCTGGTCGCCTCTGCGTCTGCGTCTGGCAAATTAAAACCTATCAAGTTCGGAACCGCCAATTCACCGGAAGTAAGGATAACAACGTTGCGTCTACGCATGCGCAACCGCTATTCACTTTTGTTGTTCAAGGCCAAACCATCGTTGACTTCGTATGCAACCGCTGGGCATTACTTTTCTGATTATCGAGGGTATACCTGTAATTTTCTGGGTATAACAAATAGGTAGAGCATACGCGGGTGACTTTATCCAGACCAGACAATATCAAGGGATAATTATTGTGGTCTTTGTGCAGCACTCTGATACGCCAACCCTCCACCTTTTCCATCTCCTCCTCCTCCTCCTCCTCCTCCTCCTCCTCCTCAACAACAACAATAACAACAGCAGTGAATAGGATCTTCTACTTTATTTCATAAATAGGTTGAATAAAATAAATTTAAAACAAGAACATTAATTGTTTTCTTTTTCGATATATCGGATACTCACAGAAACGACCACATGAAGGTTTCCAACTACTCGTGTGAAATTGGTGTATGGAACCAAGAGGTATTGAACACGGTATGCCGAGTTATTATCCCGTCGTCCAATCCCACTTCGCCAGCGCTAATATTTTGTAAGTAACTTATTTTCTTTATTCCGGTATCAACAAAGCACCCGAATTGACAACGCTGTGCGACTTTGTCCTTTAGGTGTGCAAGAAAGGAAAAAGGTGTATTTACCCCTTCACTAAAGGTTACCCTAGATGAACTGCGTGAACGCATCATTGGAGAAATACACTCGATCACGCCGGATATGCCACAGAGAGGCCCGAACAGATGTACATAATGGATTGATGTTTGTCGAGAAACGGGCGGGCAGAGTGCACCTAGAGTGCTTGAGAATACAAACCAATAACACAAGGAATTATATTGAATCATGTGACTGCAACAATCTATGTGGAAGACTATAATAATAACATTACATTCCATATCTGTCGGAAATAAAAATGTGCTGCTGTGTTTTACTAGAACGTCAATACACATGTATTACAACTTTATATATATATATATATATATATATATATACATATATATATATATATATATAAGATATATATATATATATTATATATATATATGACAGTTTCTGTGTAAGTTACGTGCCACAAGTATATATATATATATATATATTCATGAATATATATATATATATATATATATATATATGAATATATATACATGTATATATACATATATATAAATATATTTATATGTACATATACCTGTATAAAGTGTGTGTATATACTATATATATATATACATATATATGTATGTAAAGTATATTTATATACTATATATGTACATATATATACATATATATATAAACGTATATACATATATATAAACATATATATATATATTCATATATATATATATATATACATATATATATAAACTTGTGGAAACTTATCTACAAAGAAACGCATATGAGAATACGAACAAATAACGCAAGAAATTATATTAAATCATGTGACTGCAACAACCTATGTAGAAGACTATAATAATAACATTACATTCTATATCTGTCGGAAGGAAAGTGTGTTGCTGTGCTCTACCAGCACGTCAATACACATATATTTAAACTTTATATATATATTATATATAAGAGTTTGGCTGTAAGTTACGTGTTACAAGTATATGTACATACTATATCTATATATTTATATATATATATATATATATATATATATATATATATATATGAATATATATATGTGTAGACATGTATATATAAATATATACGTTTATATAGTATGTATATATACATGTATGAAGTATATACATATACTATATATATACATATATATGTATATATAGTATATGGGGTAAGGTACAGTATAAGTCACGAAAATGAAATACCGTGGTAGACAAAATGTGTGAAAAAAAGATAAACGGAAAACTAAAACAAGAGATTTGACCGGTTTCGTTCGTATTAACGAGCGTCTTCAGAATATGTGTATGCTACATATATATGCATATATATATATACATATATATACATATATATATATATGTATATATATATATATATATATATATACATATATATATATATACATATATATATATATATATACATTCACATATATGGCAACTAATCTACAAGGAAACGCGTATGAGTACTGTTGAAGTAAATACTGCTGAAAATATACGTAATATACAATATTACTTCATAGTATCATACGTGTATTGTTTTTGCTTCAATTTGCCGCTGAGAATTGGAGGCGAGATTTATAGGGCGTCCTTAATATGGAGTTGAACAGTTCGAGGCAAGAAACTACTAAAGTAGAAAGCCTTCCAGCATTTGTGGTCCTCTATAGTGAAGGGATGTGATGTTGCTGCTTGTCTGGTTTGTGGGGGATATTTATGCTGAAGGGGCGCAAGTGCAGCTACTTCGTCAGAGCACATCCCGTTAAAGTACTTGTAAAACAATCCCAGACGTGCACCATTGCGGCGATAGGACAAGTGCTGGAGCTTGGTAGACAGTTTAGGTCTTATTAGATTAGATACTTTTTTATGAACTTTGTCCGAAATAGAGAGACTAGTGTTTGGTGCAAAAACACAGATGTTCTAACATTAATCCATGCATGCGAGAATAGTGGCTGTGTAGACATACTCTTGGGGGGGGGGGGGGTGCAATCAACTATTGCAATCGGTGCTCAGTAAGGTTTCTTATATTTGTTGAATGAAACGAGCTTTTAATGCAACCTTCCGTTTATGACCTTAGTCCACTGCAGACTGAAGATCATTTTCTAAAGATTCAGTTATTGCCTACAATATGTTTGCATTCGATTTGGCAACTAGTCCGTACATGAAATAATATATATATATATATATATATATATATATATATATATGATAATTTTATTTACACAGACATGTACAAAATCTGCGACACTGGCATGTCGATGTTATCGATCAACAGTTACTATAAACTGAGATCTCATAAGGCAGAGTTAGAATCCGATCTTAACCTCAGATCCTATTTGGATTATTACCATTATATATATATATATATATATATATATATATATATATATATATATATATATAAAGTTAATCCAAAAAAAGATATAAGAGGCAACTAATATGTTTAATTAGTGAACATCCGGATAAAACTGAAACTCAATATACTAGATAGAGCATTAATAGCATTATATGAAGTGAAATAATAAAATAAGGTGTGAATCAAATTTTATTAGAATTCAATGTTCAGGCAAAGTACCTTATATACCTTAACTCATGAGTTTTCAAAGATAATTCTTTCTCCTCAGAGGACCATTACCGCAATGCCATTACTGCGGGTAATAAAATTAAATTTTGAAAATATATAAAAATATATATAAAAATACATAAAAGTATATAACACATCAAATATATCAGCCCAAAACATACTTTTTTGTTAAAGCTATACAGTTCATCCAAGTCATACAATTTAAAACATATTCAGGAAAGATATCCAAGAGCTTGATTGAAAAGTGATCATGTTGAACGAACATTTGTATAAAGGAAAAACTAGTCTTGGGAAAGTGGCCCCACGACAACAGAAAATATATTACATTATTCCCTCTTCCAAAGAAAGATTGCTCTATCCCCTTAAAAAGGGAGGTAACTCCTGGGAGGACGGTCTTATGGCAACATATCCGATAATACACTACCCACCCACATCAAAGGATAATACAATAATAGATTAAATAATTTTTTTCATTCATTTAAAAATATCTACCCATAAAAAACATAATATTTATGGTTATTTGGCTTTTTGGCTACGATCAAAGTGTAGTATCCGTTCTGAATATTCATTCTAAGCGGTCTTAGACGTTTTACTATCGACGAAAATATTGTGTATATACGAAGATATAACAATGTATACTTTTATATTACAGAATATGAATTTATTAGAAACTGTTTATATAACCAATATGCCAATTAAAAAGACCTAAATGTGTTTGAATGTGTTTGCAGTTTTATATATATACGGTATTTCGAAAGTACTTGTTTATCGTAACACTTAATAAGTACACAATATTTAGATGTTAATATAGATATGATGAATGGAAAAATCTTTCGCATTTATTCATTGATATATATATATATATATATATATATATATATATATATATATATATATATATATGTGTGTGTGTGTGTGTGTGCGTGTCTGTCTATGTATAGCTAGTAACTATTTTTATTTCTTTATCTTGTACTTATTTTGATCAATTTATGATTTTAGCTGATTTTATATATTTGGGGTAAAGTTAGAGGGTTATCGAGTTTGATGGACAGGGTTTGACCCCAGGGTCAATGTAGCCTGATATAGGTGAAAAGATTAGGGATTGGACGATCTATTCGGCTGACTAGTTATAGATATGCAATAATAAAAGAATCAGTTGCAGTCGATTCCATAGATGGAAATTGCCATTATGTGGAGTAAGACTAAATAGTCGCGTTTAACCCCTTTAAAAGATAATAAGTATCTCAAGTTAAGAAAACTGATCCAATAGTTAAGGCATATAAATTATATCGTAAACGTTACTATTGGAGACATGAATTATTTTAAAGAAAATAAAGTGGGAATATCAGTAAAAAAACAATTTATTTTGGTTTACCTGCTTATTTGTAACCTATTTACGTTAAACAAATAAATATTTAATATTTAATAGAAGTTATAAGCCTTTTAGCTTACAGTAAATATCGGTTCTCAGAAAAGTAGCAATTTCGTTAAGTCAGGAACTAAGGTATAAAACGTAAACAAGTGACTATGCAAGATGGCTTCTTCGCTCAGAACCGATCTTTACGTAAACATGAAAGGCTTATAACTTCTATGAAATATTATATATTTTTTGTTAAAACGTAAATCGGTCACAGATGAGCATGTCCATCTAACTTAATTGTTTTTCACTTATTTCCCCAACTGTATTTGCTATGAAATAATTTATGTCGCTAATAGTAACATTCACCAATTATATATGACGATTTGACAGCATGAAACTTTTACAAAAATCTATTTCAATACAGGGTAGGGCCAACCTTGGCAGTAATTAGAGCTTGAATTCTATAGAGCATGCCTACATAGAAAGGTGGAATGAAAAGTTCGACTGCAAAACGCGATAAACGCCATTTTCCAAATCACGAAACTGTCCATACAAAAAGTGTTGCATTTTAACACTCGACGACACCCCAAAACTATGTGTTACATTATATGATACCGAAATTATTTCTATTTGATTTCAATTAAAATTAGCTTAAATTCGGAGTCAAGATTAAACATATTCGTGTTTTTATTGTTTAAGGTCTAAATTTAAACGAATTGGATTAATCGCGTTTTGCGTTCGATCTCTTCAATTGTTTCTAAAAGATACTTTATCCATTTTTTTTTCAGCTGAAACAATGTTCAGTTCTTGAAGCGATGATGATGTATGATATCGACTCCTTACTTAGTTTTTCTTACTATAATGCACCATTTATTTTTAGTAATACTGAGATCCAGGAACTGTGCTGACCAGACAGGGTGATCAAGTTCAGTAGAATGTTCCTCTTCCTATTCAGTAACAATTTAGCGATGTGAATTGATGCATGATTATTCTAAAACATTACGTTCTCCTCCGGAAACAGTTCCTAAACCACAGGATGAATTCGGTCAAATTAAATACTTAAATAGTATTGACTAATAATTCAGTCAAATTAAATACTTAAATGGTATGGACTAATAATTCAGTCAAATTAAATACTTAAATAGTATTGACTAATAGTGCAGTCAAATTAAATACTTAAATAGTATTGACTAATAATTCAGTTAAATTAAATACTTAAATAGTATTGACTAATAATTCAGTCAAATTAAATACGTAAATAGTATTGACTAATAATTCAGTCAAATTAAATACTTAAATGGTATGGACTAATAATTCAGTCAAATTAAATACTTAAATAGTATTGACTAATAATTCAGTCAAATTAAATACGTAAATAGTATTGACTAATAATTCAGTCAAATTAAATACTTAAATGGTATGGACTAATAATTCAGTCAAATTAAATACTTAAATAGTATTGACTAATAATTCAGTCAAATCAAATACTTAAATAGTATTGACTAATAATTCAGTCAAATAAAATACTTAAATAGTATTGACTAATAATTCAGTCAAATTAAATACTTAAATAGTATTGACTAATAATTCAGTCAAATTAAATACTTAAATAGTATTGACTAATAATTCAGTCAAATTAAATACTTAAATAGTATTGACTAATAATTCAGTCAAATTAAATTCTTAAATAGTATTGAGAAATAGTGCAGTCAAATTAAATACTTAAATAGTATTGACTAATAATTCAGTCAAATTAAATACTTAAATAGTATTGACTAATAGTTCAGTCAAATTAAATACTTAAATAGTATTGACTAATAATTCAGTCAAATTAAATACTTAAATAGTATGGACTAATAATTGAGTCAAATTAAATACTTAAATGGTATGGACTAATAGTTCAGTCAAATTAAATACTTAAATAGTATTGACTAATAGTTCAGTCCCATTAAATACTTAAATAGTATTGACTAATAATTCAGTCAAATTAAATACTTAAATAGTATGGACTAATAATTCAGTCAAATTAAATACGTAAATAGTATTGACTTATAATTCAGTCAAATAAAATACTTAAATAGTATGGACTAATAATTAAGTCAAATTAAATACTTATATAGTATTGACTAATAATTCAATCAAATTAAATACGTAAATAATATTGACTTATAATACAGTCAAATTAAATAATTAAATAGTATGGACTAATAATTCAGCCAAATTAAATACTTAAATAGTATTGACTAATAATTCAGTGACATTCAATACTTACATAATATTGACTAATAAGTCAGTCACATTAAATACTTAAATAGTATTGACTTATAATAGTATGGACTAATAGTTCAGTCAAATTACATACTTAAATAGTATTGACTACTAATTCAATCAAATTAAATACTTTAATGGTATGAACTAATAGTTCAGTCAAATTAAATACTTAAATAGTATTGACTAATAATTCAGTAAAATTAAATACTTTAATAGTATGGACTAATAATTCAGTCAAATTAAATACTTAAATGGTATGGACTAATAGTTCAGTCAAATTAAATACCTAAATAGTGTGGACTATGTATTCAGTCAAATGTAATACATGAATAGTATTGACTAATAATTCAGTCAAATTAAATACTTAAATAGTATGGACTAATAATTCAGTCAAATTAAATACGTAAATAGTATTGACTTATAATTTAGTCAAATAAAATACTTGAATAGTATGGACTAATAATTTAGTCAAATATAATACTTAAATAGTATGGACTAATAATTCAGTCAAATTAAATACTTAAATAGTATTGACTAATAATTCAATAAAATTAAATACGTAAATAATATTGACTCATAATTCAGTCAAATTAAATGCTTAAATAGTATGGATTAATAACTCAGTCACATTAAATACTTAAATAGTATTGACTAATAATTAAGTGACATTCAATACTTACATAATATTGACTAATAAGTCAGTCACATTAAATACTTTAATAGTATTGAGTTATAATTCAGTCAAATTAAATACTTAAATAGTATTGACTAATAGTTCAGTCAAATTACATACTTAAATAGTATTGACTACTAATTCAATCAAATTAAATACTTAAATGGAATGAACTAATAGTTCAGTATAATTAAATACTTAAATAGTATTGACTAATAATTCAGACAAATTAAATACTTAAATAGTGTTGAGTAATAATTCAATCAAATTAAATACGTAAATAGTATTGACTAATAATTCAGTCAAATTAAATACTTTAAGAGTATTGAGTAATAATTCAGTCAAATTTAATACTTAAATAGTATTGACTAATAATTCAGTCAAATTAAATATTTAAATAGTATTGACTAATAATTCAGTCAAATTAAATACTTAAATAGTATTGATTAATAATTCAGTCAAATTAAATACTTAAATAGTATGGACTAATAATTCAGTCAAATTAAATTCTTCAATAGTATTGACTAATAGTTCAGTAAAATTAAATACTTAAATAGTATTGACTAATAATTCAGTCAAATTAAATACGTAAATAGTATTGACTAATAATTCAGTCAAATTAAATACTTAAATGGTATGGACTTATAGTTCAGTCAAATTAAATACGTAAATAGTATTGACTAATAATTCAGTCAAATTAAATACTTTAAGAGTATTGAGTAATAATTCAGTCAAATTAAATACTTAAATAGTATTGACTAATAAATCAGTCAAATTAAATATTTAAATAGTATTGACTAATAATTCAGTCAAATTAAATACTTCAATAGTATTGATTAATAATTCAGTCAAATTAAATACTTAAATAGTATGGACTAATAATTCAGTCAAATTCAATACTTAAATGGTATGGACTAATAGTTCAGTCAAATTAAATTCTTAAATAGTATTGACTAATAGTTCAGTAAAATTAAATACTTAAATAGTATTGACTAATAATTCAGTCAAATTAAATACTTAAATAGTATGGAATAATAATTCAGTCAAATTAAATACCTAAATAGTATGGACTAATAATTCAGTCAAATGTAATACAAAAATAGTATTGACTAATAATTCAGTCAAATTAAATACTTAAATAGTACGGACTAATAATTCAGTCAAATTAAATACGTAAATAGTATTCACTTATAATTCAGTCAAATAAAATACTTAAATAGTATGGACTAATAGTTAAGTCAAATATAATACTTAAATAGTATGGACTAATAATTCAGTCAAATTAAATACTTTAATAGTATTGACTAATAATTCAATCAAATTAAATACGTAAATAATATTGACTTATAATTCAGTCAAATTAAATGCTTAAATAGTATGGACAAATAATTCAGTCACATTAAATACTTAAATAGTATTGACTAATAATTCAGTGACATTCAATACTTACATAATATTGACTCATAAGTCAGTCAAATTAAATGCTTAAATAGTATGGACTAATAACTCAGTCAAATTAAATACTTAAATAGTATTGACTAATAATTCAGTGACATTCAATACTTACATAATATTGACTAATAAGTCAGTCACATTAAATACTTAAATAGTATTGAGTTATAATTCATTCAAATTTAATACTTAAATAGTATTGACTAATAGTTCAGTCAAATTAAATACTTAAATAGTATTGACTAATAATTCAGTCAAATTAAATACTTAAATAGTATTGACTAATTATTCAGTGACATTCAATACTTACATAATATTGATATGTAATTCAGTCACATTAAATACTTAAATAGTATTGACTAATAGTTCAGTCAAATTACATACTTAAATAGTATTGACTAATCATTCAATCAAATTAAATACTTAAATGGTATGAACTTATAATTGAGTCAAATTAAATACTTAAATAGTGTGTACTAATAATTCAATCAAATTAAATACGTAAATAGTATTGACTAATAATTCAGTCAAATTAAATACTTAAATAGTATTGACTAATAATTCAGTCAAATTAAATACTTAAATAATATTGACTAATAATTCAGTCACATTAAATACTTAAATAGTATTGACTAATAGTGCAGTCAAATTAAATACTTAAATAGGATGGACTTATTATTCAGTCTAATTAAATACTTAAATAGTATGGACTAATAATTCAGTCAAATTAAATACGTAAATAGTATTGACTAATAATTCAGTCAAATTAAATACTTAAATAGTATTGACTAATAATTCAGTCATGACGATTAAATATTATGTTGAGTAATTTCTACAGTAAGAAATTAAGAGTTTGACCGCAAAACGCGATAAATCCAATTCGTTTAAAGTGAGACCGTAAGCAATAAAAACATGAATATATTAAATCTAGACTTAAGATTAAAACTGATTTCAATTGAAATCAAAAATAAATTATTTCGGTATAATATTATGTAACACATAGTTTCTATGTGTCGTTGCGTGTTGAAACGCAACACTTTTTGTAGGGACAGTTTCGTGACTTTCAAAATGGCGTTTATCGCGTTTTACATTCGAACTCTTCAAATATACTGCCCAGTGCAGAGATAGAAATCACAACCTGTCAGCTGTGATAGTTTGAATGCATTCAGTAAGTGGAACTCTTGAATAGTCAGGAACTCTTAGCTTGAGTTATTTTATCTCTTGTCTTGTAGGTCTTTTATAGTAGAGGGCCAAGGACTATCACAGAAATGGAAGAAAAAGAGGACAGTTAAAACAAGCAGAGAACTGGAAAACAAACTGCTTATTGAGCGAAAGTGTTAGTAGAGTATATACCTTCGCCACGGCTCAACAGTGGAAATAGAAATGAAAACGTCAGAGAAATAAAACAAAATAAAAAGTATGTGAATAAACATCTATTACACTATTTTAATTTCCCAGATAATTATATTCCCTCCTCTATGTTTATCAAATGAAGCTTCTTTTGGCTGATTCCACACGTATACTAACACGATAGTCGAAAATAAAGTAAAAGATGACTCCTCCAAGAAAGTACTATGTTTCCACTTCTATAGTGACACATTCTCCGCTTTTGTTTTAAGTAATGGTTTTCTGGTTGCAGCCGTTCCATGACATTCAACATTGTGCAGTTCTGGGGGACGGTTTTTGCTGCAAGTTGATTTTACTTATACAGAAATATAACAAACACAACCGTGGAATTTCCACGCGGTCATGCGCTAGTATTTTATATATTCCTCGTTTTTCATTTCGTTTTTCTAGCTCCTAAAAAATGTCACGACAAAATTCACTGATAAAAAAGCCACAAATATATTGGCACAAATAAAAATGTCAAAAATGAAAATTGCACAAAAATATCACAAACCTCAGTTTCGAGTTTATATTTTATAACAATTTGTGACAACCACGTATCCAGCTATAAATGGCTATTCTGGGAGTTCACAACCCTAGTGGGTTTATGTAGCGACGGGATATTCCCGTCTGCAGCTAACAATTGCATAAAAGCAACCATCGCATGTAGTTTTGACTTAATCACAATTATTTCATGTCCGATAATTCATCGTGTTTTTATAATGTCAGGTGGTTTCGAATCAATGAACAATTATTTTATTTTCGACGATCAATAATGTTTCTTCCGGCCAGGTTCGTGTCAGTGGCAAGTACGTTTATTCCTGCCAGATGACATTTTCGTTACACCTGGCACGGATATTCGTCAATACCACAAATAGAATGTCATAAATAAAATTCCATCAATAAAAATGTCATGAATAAAAAAAATATACAGAAAGAAGTTCTAATAATGTAATGAGCAATCTAATTTGAAAAATTACTGAAATTAACTATTAAAATGAATCATTTAAGCCATTGACATTTTTATAGAAATAATTACACGTTTTCTTAGACACGAACAATTAATTATATTAAATATCGAATCTAAATTAATAAATATTAATTCATTGTAATTTATTACAACCTTTGGAACTATGAACACAAATTTAATTCATGAAATGAATATTTATCAATTCTTTAAATGAAGTATATTTAATGTGTATTCATCGATATTTCTCTCTCACTTTAAATTATTCCTAGATTGTTAAATGTAATAAATACTTACTCTACCCGAGATAAGCCTTTCAATGCAATTTCTATTCTAATTTACTTGCCTCCACCAGGGGCAAAGTTCACCACAAGACTGGTGAAAATATAGCTGCTCAAAAGAGGCACTCTAGATTGTGAGAAAAATATAATTATCTCAGTCTAGAATGATTTCCTTTTCACTGACTGATGACTGAAAAAATGAAGTGCAATATTAGAACAGATACTACACTTTGAATTATTTATTTGCAGAAAATATAAAAATACATTTACATTCAAAATAAATTAGTCATAAGCTTAGTTAAATTGCCAGGAGTTTAAAAAATTTATTGGGAATAACCTGTCACAAGCGGACGAGTTGACATGTGGGGAAAAAGAGGGCAATGTTAGGAACTGTATGCGCGAAAAGGGCACACGGATGTGACGTCATGTAGGACGAGAGCGAGAAGGAACAGAGATTTTTAATCACATCGGTTTCGGAGCTCGAAGCGAACGATTGATGACAAAGTGTCGTAATGACGACAGAACTGTCGAAAATCACACGCGTTTATGGACGCTGATCTATCCAGCTATCTGTCTATCACTCTATTGATTTATCTGTCTATCAATCTAGCTAATAGTTACTTACGTTAATATACCCGTCTCTTTCCTTCATAAAGAAATGTGAATTGTACTTGTCACTTCTTAATATTTTTCTCTTTATAACCCTCCATTTTCAGAATCTGTCTTATCTTAGTTCTTTTTCCAAGAAGTTATACGGACAACGGGTCCTGGCCACAAACAACATGAAAAAAAAACTAACAAGAAATACGTAGTGGCGACGAAGAAATCAACGACACAAACTTGAGGTAACAAACGACAACACGGCAACGCAAAGAAACAAGGGACAACGCAACACATTTTGATTTCGAGAAAGAAACAAATAAATGTTAACAAAACAGTTGCAATGATAAAAAAGTGTAAGGAAATGACGTCATAACCGGATGTCGCAAATAAATCACTAAAATCGTCTACTTGGGTGTTGAACGCTGAATTTAACGGACGTGTTTTCGGGACATTCCAACGACAAATTTCCGTCATTGGATATTACTCAAAATCTAGCAAATGGTTAGTTACATGAATCACATATTGATGACTACAGGAAACCCCACTTTGTCATTTAGGAAATCTGAAAAATACTTCCCAGAATTTTTTCACTAAAATCTAAAAATCATTAATCTTTATTGGAATAAGACACTCATAGATTGGGCAATGTGGTTGTGTTTCGTTGTATTTTCAAGGGTCGCATGTATTGGCTAGAATGTAATCCAATCACCGCTTCCATAGTAGTCACGTGAGCCAGCCTATATAAATTCAAACGCTTAGGTCTCTCGCCTTTTTTGCCATTATTGATACTACGCTCGATACTACGCTCGACCTCAGACGGTTGTCGCAAGCAAAGGTTTCCATCCTAAAACTACA
This sequence comes from Sepiola atlantica, assembly GCA_963556195.1. Classification (NCBI taxonomy): domain Eukaryota; kingdom Metazoa; phylum Mollusca; class Cephalopoda; order Sepiida; family Sepiolidae; genus Sepiola; species Sepiola atlantica. The sequence goes on along the minus strand of OY744547.1, from coordinate 24,986,001 downwards.
GAGGCGAACATTGTATGAGGCTCGAAGAGTACACACCTCTCAACAGGACACTCTTCACACGCGATAATTTCACACGCGATAATTTCACACGCGATAATTTCACACAAGATAATTTCACACGAATGCACGACTTCGCAAGCACTCATCCTGTATATTTACGTTTAGTGCTTTTTTAGATTAGGACCCACGCTAAAATCGACTTGACGTCGGTACTTTCTGGATGTTTACGTAAACCGTCGGAAAGTACCGACGCCAAGTCGGTTGAACTGTTTGCGTCTAAAACATCAAAAACAACGCTGGATTTACAAGTGGGAAAACAGCAAACATCAACGAACATTTAAAGCAAAAACTTAAAGCGAAAAAATAATTTAGTCAAATTGTATGAAAAAAATATTCATTTTTTTTAACGAAGAAATAAAAATAAACAGGTGATACCTTACATCTTTAAAGAGTTTTTTTCTACTGAAAATTATTTTTGATTCGCAATCAGGTAAAAATGACGTCGTTTGGGTTAAGGTTACGGGTAAGAGTTTTTTTTTACTAGAATATATTTTTTGTTTCGTTAGGGTTAGGGTTAGGGTTAGGGTAAGGTGTTAAAGTTTGGGGATTTTTTTGCCTGAACATTTTTATTCTTCTGCGATCAGTTTTTCTTCCTGACAAAAGTTAATCACTCCTTCGGGAGACGCACCAGCCAGTTATAGCTCGTGAAAAATCTTTGCAGTACTTTCGCGTTTTAATCAGTTGCAATCACGTTTCAATAAGTAGAAATGTTGACACGTCGTCTGCTTATTCATTTCAATCAGTTGAAAGTTATGCTTATTTTCTCGCAATTTGATTGGCGAACCGCTTCGGTACTTTCTGGCGGTTTACGTAAACATCGGGAAAGCACTGACGCCAAGTCGATTTTAGCGTGGGTCATAATCTAAGAAAGTACCTTGCATTTTACTGTTTGTATTCCTTTCTTTATTACTAACATAAGTAACATTATTCAATTAATATACACGGTTGTTGTTCCTTTTCTTCAAAGGCTGTTGCCCGGCATTTAATCGTTTTATTTCATGTTTGTTTACATTATTTAAGGAGGAGTAATCGTAATTATATGTCATACTCACGTTGACACTCTGGTTCTCGTTAGATCACCGAAGTTAAGCGACGATGAGCGTGGTCAGTATAACAATGGGTGACCATTTGGAATATCATGTGTTGTATGACCCCTCCGCTTACCTCGTAATTGTTTCCAGTCACCTTGCACTGATTTTTGCCACTGGAATAAAAAAGTGCCGCTTCAGTAGAGGTGTGATTGGGATTAAGCAACCCTTGCTTTACAATTTACACGCGCATCTACTCTTATAGGAGATATCCATTATATCTCAAGACTGACCGGAGACCATGCAATCATAGAGGAACCACACATCATTTGCCTGGTTTTATGAAAATACTGATCAAAGTGTTTGTTTTTTTGTCCGTTTTATTTTTTGTTTGCCTCAACCAAGGAATATTGCGACATAAGCGTAAGGGGTTACTGTGATAGGAGCCATATTTATAGAAAGGGGAAACCTGGGTGGGGAGTTGGGTAGCAAGATGCTTATTCACGTTATATTTACATTTCTACACGTTTGTATGGTCGAGAACACGTGGAGCAGGAAGGGAATTCTAATAGTAAATGGTCCGAGAAAAGAAGCTATTGGAGTAGAAAATATTCCCACATCGAGAGACCTCTACATTGAACGGGTGGTATTTCGCTGCTAGTAGGGTGGGTCGGGGTATTTAAATTGAGGACATACAAGTTCAGTCAGTTCATTGGAACACCTCCCGCGGAAGTACTTGTAAAAAAAGCACAAGGATGCAACACTGCGGTGATGCAACAGGGGCTGACAATGTGGGGTCTATTAAGTTAGAATTTTTTTTTGCAACTTGTCCAAGAGGGAGAAACTAGTAGTTGGTTCGCTCGCCCAAATGTGGTAACAATATTCCATGCACCTGTGAATGGTGACTTTCTCGGTAGTATTAGTTGCACAAAAGGGAAAATCACTCTGAACGTAACACCGATGGGAAGTTACTTTCTTCCTAATGATGGAGATGCATTAACTAGACGAATTTGGATCCATTCCTCCACATACTATTCCTTCTATATTGTAACCATTTGTCTATCTCTTTCACTTGTGTTATCACCACAATACCACATTTACTGTATTTAATATCTTGGTTGTGGATTGGTGTAAGAAATAGTTTATTTCGTTTAAAATTGTTGATTCAGCTATTGTCTTTCCATCGTATTTGTGCCCCTTGTTTCCTAAGAATGTCATGGATGGCTCCGTTCCTGAGGTGAAATCGACTCTGAAACTTATTGGTCATTATTTCTCATCAAATGTTTCTTGAAGTTCATAAATTAGATCCATTGCTCTTTCTGCTTCTCATAAGGTAGGCTCTCTCTATTGTACTAAACACTTTCTCACGCCTGGGGGTTGTCTCCATCGCTACAAATCTACTACCAGACCTTGTATGGAGTACTGTTGTCATATTTGGGCTGGTGAATCTCTGTTCCGGTTTAAGGGTTCTTGATACGGGTTAGAAACGTAGCTGTAATTTGTTGATCCAAACCCTTACTCTTGTCTGCACTCTCTCTCCAACACACGTAATGTTGCTAGTCCCAGTCTTTTCTATAAAACTATTATGGCATGTGATCTTCAGAATTGTCTGATTTATTCATTGCTTTCTTTGTTTCAGCTCGTTTGACTCGTTGGTCTAGTTGTCTTTATCAATTTACTGTTCAGATACATCATTATAATACAGCTTCTCGTAGCTTCTTTTTAAGAACAGCAAACTTGTAGAACTCTCTCCCGACTGACTGGTTTCATCTTACGTATATGCTTTGGTTTTCAAGACAAACGTCAATAGGGATATCCTGTTTTTTGCGATAATCCTCTTTCGTCCTTTTTTAAATAACAGTAACCCATTTTGATGGTAATATAGAAGTGACAAATAAATTAAAAATTTGTTTTCGTATTTATTCATTTAGATTAGTTGTTGGCTGTATGAGTATTGATTTACTCCTCTCCAGGAGTAAGACACAAGGTCAGTTTTTATACTACTCCAACAAGTAAGATGTGACCCAAGGTCGGGTCGGGAAGGTGGGGTTTGAAAAGCCAGCGCCAAGAGGTGAGCACTCTGGCCATTAAAAATTGCCTGGGCAGCCCCGTCGACATTCCCCGGTAGGGGCGCCTAAGGCAGTAAGCAATAAACTTACTCGTCCCCAAGGAGGGAAGGCGAAACCTGGGAGGGTGGACCTCCTAGACCTGCACAGGACAGACCCATAGACGTGCGTAAATCAAGCCCCGAAGGCCTAGAATATACCAGTGTATAGGGTGCAGTATCCATCGGCACAGATACTACACTGTAATCTTAGCCAAAAGGCCAAGGTCAAATGTTGTATGAGTAAGAGACAAGCATAATAAATAAACCCTGGGGTGAATTTAGAGAAAAATAGGCTCAGTGTTAAGGATTACGGTTATACTTTAACTGTTTTACTTTTCAATGTAGTTATATTTTTTTCTAATTTGACCAGTGTTTGAATGTTTCCCTGTATATATTGTAACCAAGATTTTAATAAACTCATTGTGAGATTTTCATCTATATTTTTCCAATCTGCCATTGTTTACCCGGGCTATTTTACCGTTACAATTATTACCTTAATTCATATAAACTCGTCGACACACCAGAATTCCCCCTATGGTCACCGATTAAAGCTGTGCAATACATTTGGAACAAACTATTGCTGCGACAAGCAAATATAAAAAAATATATAATTCATTCACATTCAATGTCGGCCTTGCAACCTTCTAATGATAAACGTCTGCATAACCCTTACTCAAACAAACTCAACTATATAAAACATTTATTATTGAAGGTTTTCTTTCTGCGGAATATGCACTAATATGGCTGAGTGTCCTACAACCCTTACGATCTGTGTCCAAGATGTTTCCTTGGTTTATGTTCATGTTCGTCCATTCATAAACGTTGCTTATCCAACTTTTCTTTTGTATACGTTTCAACTGGCTTCGTTGTATTATGCATTCAACGCATATTTTGCATAGCCCTACACTGGAATATTTAACGTGACCAAACAATCTCAATACTTTACATTTGATGACAGACGATATTGATGGGATGCCAGTTAGTTTTCGCAACTCTGCGATACTGATGTGATCAGATAATTCATGATAAATAATGAAGCGCATGGTATGGCTTTGGAAAGTTTCTACTTTCTGATGTAATTTTACAGTCCAGTCGACACATTAAAGTCCATATAAAACTACAGGAAGAACATATGCGTTATAGAGTTTCGCTTTGATTTTGTATGTTAAGCGTTTAGAAGTTAAGGTGGGTGTTTTTCTTGTGAAAGCGGCCGAACCAAAGCCGATTCTGTAATTTAAAGCTGTTTGTCCGTCGTTAAATTAAGACAGCTTGTGTCCAAGGTAAACACACTCTGTAACTTGTTCGATTTATTGACCGTTGATGTTGATGTTAAGAGGAGTTTGTTTGTATCAGTGGTCATGCATTTAGTATTGTACGTGTTAATAGAAATACCATCTTCTTTCAAGTACTTCATAAGATTATCCAAAATTAACTGAAAATCAGAGTTCGAGTTACTGATTGCAGCTTTGTCATCCGCATAGCCCAGATAAGACAAAAGATGGCCACCAATTGAGACCCCAGAGCAACATCGTTGCTCTGTTTTCCAAAAACGCAAGCCATAATGACGCAGAATAGAGGCACTGTAAAGGACATCACCTTGCTTTACACCCATGAAGATTTGGATTAGGCTTGATGTGCCTATATCAGTTTTAATTGCAGTGGTCGAATTAGCATAGGTCATTTTAAAGAGATGTACAGGGTGGGCCAAAATAAGGGTCCTATCTTTAAATTTGAATAACTTGAATTTGAATAACTTCCACAAAATAAAAGTTAAACTCACCAAACTTTATGTGTGTGTAGACTGACCCTTCCGAGATTTTTTGAAATAAACAAAACAAATTTTAGCCGAAAAACACTTCTTAAAACTTACAAAAACTAAAGTATTGTTTTTTACACTGTTTTGAGTTTTTTAAGCAAAAATAATGTTTTCTAAATGAGGGTACGTTCCTTAGGGCTAATACGGCTCATGCTTGCTTCGGAAGGGGTCCTTTACTTATTCTAAAAAATTTTTTTAAAAAATCAATAAATAAAAAAGTTATGAATTTTTAAAAATAGGACCCTTATTTTTGCCCACCCTGTATATACTGTTTATTCAGATTTGTTTCTTCCAAAAGTTTCCAAAAAGTTTGCAGCTTGATGATATCAAACGCTTTAGTATAATTAATGAAGTCCATGAACACATGAATTCTTTAAACCTATCTATTATCTGCTCTAAGGCGATTATTTTCTTTGTACTACCTCTCTTTGTTTGGTACAGCTTTAGAAGTTGGGAATGATGCATGAAGATCTATTTATAAAAAAAACGTTTTAACCACGTCAATATACATTAACATAGATAACCAGCTTTGATGAAGGCAATCCATGAAATAATATAATTTAAAGTTTAAATGATGAAAAGGGAGATCTGGTTTTTTGTTTTTAGCAGCGTTATTCCCAGTCTAACATTTTCGTCGGCCATGTTGGATCACGTCCAAAAGAACTTTCTTACGAGACTCTCGTCTCTACTACAAAGAGAAATGTTGCAAAAAACAAATAATACATTCTGACGAAGAACAAACATCTTTAAAAACTTAGTTCGTGTCGTTTGTCGTAGATAGGGAGGAAAATAGATTAAAAAATAATTAAATGACGAATTATGCTAATTTTTCTCCTCCCTACTGAGCAGCGAATGAGAAAATTTGCGTTCCGAATTATAAGGTGTTGATTTTATTAAGGGAGAAGTGTTTAAATTTCAGGAGTGCATGTGCTTAAACCATAAATAACTCTCTCTCTCTCTCTCTCTCTCTCTCTCTTATATTATTTGATCTGTCAATTACTAAACGAACATGATAATACATCATTTATTCGTCTTAGAAAGGTTTATTTTAATTAATTGAATAATTACACGAGCTAAACTTATTACATGGCCTTTGATTGCAACTGATGGGATTTACCTGGGTCTTTAGAAGACGAGGATAATTACAGGTATTGCATGTCATTGTGTATATTTGATCTATTGTTTTTTCAGTTAATAATTCAATAAAGTTGAAGAAATAATAATTATATAGCAACAGTAAGCGAAAATAAATAAATGACGTAACTAAAAAAGAAACTGAAAATACTAAGGTTATCTCGAATACGCCACTGTGACTATGTAACAATATGACCAAGAACGACAACCTCAATTGAACGGCACAGATCTATGAGTAGCATTTGTGCAAATATTTGCTGACGACGCACATGTCACTGTTCTTCAAATATGTTTTACCTGAAGACATGCTACAGAATCTTTCTTCGTAATGGAAAGATTTATATTTACATTTGTTTTCATTCTTCCTTGAGAAATAAAACTTATTCATTCTCTTCAATCATTTTTATTTTTGTTATAATGGAATAGCAATTTCTTCCCGTTTTTACATAATTTTATTTTAAAATATGAATAGTCGCGTCCGTTATGTTTTCTAAACAATCTACTTACGTTCTTGCTTACTTGTTTGTTGTAGTAGTTGTTGTTGTCATTGGGTTTTACGGCATGCCAATCATCGTTGGGTCATTCTATGCTGAAATCGTGCGTTTTTTTGTATAAAATTAATTTGAATGTGAAGAGATTTTTGTTACAATATCCAAACTACTTACCCATTTAGTACTAACCAAATTAAACGTTGCTTAACTTCGGTGCAATGGCTAGTGTGTATAATAATGTATGGGCCATTTTATGCCAGAGTTATGCGTTTTAGTGTACGATTGATTTGTAGATTAATTTGAATTTGAAGACATATTTTGTCACATAAAACACCTGGTTTTCCAAAATGGTCACCCATTTATTACTGACCAGGATAAACGTTGCTTAACTTCAGTGCAATGGCTAGTGTATGTAATCATGGTTCTGACCTCTTATGCCGAAATCGTACGTTTTTGTATAACATTAATTTGTACATTAATTTGAATTTGAAGAAATGTCTGTTACATAAAATACCTGGTCTTCCTAAATGGTCACCCATTTAGTACTGGTAATGGTCAACATTGCTTAACTGCACTAATTTAACAAGAACCGGCGCATATATACAGGGTGGGCAAAAATAAGGGTCCTATATTTAAAAATTCATAACTTTTTTATTTATTGATTTTTTTTTTTTTTTTTTAAATAAGTAAAGGACCCCTTCCGAAGCAAGCATGAGCCGTATTAGCCCTAAGGAACGTACCCTCATTTAGAAAACATTATTTTTGCTTAAAAAACTCAAAACAGTGTAAAAAACAATACTTTAGTTTTTGTAAGTTTTAAGAAGTGTTTTTCGGCTAAAATGTGTTTTGTTTATTTCAAAAAATCTCGGAAGGGTCAGTCTACACACACATAAAGTTTGGTGAGTTTAACTTTTATTTTGTGGAAGTTATTCAAATTCAAGTTATTCAAATTTAAAGATAGGACCCTTATTTTGGCCCACCATGTATATATATATATATATATATATATATATATATATATATATATATATATATGAGAAATGAAAAAGGAAAAACCAACAAGGATGTTTTTTTTATATATTCATCAACGTTTCGTCTTTATTTGTAAGACTTCCTCAGGATGATAATTTTAAGAAGAATATCATACAAATACGTGAAAATATTGGGTTGACATGATGGGTTGATGAGAAAAAGTAGTAGCCACTACTAGGTGCGCCGGCCCGAGGTTCGGGCTTAGTGAAGTCAGTAGCATAGAATGAAAATAATGAGGATGGTTCTGAGTGAAAAAGTGGGGGGTGGGGGTGAACGGAAATAATGTGGATGGCTGTTAGTGGAGGGGTAGGGAAAGAGGATGGGAGGCTCTGTGATTTTAGTGTGTGGGTAATGTCAAGGTTTTAGAAAAGATTTGAAAAAATGAAGATGGTTTGAAAGTGGGAGGGGTAGGTTACCTTCATCCTTCCTTTCTCATATATATATATATATATATATATATATATATATATATATATATATATATATATATATATATATATATATATATATTATGTTTACACATTGAATATTTTAGATGTTTAGAGTAAGGGCGAACGAGACAAAACATAATAAAAAGAAGGGAATAAATACAGAGAGTGGTAGTAGTAGGAACAACACAAGAAATAAATATAAGGATAAGGTAAATAAATATATTCGGTAGATAAATAAAAAACAAAAAATACTACGGTATTAGTAGTAGTAGTAGTAGTAGTAGTAGTAGTAGTAGTAGTAGTAGCAATAACAGCTGAAAGATGATAATGTAAATAAATGACGCAAATGAAGAAGAAATGGGAAATACTAAAGTATTATTACCAGCAACATCATCATAAGGAGGTGGATATTTATAAATAAATGACGTAAATAAATAAGAAACGAACATTATCAAAAAAGAAGTACTAAGTAGTCGTAATAGCAGCGTAAAACCATTATACGAATAAATAAATGACGTAAATAAAGAAGAGACGAAAAATACAAAAGTAACAGCATTAAACAACGCGTAACATACAGGTAATGTTAATAATGATGAAAATTAATAAGAAAAGGGATATTCTAAAGTAGTAGTAGATACCACAGTAGCGGAAAGAGGATGATGTAAATAAATACAAAAGTAGTAGTAGTAGTAATAGTGGTAGTAGTAGTAGTAGCAGCATCAGCATAAGGAGGACGATGTAAAAAAATAAATGACGTAAATGAAGAAGAAACAGAAACTACTTAAGTAGTAGTAGCATCAGTAGCGTTAATATATAAATGAAATAACTAAAGCTGAAACGGAAAATACTAATTAGCAGGATTAGCAATCGTGGAACAAATATGATGACGTAAATAAAGACGAAACGGAAACTACTAACGTAGTAGTGACAGAAACAGCAGCGTAAAGAGGGTGATTTCAATTAATAAATAAACGAAGTAAATAAAAAAGAAAAGAAAAACTTGAAAAAGAAAAAACACATTATATTAATGGTAATATTCGGTTCAGAGCTGGAAGAAAGATTATACGTTGCTTATCATTCCTTACCACGCAACGCCGTTTTTGTCTTCTAGTTTCATTTAAAACATAGATAGTAACGACTATAGCCGTATATTATTTGTTTGCACATTGAATGTTTTATTTAAAAAATAGATAGTAACGACTATAGCCGTATATTATTTGTTTGCACATTGAATGTTTTATTTAAAAAATAGATAGTAACGACTATAGCCGTATATTATTTGTTTGCACATTGGAGTTTTTATTTAAAACATAGATAGTAACGACTATAGCCGTATATTATTTGTTTGCACATTGAATGTTTTATTTAAACCATAGATAGTAACGACTATAGCCGTATATTATTTGTGTGCACATTGAATGTTTTATTTAAACCATAGATAGTAACGACTATAGCCGTATATTATTTTTTTGCACATTGAATGTTTTATTTAAACCATAGATAGTAACGACTATAGCCGTATATTATTTGTTTGCACATTGAATGTTTTATTTAAAACATAGATAGTAACGACTATAGCCGTATATTATTTGTTTGCACATTGAATGTTTTATTTAAACCATAGATAGTAACGACTATAGCCGTATATTTTTTGTGTGCACATTGAATGTTTTATTTAAACCATAGATAGTAACGATTATTTCCGTATATTATTTGTTTGCACATTGAATGTTTTATTTAAAACATAGATAGTAACGACTATAGCCGTATATTATTTGTTTGCACATTGAATGTTTTATTTAAAACATAGATAGTAACGACTATAGCCATATATTATTTGTGTGAACATTGAATGTTTTATTTAAAACATAGATAGTAACGACTATAGCCGTATATTATTTGTTTGCACATTGAATGTTTTATTTAAAACATAGATAGTAACGACTATAGCCATATATTATTTGTGTGAACATTGAATGGTTTATTTAAAACATAGATAGTAACGACTATAGCCGTATATTATTTGTTTGCACATTGACTGTTTTAGATGTTCGGAGTAAAAAGCGAATGAGATGATAGGTGTTGGCAGAAGGAAGTAGAAGTAGTAGAAGCAGCAGCGTAAAACCAGAAAAGAAGGGTTACGTAAATAAAGAAAGGAAGTAAATAAAGAAGAAAGTGAAACTACTAAAAGAATAACAACAGCAACTGAGAGTAACAGACGATCATTTTAATAAACAATGACGTAAATAAGAAAGAAAAAATAAAATTTAAAAAGTATAGAACATTATATTAATTTTGTATATTGTGTAATAGAGCATACTCAGGTTGACACACCAGTTCCCGTTAGATCACCGAAGTTAAGCGACGTTTAGTCTAGTCAGTATTAAATGGGTGACCATTTGGGAAGACCAGGTATTTTATGTAACAGAAATTTCTTCAAATTACAATTAATGTACAAATTAGTTTTATACAAAAACGTACGATTTTTGCATGAAAGGTCCGAACCATGATTACATACACTAACCATTGCACTGAAGTTAAGCGACGTTTAGTCTAGTCAATACTAAATGGGTGACCATTTTGGAAGACCAGTTGCTGTATGTACTCTCCACATATCTCGGATTTTTTTCAGTCGCACTGGACTTCTCATTACCACTAGATTCAATCAGAATTAAAGAGAAGTGTGGCTGGAGATTGCGCAACCCTAGTTTCACAGTTACACGTGCAGCCCCACTTACAGCGAGTATCCATTCTTCATGAAGACTGAACCGAGTTCATGGCTAGCAGAAAGAGTACACGTAGGTCATTATTCAATACCGGGTAACGCCGAGTTGGTCTTCTAGTTTTATTCAAGACATTAAAAGTAACGTTTGTTATTGTCATTCTGAATCGAAAAGTACTAAATTAGAACTTATCTGTTTTATTTCGGTCGAAAAAAATGGCAGCGTTGGAACAAAATAACGATTAACTCTTGTGTTTTATCAACGAAAAGATAAAAGTTTATCAAATATGGCGCTGCGATCATTAAGCCGATTTGTTTCACGGGATTAAATCAGCATAGAGAGATAAAGAGCGAAGTTCTGTAAAAAAACAAAGAAAAGGAAAATGAATTGGACGTGTATCGATGAACCAGATCGATAATTCAAATTATCATAAAAAAGTTCGATTTTATTTATTTAGTTATCAAGCTTTTATGGTTCTTGTCAAAATAAAGCCAATCACTCGGAGAATCGATGCCTTCTTAACACATTTCACAAGAAAAACAAAAGGATTTGTTAGCTTTGCTTTATTGATTTCATGTATAGAATCGATAAACTGTGATCGGTCGGCGAAAACATTTGTGTCATCAGTTTTTTTCCGCAGTCGTTTCTTTCTTCCAATAATTGACGAAAAGCTGACAGATATCGAATTAAAAAGTATGCCAGAAAGCGAGAGGGACGGGTTCCAACGTTAACTGAATGTCGAAAGACCAAGCGTGATTTTTCATAATGAAAACAAATAGAACAGGTATAGCCAGTGGTCGCGTTCAAATAAAACAAGTTTACTTAGTTGCGCTCATGATGTGCGTCTTTGCGTATGTGATACCGCCGTGGTTAGGGACCCAAACGCTGTCTGTTGATCGTTGTTCAGTCGTGTCGGCCCCAGTGACTACCGTCTTTGTCCCACGCTACGATCCTTCTCCCCTAACAGCCACCGTCATACGAATAAATATACCTCTACCGGAACGTAGATATATCCGATCTTCTCCCAGCCCACTGCTGGAAACTCGCGGCATCTTGTTTTTACCCAGCTCACTCTCGCCACAGCTACCTGGTCACACAAAAAGTTAACAAGTAACTCTCAATGCGTTGTATTGTCTGTGGAGCTACATGTATCAACCGGTATCTTTTATTGCCTTTTATTTCATAGCTAATCTTTCTCGATAGTCCCGACTATGAAGGGCAGTTTATAGTATCACAAAGGAACACATCTCTATCTGTATAAAATTAGAGTTTCTGTCTGTTCATTTGCTTGTTCTCTAACACCTAATTGTACAACAAATATCACCACGAGTACTTATACTATTTAACCTAGTGTCCGATTCTCTATGTGAGTTAACGAACACTCTAAGAGTAAGAGAAAGACAGAGAGAGAGAGAGAGAGAGAGAGAGAGGGGGGGAGAGATAAATTAAGCCAATAATTATCTTCATAATTGGACACTGTCTACTGTAATAATGGAAACATCTCAAACGATGATAAATAAGTTGGGACGCAAAATCAACATTAAATTGTAACTTTCAGTTTCATACTTAGTCGGTCATTAGATAATATAATGTGATAATTATATTTGTGTTTCTCGAAGCCTTTCTCTATATCTTTAACAAAATCTTTTTCTACATTCTCATCTTTTAATCTTACTTTTCGAAATCATTGTTATGTACATCTTTTCTGTTAATGTAATTGGCCTTTGTCTAAAACTTAATTTATATTTCCATCTTTCAGATACGTTTTCACAGCTAATCTTTCTCGATAGTCCCGACTATGAAGGGCAGTTTATAGTATCACAAAGGAAAAGAGGCTTGATCTGTCGATCTGTCTGTCACGCTTCAGTTTGAAACAGTATTTTTTATCGCTAAGCTTGTGATCCTATTGTGACAAAATATGTGGCACTTAATTGTTGTAGAGATATCACAGTGTCGTATCCTGGTCACGGCACCACATGTAGCTTCATCGTGGCACGTACACCTGACCCTAGTTGCCGTGGGAGTCACTCACTTGTATTCTGGGTGACTCGACTCTAAATGTAGTCCGATGCCACAAAGACCACATGTGTTCTAACTGGTCGCTCTATCAATCGTTCTCCTCTCACGTTGTGTTAAACACACCCGCACCACATTTGGCTATTTCTACGGTACTTCTGCGCCACATTTGGTGCCTGACGAACTAGGATACTAGACTAAGATATCTCTACGGAACATGCGCACAACATTTGATGCCTAAAGACCCAGGATTTTAATCTGATATTTCTTATCTGCAGATTGAACAGAACGGGAGCATCTTATCTTAGATACTTCCATGCATGTCTAATAAAGTGTTCATTGGTCAGTCTTCCAAGTTATAGATAAAAAAATACCAATTGCACCAGAGCTCAGACTGGAAATATCCGTCCAGAAGTCACATGGTTTTGTCGACTTCCGTTCTGGGCTTACCTCTGCCCCTTAAGGTCTTACTAACACTTTTTCATTAAAAAACGGCCCTTGTTATATAAAAGGCATAAGGTTGGGTGAGTGTTAGAGTTTGGGTTAGTTTATGCTAAGGGTTAGTGTTAAGGTTCGGTACCAGGTCTCCACATTGAGATTGATGGAACCATTACTTCTCGCCGTGCATAATACACTAGTACTAGGCCATCTTTATTTTAGTTTTTCCTAGGAGTCTGATAGGGCGAACTTTTCTATTACGATGTCCTGCTCGCTCACCGGACAATTGGTTAATTAAAGTCAGTTATTGAAGAAGTAAGTTTTAACATAACTCAGAGTATGTTGAAAAATGTAATTCAATCATTTGTGAGCTGTTTGCAGACATATGTGACAAGTACAGCGCATTAGGTTGAATGACATTCATTCTAATAAATATTGTTCATTGTGCATACGATTCTTTTTGTATTTACAGAAATACACATTTGACGCTACTAAAATTTAAGAATAGATGATGACTGTTGTATATTCCTCTAACGTTAAAGTATACGTTTGAGTTTCAGTTTTATTAACGCTAACGTGGAGGAAGTCGAAACTTCAAATATGTGGATACTACATTTACGTCAATAGGCCAGTGCAGTAATTACATTCAGTATCGTGTAAACATTACCAGGCCAGCGATATGTAGTCTCAAACTCGCCTTTTGTCGCGTAGTGAAATCCGATTAAACACAGAGGTTCAGATTTATCATGCGCTAGTACGTACTATCCTTATTTATCGACGTGAAAATTGGTCACTGCGAGAGGAAGATCTGTAAAGACTACAGTTCTTCGATCACAACGGCTTGCATCGATTGGCTTCCATTAGACTACTAGACAGAATCTCCAATGTCGAAGTCAGACGTCGTTGCCGCACACATACTGTCTCACAGTTTCTTGCAAAAAGACGCCTTCATTTCACGCTGTCCGATGCGAAAAAAAGTAATTCATACGCAGAGTTGTGGCTTTCGAGCTCATACCCAGATTAGGAAAGCGTACGGGCGGTCAGCTGAAAACCTTGCTCGCGACGGTCAGTGCAGATACAGAAACTGGCTCCAAATTATCACCGATGCTTCCACGGACTAAAGACAATATAGCGCGCCGATCAGAGATGTGTTTTATTCTCTTGATGCTGTGTAAGGCCACATCGGTCGAAAACCGAGTTTAGTACAACTATAAATCAGTATACTAAACCCAATCAACGACAAAAGTTATATGCCCCAACTGCTTCCGATCAGAAGAAGACATTATTTAAATGTTCTGTATATCATTTTATGATAACGCATTTTTAAAACGAAAAAAAATAAGGATCAACAACAATTCAAAACTTAATAAGAAAATAATCTACATACATTTTTTAACCTACGGGGGCTCTGAAATACCTGACTAGTACACGGGCGCAGGATTACCCCTCTCAGTGTAATGGACCCGTACATCTTGTCATGCCATCCATCTAGAAGAAGGAACAATCTGATATAAATCTGTGTTACTGGTTATTTACATCTTGGCAGCAAAGCGCTAGGGAGGGAGGCCTCCTTAGTCTTGATCGACAACCTTCTTAGAGATGGAGACTCGAACAGAATATCCTGTTTGCAAGCCTTTACACTCTTTCTGTCTCTGTTAGCCGAGCAAAGAGCAGATATACTAGCGTAGGAACACTTCGAAAACACCCAGTGCTCGGCTTTGTTTCCTGACTAGGACAATGAACACCGTCTCTCTTTCTCTCCACCTGGGCAACTTTGGAAAAATATACTCTCTCTCTCTCTCTCTCTCTCTCTCTCTCTCTCTATATATATATATATATATATATATATATATATATATATATATATAAAGAGATTGTAGTTTGCTTGAAGCATTGCTGGTAAAAATAAGTGCAGATTAGTCGTCCGAGGCTATAGCAATGCGATGTAGTTGCCGTAAGATGGAACAGTGAAAAGAAATAAACGAAGAGAGAAAGTGAGACTCAAAACGATTCATTAATAATTTCACGGAAAACTGATTAAATACCAAAATAGTAAATACTGTCTGGTAAGTAACAGTTCGGCAAAGGGTAATCTTAAATTTTCGAAAGAAAAACTTTCATTTTCAGAAGACGACAATAAAAGACCGAGTGGGTCGAAAAAACGGGAAAAACCGGTGTCAAAACATAGAAATACGGCAGCAGACAATTGGAAGTTGTAGGAACGCAGAGAATGTCAAAATCAACTAAAGTTAAACTATTATAAACATTTGCTTATTAATATACTAATTATTATAATTTTATTATATTTTATTTTATATGATTCATTAATTAATTTTTTTTCTTTATTCAATTCAAATTTAAATTTACGTGTGGGCTGTTATTATTGTAATATGCGTCATCAAAAGGAGATAACTTATGGAAAAAATATATTTAGAAATGAGATTTGAAATTTGAGAAGGGATTTGAATTATGAAATGGATCAAAGCCAAGGAGGGAACCGTTGGAACAGGGGAAGAGGGGGGGTGAAATAAGAAGAGACGTTGGGGAAGGGAGGACTAGGGATAAAAAAAAATAAACAAACAAATAATAATTAAAAAAATGAAAATAATAAAAAAAATAAAAAAAAATATATATATACATAAACACATAAAGTGTAAATATCTTAATACATATTTATTTATTTATTCATTCATTCATCCATTCATTTTTACTTCTAAAGTAAATTTAAGAGTATTCCAAGGGTATAATACTCCTAGAAGTAAATTTATATAAATTCATTCTATTTATTGATTTATAGATTTATTTATTTTACATTTATTATTCTTTCTTTAATTTTCCTTTGTTATTATGATCTATTCATATATTTAATTTATTCTTATATTACTATAATTTATTTTTTTATTTTTTTAATTAATTTTAATTTTTTTTTTTTCTCTTATCTTAACTTTGTAGATAAAGTGCATATCATTCCATTCCACAATTATAATATGTAAAGTGTAAAAATGTGAGGTGGGTGGCGATTGCAAATACCGAGGAGACAAAGGCAAGCACAAATGTGGGGTGGGTGGCGCTGGCAAATAAAGAGGAGACAAAGGCAAGTAAGTTGGGGGTGGGAGTGTGAGGATGTAAGAATCAGAGGATGAAAGGGGAAGACAACTCGAATCTGTTATTCAGGGTGGCCGAAATTTAGAGATTAGAATAGCTTCCGAAATTCGAAGCTGACTTATATTGCGGACGGAGTTGAGGATGCGGACACTAATGGAGCGATGTGTGTTGCCACATGATATTAAGTGTTTATGGAAGGAAGAAATGTGGGTGTTTATATGCTCTTTAATGCGTTGGTGTAGAGGCCTAACGGTACTACCGATTTTGAACTTTTGACACTTAGCGCATTGTAGGTTGTATACTGTATAGGTGCGAAGGCAGAGGCCAGAGTTGGGGATGGGGCAACTAGCTAGAGAGCAGGGGTCTTGGGTGTAGTGTCTTTTGTTGGATAAATGTTGTCGGAGAGAAGTGCCTGTGTGAGAAAGTTGTATGTTAAGGTTCTCACTACGTATGACATTGCGGATAGCAGAAGTGATACGGTCGCTAAAGAAGGGGAGTTTAAGGAAGCAAGTGTTGGTGAGAATGTGGTCTCTACGTCTTCTGGTGTTGTTAAGGCTGGATATGATAGTTAGGGGGAAACCGTTGGTTAATAGGGTTTGGTGGAAGGCTTCGGTATGTGTTGTTTTATCGGAAGTAGAAGAGCATTTGTCCTGTATGCGGGTGATTTCGGTTTGTGCGTAACTAATTTTGGATTTGAGGGGTAGTGCGGATTTGTAGTGGATGAAGAGGTTCCTGCAGGCGGGTTTTCTATAGAAATTGGTGTGGAGAGATCCGTCGTCATTAATGCTGAGTTTGAAGTCTAGAAGTGAGAGAGAGAGCCTGAGGTGGTGGGGTGTTCGATGGCAAATTTAATGGGGGGGTCAGAATTATTAAAATCTACCATCGAACACCCCAACACCTCAGGCTCTCTACCATATCCAGCCTTAACAACACCAGAAGACGTAGACACCACATTCTCACCAACACTTCCTTCTTTAAACTCCCCTTCTTTAGCGACCGTATCACTACTGCTATCCGCAATGTCATACGTAGTGAGAACCTTAACATACAACTTTCTCACACAGGCACTTCTCTCCGACAACATTTATCCAACAAAAGCCACTACACCCCAAACCCCTGCTCTCTAGCTAGTTGCCCCATCCCCAACTCTGGCCTCTGCCTCCGCACCTATACAGTATACAACCTACAATGCGCTAAGTGTCAAAAGTTCAAAATCGGTAGTACCGTTAGGCCTCTACACCAACGCATTAAAGAGCATATAAACACCCACATTTCTTCCTTCCATAAACACTTAATATCATGTGGCAACACACATCGCTCCATTAGTGTCCGCATCCTCAACTCCGTCCGCAATATAAGTCAGCTTCGAATTTCGGAAGCTATTCTAATCTCTAAATTTCGGCCACCCTGAATAACAGATTCGAGTTGTCTTCCCCTTTCATCCTCTGATTCTTACATCCTCACACTCCCACCCCCAACTTACTTGCCTTTGTCTCCTCTTTATTTGCCAGCGCCACCCACCCCACATTTTTGCTTGCATTTGTTTGCTCTGTATTTGTAATCGCCACCCACCCCACATTTTTACACTTTACATATTATAATTGTGGAATGGAATGATATGCACTTTATCTACATGTATTTAGACCTAGTGTATGTGTATGCATATATACATGTATGTGAATATGGGTGTATTCTCATGTGTGTGTATGTGTATGCTCAATAAAATAAGATAATAGTAAAGGAAACGTTAAGATAAGAGAAATAAAAAAAATTAAAATTAATAAAAAAAATTAAAAAAGTAATTATAGTAATATAAGAATAAATTAAATATATGAATAGATCATAATAACAAAGGAAAATTAAAGAAAGAATAATAAATGTAAAATATATAAATCTATAAATCAATAAATAGAATGAATTTATATAAATGTACTTCTAGGAGTATTATACCCTTGGAATACTCTTAAATTAACTTTAGAAGTAAAAATGAATGGATGAATGAATGAATAAATAAATAAATATGTATTTAGATATTTACACTTTATGTGTGTATGTATATTTTTATTTTTTATTTTTATTTTTTGATTATTTTTATTTGTTTGTTTATTTTTATTTGTTTGTTTATTTATTTTTTTATCTTTAGTTCCCCCCCCCTTCCCCAACGTCTCTTCTTATCCCCCCCTCTTCCCCTGTTCCAA
Source organism: Sepiola atlantica (assembly GCA_963556195.1). Lineage (NCBI taxonomy): Eukaryota > Metazoa > Mollusca > Cephalopoda > Sepiida > Sepiolidae > Sepiola > Sepiola atlantica. The sequence continues at coordinate 24,967,422 of OY744547.1, read as the reverse complement.
CGGTTCCCTCCTTGACTTTGATCCATTTCATAATTCAAATCCCTTCTCAAATTTCAAATCTCATTTCTAAATATATTTTTCAATAAGTTATCTCCCTTTGATGACGCATATTACAATAATAACAGCCCACACGTAAATTTAAATTTGAATTGAATAAAGAAAAAAAATTTTATTAATGAATCATATAAAATAAAATATAATAAAATTATAATAATTAGTATATTAATAAGCAAATGTTTATAATAGTTTAACTTTAGTTGATTTTGACATTCTCTGCGTTCCTACTACTTCCAATTGTCTGCTGCCGTATTTCTATGTTTTGACACCGGTTTTTCCCGTTTTTTCGACCCACTCGGTCTTTTATTGTTGTCTTCTGAAAATGAAAGTTTTTCTTTCGAAAATTTAAGATTACCCTTTGCCGAACTGTTACTTACCAGACAGTATTTACTATTTTGGTATTTAATCAGTTTTCCGTGAAATTATTAATAAATCGTTTTGAGTTTCACTTTCTCTCTTCGTTTATTTCTTTTCACTGTTCCATCTTACGGCAACTACATCGCATTGCTATAGCCTCGGACGACTAATCTGCACTTATATATATATATATATATATGTTCATACTACTAACACTCTGATCGTGTTGTCATATAGATTGTTTACTTTTCAGCGTCCACACATTTCATCTGTACATGAATGTTTCCAACCACCGATAGCTCTTGCTGATGGCACTTTTCCTGAGAGTCTAAAGTTTCAACTGTAATGCTTAACATTAACCAGTAACATGAATTCGAATAAATACATCGAATATACAGCTTAAACTGCTGCAAAGAAGATGAACTCTATCTACCTGGCTAGAAAACCTTTCACACCTGTCAGTATCCTATATCTCTAGATAGCTAACATTCGCCCATGCTTTTAGCATTGTTGCATAATCTGGGCTGGTGCACCAACTACTAGTCGCTTCCTCTCGAGCAGGATGCAATAAATAGTCTTTAATCTTATAGATATTGCACTGTTTCCTGAGCTCCATCCGCTGTCCAATCGTCGCAATATTGCATCCATGTGCTTGTTTTACATCTACTTTTTCAGCAGTCGTCGCTTCGAAGTCTTTTTTAACCTTCACCACTGTCTACGCTTGGTTCAACTGCTTGTGTTAGCAGTTAGTGTAGCTGTTATGCACGACACAGAGATCCTATGTCGCTCACTTTATAACAATCACTGTTGTATTAATCTATTCGTCTCTGGTGTCTTTCTTCGTTTCCAGTTTATGATGAATGAACTCCCTGATGATTTTGTCATCTAATACTGACCAATGAAATTGAAATAATTTATTTATTCAATAAACTGGAAATTTTATTCTTCATTTCATCTAACAGAAAGAATATGAGTTTGAATAAAACCTATTTTATTCACTCCGTTTATATTTACAAGCAAAACCATTTTTCTATTAATAAATGTAAAGTAAAAATGCTTAAATCCTGAAGTAAAACATCTTACAAACAGTTTCAAGTTTAAAAGTATACGGGTCGTTAGATAATTTTATTCAACTCCGTGTGATATAAATTATTTGCTGTCGTTCTTTTGTTTATGATTTCTCTTTTAACTATTCTGGACTTTTACCATGAATTCTATTCAATATTCAGAGAATAAAAATGTGAGAAAATAAAGTAATATCTTAGAAAACTGCGACGTAGTTTTTGTTACAGACATGAAGACACACGATCTCTATTATATTTTTTTATTCATTTTAATTTTTGATTAATTACGTACAAGTTTACGTAGTGAGAGAATATCATTTGTACATGTTCAGTAGCTTGATAATAAGTCAGATGAGGTGAAAAAAACGACTTTACTACATATCAAGAGAGAGGGGGAGTATGAGTGTGTGTGTGTTAGAGAGAGAAAGAGGGAGAGAGAGAGAGAGAGTAATTAATTAATCTTTCTGCATCTTTCTACTGTGTGTATATTCCTTCGCACGCTAGTAAAAAGTTTGAATTTATATCATTCTTGATTGTTCTATTGCGTCTTATTTTCTATCTGAACTTCACTCTTTATTTTACTAGCCAATCAGAACGAACGATTTATTTTACTAGCCAATCAGAACGAACGATTTATTTTACTAGCCCATCAGAACGAACGATTTATGTTACTAGCCAATCAGAACGAACGATTTATTTTACTAGCCAATCAGAACGAACGATTTATTTTACAAGCCAATCAGAACGAACGATTTATTTTACTAGCCAATCAGAACGAACGATTTATTTTACAAGCCAATCAGAACGAACGATTTATTTTACTAGCCAATCAGAACGAACGATTTATTTTACTAGCCAATCAGAACGAACGATTTATTTTACTAGCCAATCAGAACGAACGATTTATTTTACTAGCCAATCAGAACGAACGATTTATTTTACTAGCCAATCAGAACGAACGATTTATTTTACTAGCCAATCAGAACGAACGATTTATTTAGCCCTAGTGTTATGACGTAATACCCGTCTGGCGGTGAATTAAGAGCGTTAATATACAAGCGTAATAAAGGTTAGCTTGAAATACCAGCAATTCCCCGAGACGTATGAGGAACCTCGTATATACTTGCTCCCAGGCTTGAACGTAATATTACAATTGTTATTCTTATTTTTCAGTTTCTATTGATTTCAATTTTCAACTTATAAATAAAATCGATAAACGACGCTCACTCATACACCGCGATATTATTGTAAAAAGCTCTTATGTGGCAAGATAAGTAGCAGTGTGTACAATAGGATTAGTATGGTAACTTTTCATCTAAGTTTCAAAATTAGCTAAGTAGAATGTTTAAATTAGAATTCGAGTAAGGTAACATGTCCCGGCTGTGACGTCGCATAAACAGTAAGTCGCCAGTTTTATTCTGGCGAATGAGCAGTGGGGAACTTTCTCTTTCGACCGAACCAGCAGAGAGAGAGACAGAGAGAGCGAGAGAGAGAGAGAGAGAGAGAGAGAGAGAGAGAGAGAGAGAAATGAGCAGTGTGTTTTGATAACTGCTTCCTCCCTACAACGGGGGAATAGGTGGGTGTTTTATACATATACATGTATGCTCTGAAAAAAGAATAAAACCCCAAAGAGATTTTATAAAACCAATTTTATTTGTCAGTGTTTTTTTTAAGGAAAACTGTTATTTAGAAGAAAGAGACAACGCCAGAGAGAAGAGAAGATGTCAACCTCACCGCTGGGACTACAGAAGTACAATCAAGTGATTTTGCGAAGGAAGGGGGAATTGAAGAACTGCCCAACTATGCTACTAATACAAAATTAATACATCTGTTAGAGCCTTAGTTTAATCTAGGAATAGAGCGTTGCTTTTAATTGTAGAAATACATAAATGTCAATTGTCAAGATATAAACACAATAGATTGACGGTGCTAACACAGACCCCACGATATTATTGAAAACAAAAACCCTTATGTAACAAGATAAGAAGCGGTGTCTAGTAAATAGGATTAGTATACAAATTTCCACGTAAGTGTAAAAATTATGTTGAGTAGAATTTATTAAATAGAATTCGAGTAAAGCAACATGTCTTGGCAGTAACGTCACACAAGCAGGAAGCCGACTATTTTACGTCGCAGAGTGAGAGAGCAGTCGGTTTAGATGGCTGCTCTTATTGGGTACGTGGTTGAGTGTTTTATGTGTATACATGTATGCTACAAAAAATATAACCCTAAAGAGATTTTTAAAACCTAATTGCATTTGTGATGTTTATTAATGATGATGATTGTCAGTTCTTTACAGATGAAGGCCATTCCTACAAGATCGCAATGTCCGGTTGCCTGCAAACAGATGGCCTAACATGCCCGACTTATTTTTACAAGTCTCACTAGCATAGAAAGCCGCACACGGCATCATTTTCTTATTGCTGTGGGTTTTGTAGGGATATCTGTACATGTAGATGGCCATGCTGTGCGCTTGTGTGACACGCAGAGCACGCTCTCCTTCTACAAAGTTTTGTTTCAGTGACAATCAGAAGCAAGATAACCGAGAGACGATGTAGATCGAAGGTTTTAATATCAGAGTTTCGGTCTCCTAGATGGATGATCTAACAAAATCTTTTTTGTTTTGTTTTTTGAAGTAAAAACAAGTCTCCATCGAAAATTTCTGCGAAAATGAATATTTATTTTCTGCTGCTTGCAAATATATATATCAAAAGTAGAAGGCAAGCGTCTTCAATATTTTATCATTATTTATAACATTTAAGAAAGCTATTTATAAGAATATGACGATAGAGATTTAAAAATTATAATTACTTCATCACTTCGACTACAGAAATACGTCCAGCTGATTCTATTTTACCCTATTGTGTTTCTTTATTAATGATGTTTATGACAATTGGGTTATTCGGAAAATTAACCTAGCCCTGATTTATACATTTAGCTTTTGTAAGTATTGATGTCCGAAAAGACAATAATCTCTCTAAAAATATAAACTCTAGGTCAATGCCTTTTTAAAAGTAATTAAAAAAAAGTTTACATAATCGAATAAAAAGTAAATATGAAAATTTTTTTTAAAGTCTTGGAATTCTTTTTTGCGTACAATTTCTATTTATTTATATTAAAAAAATAAATAAAATTAACGTTATGGAAGTTTTACATTACAGACATATTTCTTAAAGAAAATTTTCATATGTCTAAAAATATGATTTTATTTATTTATTAATACTAAACACATAAGTTAATAAAATTAATGTCATGAGATATTTAAATAATTTGTTTTTGTTCCAAATACTTGGATTTTTTCTGCGTTTACAAATAATTTCTTTCTTTAAAACTTCGTAATACAAACGTAATCTCACAGTAATTTAGCGCCACGCACAATGAAATTGACGTTACGTGGACGTAATTTCGCTTTTATTTTGTGCCACGCGCGCAGAGCGTCATTATAACGGAAATTATTGTCTTTTCGCACATCCATAGTTACAAAAGCTAAACGTGTAAATCAGAGCTGGGTTAGATAGGAGATGCTTTGCAAATTCGGCCGCCACATCACCACTGTGACTACAGAAATTTTACCAGCTCATTCTTCCAACGAAGTAGACACACCGTAAGGATTGAAGAACACTCAGCTATGTTAAACTTACACAAAATTAATACCACGATTATATTTTAATTATATATAGTTATATTAATTATATTATAGTTATATATTATTTTTTTATTTTTGTATAGAACTTTGTTTTTTTATTGTAACTAGACAGATATATATATACATATATATAGATAGAGAGAGAGAGAGAGACAGAGAGAGAGAGAGAGAGAGCAACTGAAAGACGGATACATTATTTACTACCTTTCCACCGCACGAAGATGTGAGACAAGGTCGGAAGGGTGAGAGAATCAAGCTAGCGCTCCCAAAGAAGGAGCACTCTGTACTATTAAAAGTCGGTGAATAGCCCTGTCGGCTTTCCCGTTGAGGGCGTCTCAGTCAGTTTGCAATAAACTAACTCAACCCTACAGAGGAGGGAAACGTATAGGAAAGTGGACCTCCTATGCCTACCCAGGACCAATACCTCAGCCCGACAGATAAGAAGTCACCGAAATGGCCCAACTGTAGAGAACGGATCCTCGACTGGTATGTATGTCTCACGAGTTTCTGATCCACAGAAGCTGCTTGTCGAGACTTCTGAAAGACATATACAACACGTTCATATAGATTTGTGATACGAATAAAACAAGTCGTCTTGAAAAAGAGAACAATGATTCCAAAGAAAGTCTTGCTTACAAAAATAAAATAAAGACTAGTAATAAAAAAAAAAGCGAAAATTTATTCCTGGAAATAACACGACTGATTATTGTTTTCTAAGCTAATGTCTGTATTTTCGTCTCGTTGAGAAGCGGCGAACGGTGGGTGAACTTTCAGATGCAACTTCAGTCTCTATAATTACGGAGTGAGTGACTCTTGTAGACGAGATGCCGTTTTCTTTTTTTTCTTTCTTGTTCTTATTATTCCTTTGAAGACAATACACAAGTTATCGGCCGCCTCGTTTTAGATCAAGACCTGCTGCCAAATCATCACGAGGACGGATAAGAAACGCGCGGCGGGAAAAGGATAATAAAACTGGCAGCGTCGCGAATTATGCGGAATTACACGGCTGAAAAGAGAAGAAAAATGGCGGAAACACGACAGAATAAGAGAACAAATGAAAAGTGCGGTGAAAATCGTTCCGCGTGTGTCGTGCGCATCCATCTTTACTGTCTTACCAACTAAACGTTAACGATCGATTATGTCTCTTGTCTTTTGTTTACGTACACCCGGTTTGTATAAGCAATAAAATATTTTAAAAGAACTGTAGATAAATATACTGTTTTACATATTTACATATCGGGAATCGTGCACGGTTGTTGCCCGGGAAATTTAAAACTCATGCTCCGACCCCTGAACACTTTATAAGTATTTGTAAAACAAAAAAAATGTCAATCAGCAATAAAAAACAAAATACAACGCCATTTTAACTTACAGTCATGTACGGGGGACAAGGGAAAGAATCAATGAGCGGTATTTAATTAGCAAATACATTAATATTTTATATGAAAATTTGAAAGCCAAAAATATGATCTGATTTTAAAATGAATAAAACTATTTATTTATTGCATTTTATTTGCTAAGACTTTCGATAAATGCAGCAAAACTTTTTTTCTTTTTTTATTCTTCATTTTGTTGGTGTTTATACCAGGGGTGGGGTGGGGGATCCACCGTAGAGCCATAACAAATACGTAAAGTCGTTAAAGACGACGGTTTAAAGTGAAGTGAAGTCCGGTCGATGTGCTACGCTGGGTTGGCGCTTTTTGAATGAGAAAATAGATCACAATGTTAGAGAATACATATATATGAATGTTTGATATTCCTTATTAATAAGCGCTAAGCCAACGCAACAATCATGCTCTCAGAATGTCTATTCATGTATAGATCGAAAGAATTTAGCCTAAAAAATAAATAAGTAAAGTATCTTAATCATTTTAGAATTGCATCATGTTTTTGTTATCAAATTTTAATACAAAATATTCATATACAAGGATGCTTCAAAGATGTGATCTACTTCCTTAATAAATTAATTTCTCATTTACCTTTTAAAATTTGGAGAAATGTCTCCACATTAAACACCGACCTTGTGTCTAACTTTGCTCTCTTGGGCAGGCATGTAAATATGAACAATAAAATCTTATTGCTTGCATGAATTTTCGCTAAAGGAAACACTCTTTCAGTATTTTTATTTGATTAATTTAGTGATTTCTATTCTTAATCATCGAATAGTTTTGCTTTCTTTTTTAGCGATTAGTTTCGTTCCAATGATTACAAGTAGTGAATAGACAGCTGGTGAAGTTTATGAATAATAAAATTATTGAATTAACTATTGGGAGGATTTTTAAATAATTGTGTGGATATTTCTATGTATTCTTTTCAAGAAGACGAGAGGAAGCGATTATTTTAGACGAAAACCAGCTTTGAATAATAATCGAAATCTGAATTCAATTAAGAATTACAGTGGAAACTAAATAAAAATTAAAAGAAAAAAGTGAATAAACACTTGAAGGAAGGTATTATTTTATATGATTAAATGTATTTTGTATAAAGAAAATAATTTCTCTAAGCAGTATTCATAAGAAGAACACATCTAAGATATGGGCGCCGTGTTTCTATGGTAACTGATTACTTTCTACCGCGACGCCACGCTAACGGGTGAGCACTGTGTTTAGCTAACGCTAACTGGAATGTGAAAACGTCAGCGCACAACTAAAGTAACTACTACTACTACAATACATATAGACTCTACTTCTTGCATTAAGTAAATAAAAAAGCAACTATTCATACTTAAAAATCGATAGTGAAAAAAGAGTGTTATAATCTATGAATTAAGTATTGTATGGGACGATTTGTTGTTCATATTATAATAAAGTAATAGAATAGACCATTTTTGATATACTTGCATTATTTTTAATCTAGAAAGGTAAGTTTGGAGACTCTTTTTATTCGCTGTGTAATTTCTGAGAGGCGTAGTGATGAATATAAACTGTGCGAGAAGTGGTGTAATACGGGAAAGTGAGATTGTTCTCGGACTTTTGGCTAAGATCAAAGTGTAGTATCTGTTCCGATGGATACTTCACCCTATACTGGTGTTGTCTTGACCTTCGGATCTTCATTTACGCCGGTCAATGGGTCTGTCCTGTGCAGTTCTGGGAGGTCCACCTTCCCAGGCTTTGCCTCCCCTCTTTGGAGAGGAGTAAGTTTATTGCTTACTGCCTGAGGCGCCCTACCGGGGAATGCCGACGGGGCTGTCTAGGCAATTTATAAACCCCACTTTCCCGACCCGACCGTTGGTCACATCTTACTTGTGGGTGTAAGATAAAAACTGGCCTTGTGCCTAACTCCTGGAGAGGAGTAAATCAATACTGTGGGGTTACTAATTCCTACTCCCATGCGGAAATTACTCAGCTAAAATATAAGAATTAATGAATTTGAACGAAGCTATGTTTTTTTTGACGTACTTCCCAATAAACAACTGAAACGCATACGGCACATAATTCTATATGTAGCGTTATTTTATTTATCTTCCTCCCACAAGGTAAGACGTGACGCAAGGTCGGGAAAGTGGGATTTGAAAAGCCAGCGCCCGAGAAGGTGAGCACTCTTGGCTACAAAAAATGCCTGGGCGGTCCCGTCGGCATTCCCCGGTAGGGGCGCCTCGGGCAGTAAGCTATACACTTACCCAAAGAGGGGAGGCAAAGCCTGGGAGGGTTGACCCCCTAGAACTGTACATGACATACCCATAGACCGACGTAAATCAAGCCCCGAAGGCCAAGACAATACCAGTCTATAGAGTGCAGTATCTATCGGAACAGATACAACACTTTGATCTTGGCCAAATATGTAGCGCTGTTTACGGAGTTATACTGGGTAGAATAATAGGGGGATTCATACTTTACTTTAATGTAGAAGACTTGCATCATGAAAACAAATGAGAAATTATTGGACAAAGCAGAAGACATTTTAACTAAAACATACGAGTAGCCATTGCTTTGTATACAATTCAAATCGATGTATTATGGATTCAGTTGGACTCCAACTATTTTTAAGAACACTGAAATAGAGCCTGCGTAATAACTAGTTCCAGTTTTCGATTAGTAAGGAAAAATCGAAGATGAGCAGAATTAGCAAATAATGATTAGTGTTAGTGCCAAGTTTTACTTATACATTAGTTGTTATACCAATACTTGATGGTTCAATATAACTTAAACCTTTACACATAAGTGTGTTATATAATGTCATACCTATATCGTTTACTACGTAGTTGCCAATAATCCATAATTAGCTGTTAAGTTTATTATTTTTTTTATAAATAAAAACAAACATACGTCTCGGAATTTTTTAGATGAGGATTGTAATTTGGATTAATCACAACATTTTGACCGATGTAACCTCCGACCTTCTCAAGATGACGTTTTACGAACTCGGGAATCTCTATGTCGAACTTCGGAACCTATACAGCTCTTTGAACCGTAGCGCGATCTAAATCACATTCTTCTGAATGATGAAGGTTCGATCCTTACTATAGGTGATAATAATTAAGAGTGAGATATTAAAGAAACACTATTAACGCTTCTATTCGGTCATGGCTGACGGAACGCGAACAATCAGCCCTGTTGTTTAACTATAGGTGTCAGTACGAAATTCTTTATAAATTCCCGAGTTCGACATGAGAATTTTTGACTTCGTGCCAGTGAATTGCACATCACTGCGGACAGACATTACCCAATATTTTAGGAATCATGTTAGTCACAATATTTTTGCCAGAAGGCATCAGAATTCAAGCTATAAACAGTCAGATTTGGCTTTCGCAAACTGGCAGAATTAGTGATCCGAAAAAAGCAGACACATTACTGCGGGAGAAAATGTAAGAAATTGTCAAAGCTCACATGTTTCTAAAACTCAAGTTGACCATTGCTGGTACGAGATGAGGTAATGGCATACCAGGAACTAATAAAGATAAGGATTGCTAAGAAAATCAAATCTACTCGATGTTAGAAACTAGTTGTTTAAATATAGGTGTACGTTCGAATTTTTTTATAAATTCCCGAGTTCGACATGAGAATTGTTGACTTTGAATAAATGTACCGGAAGAAGGCAGGAGGTAACATTTCCCGAAACGTTGTGAAAATCATAGCCAAGATGATAATAGTGGTCTGAATAATACAAATAATACAACGATCGTTTATATTCTTTGTTGCTTGCTTACGTACAGTTAGTGTGTTTAAGAATGAAGAGATAACATTAAAAAAAAATGTTAACAAATATATTATTTCATAACTTCAAACTAGCTGGACCCGTGCGTTGTCCGGAAAAATTAAAGAACACAAGAAACTCCCGCTGCCAACTCTGCACACAATATAAGTATTTTTACTCCATTATTCTATAATCTAAATAAATTGAGCTTATAAAAATAAAGGTTACTTCCCCTTCTCTTCTTTATCATTATCTCTCTACTATAAGTATAAATTACCTCCCTTGTATTTTAAAAATAGCCGCATCCGATTAGTAAAGATTCTCCTATGCCAATCAACGGACGTACAATTTTGTTTTTCCCTTTTGTTCAACCTACACGGAGCATGTTGCCACTCAAACGTTAGGAGCCATTGTGATAGAGGTCGAATTTATAGGGGAGCAACCTCAGTGGGGAGTTGAGCAGCAAGAGTTTCGTTCGCATTACATTTACATTTTTGCGTGTTAGTGCGGTCGGAAAACAGATAGAAGGGAGGAGATTCTAAAGGCAAACAGTCCGAGGAAATAAGCTTTTAGAATGGGAAAATTCCCGTCATCAAGGGACCTGTACACGGAAGGAAACGATTTTTTTTTCTGCTATTCGGGTGGGTCGGGTGTATATTGGTTGATGAGGTACAAGTGTAAATAGTTAATCGGAGCAAATTTATTGGAAGTATTTGTAAAACAAGCACAGGTGTACAAAACTGCATTGATGTGACAGAGATTGGAGCTTGGCCGACAGTGCGGAACCTATTAGTTTAGAAATTCCTTTTTTCACCCTGTCTAATGGGAAGGGTATGGTGGTTGGTGCAGCAGCCCTGATTTGGAACCATACTCCATGCACGAGCGAATGGTGACTTTATAGAAATATAAGATACTGGCAGGTGTGAGAAGTTTCTAGCCTAGTAGATGGATGCTACTTTCTTTGCTCAAGACTTGGCAGTATCTTCTATGTACTATGTACAATTCATGTTGTTTGATAATATCAAGCCAAGTATTTTGAACGTTGGACTCTCGGGAATAGTACAATCGTCCATGGCAATCGGTGGTTGGAAAGGTTTTTTATGAATTTTAAAGGAAATTAGTTTTGTCTTAGTAGTATATGATGTGCTCACAGATTTTTGGTCTCATTCCACTACAAACTGTTATTTTGTTAAAAATAAAATATGTGGCGATGTAGAGCTAACCGTGGTGCTATCCAGGCCGACGGGGAGTGAGAAACCACAAAACTTTATGAAGACATCTCTGTGATAGAGGAATATTCTTGTAAAAATTCACGACTTTGTTTGCATTTAATAATGAGGTCTACTTAGTCTATTTAAGAAATGCATTCGTTGTTCCGAGAGTTGGATACGTAAGCGGATTGTGTTTATATCGCACAATTGAGCAAAACACGTAATCGACGCGGTTCATCGAACACCGTATATCGTGCCGGTGAATTGCACACAACTGGACATAACCCAATATTTTATGAATCATGTTAGTCACGATATTTTTACAAGAAGGCATCATAATTCTAGATATAAGCAGTCAGATTTGGCTTTCGCAAACTGGCAGAATTAGTGATCCGAAAAAAGCAGACACATTACTGCGGGAGAAAATGTAAGAAATTGTCAGAGCTCACATGTTTCTAAAACTCAAGTTGACCATTGCTGGTACGAGATGAGGTAATGGCATACCAGGAACTAATAAAGATAAGGATTGCTGAGAAAATCAAATCTACTCGATGTTAGAAACTAGTTGTTTAAATATAGGTGTCAGTTCGAAATTCTTTATAAATTCCCGAGTCTGACATGATAATTTTTGACTTTGAATAAATGTACCGGAAGAAGGCAGGAGGTAACATTTCCCAGAACGTTGTGAAAATCATAGCCGAGATGATAATAGTGGTCTTATATACTTTGTTTCTTGCTTACGTACAGCTATTTTGTTTAAGAATGAAGAGACAATATTAAAAAACTGTTAACAAATATATTATTTCATAACTTCAAACTAGCTGGACCCGTTCGTTGTCCGGAAAAATTCAAGAACTCAAGAAACTTCCGCTCCCAACTCTGCACACAATATAAGTATTTTTACTCGATTATCTTATAATCTAAACAAATTAATTTGATAAAAATAAGGATTACTTCCCCTTCCCTTCTTTATACAGGGTAGGCAAAAATAAGGGTCCTATTTTTAAAAATTCATAACTTTTTTATTTATTGATTTAAAAATTTTTTTTTTTTAGAATAAGTAAAGGACCCCTTCCGAAGCAAGCATGAGCTGTATTAGCCCTAAGGAACGTACCCTCATTTAGAAAACATTATTTTTGCTTAAAAAACTCAAAACAGTGTAAAAAACAATACTTTAGTTTTTGTAAGTTTTAAGAAGTGTTTTTCGGCTAAAATTTGTTTTGTTTATTTCAAAAAATCTCAGAAGGGTCAGTCTACACACACATAAAGTTTGGTGAGTTTAACTTTTATTTTGTGGAAGTTATTCAAATTCAAGTTATTCAAATTTAAAGATAGGACCCTTATTTTGGCCCACCCTGTACTTATCTTTCTACTATAAAGATGAATTTAAAAATAGCCCCATCCGATTAGTAAATACGATTCTCCTATGCCAATCAACGGACGTAAAATTTTGTTTTTAATGATTGCCAGAGAAAATCAAATCTACTCGATTTTAGAACCTAGCGCAAGAGCAACAAAAATAACAGAGCTAGCGCGAGTCAGAGGTGGCATTCTAACCCAGATAAAAAAAACACGAAATAATTTGTTCTGGGATTGTAGATGATAGATTTTAAAAGTTTGATGGTTCGATATGGCAACTAATATCGGAAGAATTATAATAAACTTGACTTATATTCATATTTTCCCGGAGTATTTGATCTCTAACAGTTTATTGATAATATAGTTTATGTATTTATAATTTCAACACAGATGCGAAGTCCTTAAACGATAAAATCAAGAATGGGAGAAGTTCAAGAAAAAGAAGAAAAAGGAAATAAAAGAACAAAGAAAAAAAGAAAAAGGAAATAAAAGAACAAAGAAAAAAAAGAAAAAGGAAATAAAAGAACAAAGAAAAAAAGAAAAAGGAAATAAAAGAACAAAGAAAAAAAAGAAAAAGGTAATAAAAGAACAAAGAAAAAAATGAAAAAGAAGGGGGAAGTAGTATCAGAGGAAGACGTAAATAAATAAATTAAAAAAAGAACAGAAAATAAAAAGAAAAAAAGAGAAGTTTTATATGAATATAAATAAATCATCATTCATTAATTTCGTATGAATCCGATGATTCTGTTGTTGGCATAGGTTTCCCTGATATCTTTCCAGTCAGAATCCTTTCTAGAAAGACATAAGGTACTTACGGGAGGGACCACGTGAAGGTTGCCAACATCCTAAGTAAAAGTGTTTCTGTGGAACGAACTGGATTCAAACTTGGCACACCCAGGTTGTCAGTCCGTGTCTTTAACCACTTAGCTACCGTCACCTCCCATATAAATAGGTATAGAGCAAGGGAGAAATAAAAATAAAGATAAGAGAGGAAAAAAGAAAAGCAAGATTACAACATTAAACATTTAAAAATGAATGTATTACAACATTGAACATTTAAAAATAAATGTATTACAACATTGAACATTTAAAAATAAATGTATTACAACATTGAACATTTAAAAATGAATGAATTACAACATTAAACATTTAAAAATAAATGGATTACAACATTGAACATTTAAAAATGAATGGATTACAACATTTAACATTTAAAAATGAATGTATTACAACATTTAACATTTAAAAATGAATGGATTACAACATTTAACATTTAAAAATGAATGGATTACAACATTAAACATTTAAAAATGAATGGATTACAACATTGAACATTTAAAAATGAATGGATTACAACATTAAACATTTAAAAATAAATGTATTACAACATTGAACATTTAAAAATAAATGTATTACAACATTGAACATTTAAAAATGAATGGATTACAACATTAAACATTTAAAAATAAATGTATTACAACATTGAACATTTAAAAATGAATGGATTACAACATTAAACATTTAAAAATAAATGGATTACAACATTGAACATTTAAAAATGAATGGATTACAACATTTAACATTTAAAAATGAATGGATTACAACATTTAACATTTAAAAATGAATGGATTACAACATTTAACATTTAAAAATGAATGGATTACAACATTAAACATTTAAAAATGAATGGATTACAACATTGAACATTTAAAAATGAATGGATTACAACATTTAACATTTAAAAATGAATGGATTACAACATTTAACATTTAAAAATGAATGGATTACAACATTAAACATTTAAAAATGAATGGATTACAACATTGAACATTTAAAAATGAATGGATTACAACATTTAACATTTAAAAATGAATGGATTACAACATTTAACATTTAAAAATGAATGGATTACAACATTAAATATTTAAAAATGAATGGATTGCAATATTAAACATTAAAAATAAATGGATTACAACATTAAACATTTAAAAATAAATCGATTACAACATTAAACATTAAAATTGAGTGGATTGCAACATTTAACATTAAAAATGAATGGATTACAACATTAAACATTAAAATTGAGTGGATTGCAACATTTAACATTAAAAATGAATGGATTACAACATTAAATATTTAAAAATGAATGGATTGCAATATTAAACATTAAAAATGAATGGATTACAACATTAAACATTTAAAAATGAATGGATTACAACATTAAACATTTAAAAATGAATGGATTACAACATTAAACATTAAAATTGAGTGGATTGCAACATTTAACATTAAAAATGAATGGATTACAACATTAAACATTTAAAAATGAATGGATTACAACATTAAACATTTAAAAATGAATGGATTACAACATTAAACATTAAAATTGAGTGGATTGCAACATTTAACATTAAAAATGAATAGATTACAACATTAAATATTAAAATTGAGTGGATTGCAACATTTAACATTAAAAATGAATGGATTACAACATTAAACATTAAAATTGAGTGGATTGCAACATTTAACATTAAAAATGAATGGATTACAACATTAAATATTTAAAAATGAATGGATTGCAATATTAAACATTAAAAATAAATGGATTACAACATTAAACATTATAAAATAAATCGATTACAACATTAAACATTTAAAAATGAATGGATTACAACATTAAACATTAAAATTGAGTGGATTGCAACATTTAACATTAAAAATGAATGGATTACAACATTAAACATTTAAAAATGAATGGATTACAACATTAAACATTTAAAAATGAATGGATTACAACATTAAACATTAAAATTGAGTGGATTGCAACATTTAACATTAAAAATGAATGGATTACAACATTAAACATTAAAATTGAGTGGATTGCAACATTTAACATTAAAAATGAATGGATTACAACATTAAACATTTAAAAATGAATGGATTACAACATTAAACATTTAAAAATGAATGGATTACAACATTAAACATTAAAATTGAGTGGATTGCAACATTTAACATTAAAAATGAATAGATTCCAACATTAAACATTTAAAAATGAATGGATTACAACATTAAACATTTAAAAATGAATGGATTACAACATTAAACATTTAAAAATGAATGGATTACAACATTAAACATTTAAAAATGAATGGATTACAACATTAAACATTAAAATTGAGTGGATTGCAACATTTAACATTAAAAATGAATAGATTCCAACATTAAACATTTAAAAATGAATGGATTACAACATTAAACATTTAAAAATGAAGGGATTACAACATTAAACATTAAAATTGAGTGGATTGCAACATTTAACATTAAAAATGAATGGGTTACGGCATTAAGCATTACAAATGAATGGATTAAAACATTACACATTAACAATGAATGGATTACAGCATTAAACATTAACAATGGATTGACTGCAACATTAAACATTAAAAATCAATGGATTACAACATTAAACATTACAAATGAATGGATTGCAACATTTAACATTACAAATGAATAGATTACAACATTAAACATGAACAAACAATGGATTACAGCATTAATCATTAAAAATGAATGGATTGCAACATCAAACATTAACAAACTATGGATTACAGCATTAAACATTAAAAATGAATGGATTGCAACATCAAACATTAACAAACAATGGATTACAGCATTAAACATTAAAAATGAATGGATTACAACATCAAACATTAACAAACAATGGATTACAGCTTAATGCTGTAATCAATTAAAAATGAATGGATTACAACATTAAACATTAAAAATGAATGGATTACATCATCAAACATTAAAAAACAATGGATTACAACATTAAACATTAAAAATGAATGGATTAGAGCATTAAACATTAAGAATAAATATAAAGTCTGCATTTAGGTAAATGAAACAGTATATGAAACATAATTTTAAAAAGACATAAGGGTTAAATTTTAAATTGAAATAAAATAAAAGTCGAATAAATTAAGCGAAATATATCATAAATTTGGTCCCTATACTTACAAGGTCTTACAAAATATGATGAATAAAATGTTGAGGGGGCAAACTAATTTAAAAGGGAATACAAATATCATTAATAATTCATCTACGAATTAATCTTAAAGAATAATAAGGGGATTTATAAGATAAAAAGTTATCAAGTCAACTTAGCTATTTGATTGAGATTGGGTGTCAGATAGAGTTAATGGTTCGCTAAATTTAAATTTATTTCCATGTTTGCATGCTAAAAGGAGTTCACTTTTAGAGTTTATCATATTTTTGATTTGTAGTAAAGTAATTATCAATACGGACCCACTTCACAAATTTAAGATCCAAGAGTGTAAGATATTGATTTGTTGAGGATCAACCCATCTAAAGAATATGTGATATTTTTAGATTTTTAATTTTTAATTTAGTTAGTCATAGCAGTCCCTACTTTTTTATGGTTATTATTTTTAAGAAGATATATATCAGTGTGTATTTTTGATGGAGTAATTATTTCGTTAGGCATATCGTTCATAGTTAAAACTTCATTCAAATATGGGGTGTAAGAGGTCCGTTAGAGCGAGGATCTCAATTTTTTGAAAGCGTTATACAATGGCGAGTTGTTCTTTATGTAGGGATGTTACAAATTAGAGAGCTACAATGAATGATGTTTATACATAATATATATATATATAAATATATATATATATTATGTGTGTATTTAGGCAGCATATTTTCATTTAGGCAAGCATTATTAAATAACACGGAGTGCTTTTGCTTGATAAGAAATTTTTATTTTTTCAATTTTCCGAATGGCCCATTTAGTGTTTCGGTACACTTACGTACACCAACTTGACCGAACCACTAAATGGACCATTCGGAAAAATGCAAAAATAAAAAAGGTCATCAAGCAAAAACACGCCGTGTTATTTAATAATGTTTGAGTATATATATATATATATATATATATATATATATATATATATATATATATATATATATATTAAAATCAAAGAAAACCGTAAATCATTCGTCTCCCAACATGTGCACTCATGTAGCTGAGAAAAAATTTAAAATAATGCCAATTTTCCAAAGCATAGATTACACCTACTTATTAACACAAGAATAAAACTTTATATTTAAATTCAATCCAGCATTGATCATAACTCTAACAACACAATACGAACCACACTTTATCAACCTTTCTCTACCTCTTTCTATCAATATATCCACCATACGCATGTGTGTCTGTGCGCGCATATGTGGATGTGTGCGTGTTTGTGTGTGGGGTGTGTATGTGTCGCTCACCTATGTACAAGATTCAGAACTGACCACACACGTGCGCGCACACACACACACACACATACACGCGGCCACAACATCCATTTTGGAGACTGGGCAATAAAAAGTAATACATTTCAAAAGAAAGTCTAAGCACCCCAAGAAATTAAGATGACTGATAAAATAATGGTCAAAATAACACGTACTTAATAAACACACACGACTTTGACCAAGAGAAGCAGAAAAAATTAAAAGTAAAAGATATAAAATTATCAAGACACGTACTCACACACCCGCAATCCCACACATGCGCAAAAACGCAAAACAATAACACATTTTCTCATATGAAACAACACTCTTTCAAATCGAAAGACATTTCTTCAAATGGATTTACATATCTGATGATAGCGGACCACCGCTTGAAATATAAAATGATAAAATAACAAATAAATGTTGGTAGCCTTACTCCTTTACACACACACACACACACACACATATATATATATATATATATATATATATATATATATATATATACAGGGTGGGCCAAAATAAGGGTCCTATCTTTAAATTTGAATAACTTGAATTTGAATAACTTCCACAAAATAAAAGTTAAACTCACCAAACTTTATGTGTGTGTAGACTGACCCTTCCGAGATTTTTTGAAATAAACAAAACAAATTTTAGCCGAAAAACACTTCTTAAAACTTACAAAAACTAAAGTATTGTTTTTTTACACTGTTTTGAGTTGTTTAAGCAAAAATAATGTTTTCTAAATGAGGGTACGTTCCTTAGGGCTAATACGGCTCATGCTTGCTTCGGAAGGGGTCCTTTACTTATTCTGAAAAAAAAAAAAAAATCAATAAATAAAAAAGTTATGAATTTTTAAAAATAGGACCCTTATTTTTGCCCACCCTGTATATATATATATATGATGTATTTTATGTAATTGTTATCTATGGACACGTGTTTCTGGATCACAGTCGTCATCAACATGGCTAACTTAGGCAAGGATCGAACTTTCGATAGTGTTGTCTATAGACCAGCGTCTTACCATTAGACCACGGCGCCCTGCCTAGAAATATATACGATTATTATCACCTAAATATTTAATTTATTTTCATGTAATTGGTTTTATTGGTGATTGCAGCGTTAGTTGTTTTTGCTTAGTACTACTATTTCGATTGTTTCACTTCCTAAGTGATTAACTTGCAGATAATTACATTATTAGTCGCCCTTTACTTAATAGGACGTATTTTTCGTTTATATATGTATATATATATATATATATATATATATATATATATATATATATATATATACATATATATATATATATATATATATATATATAGAGAGAGAGAGAGAGAGAGAGAGAGAGATATTAAATTTATACGTTCATAAAAGTAACCCACGGACGCATGTTTCTCTATTACAGCCCTCATGAACATTGCTAACTTAGGCAAGGATCGAACCTTCGATATTGATGCACTCTCTAAAAATATGTACAATTTTCATCACCTAAATATTTAATGTGTTTTTATGCAATTGTTTTTATTGGTGATTGCAACGTTCGTTGTTTTTGCTTACTACTACCATTTCAACTGTTTCACTATGTACATAAAAAATTTATTATATACATATATATATATATATATATATATATATATATATATATTATGATAACCGTTAGAATTAGTTTGTCATTTTCATGTTGTTGTTTTTTAGACTTCCAGATAACTATGGTACGGTTTCCGTGGTTTCGGTAAAGTTTACCAAATAAAAAGAAATAATGTGTTCCCATATTACTCACCATATTCCATAAGTCATGATGATGGGTTCAATAGTTTAGTATTTTACCAAGCACATACGTATTGTTGACGCTCACGTGCGCGCACCAATTCTTTATACTTTATATAACTCGAAATTTGACGTAGGCAATTGTTTTTCTCTGTGGAATTTTAGCCATCTACCTTTATATATATGGCTTCAATAAATATTAACATTTACATAAAAACATCAAGTTACTCATATCACATAACGTGTTGCTTAGAATATATATCCCAATATTCATAATTATCAGTCATTAATTTAGTAGATAACCCTATACATAGATATTTATAAATATATACATATAATTAACTATATGATATATAATATATATATATATATATATATATATATATATATATATATATATATATATATATATATATATATATATATATATATATATACATTGAATACCCTCCCTGCCAACTTTTACGATTTCTATTTATATATATGGTCTCCTCTGCCCTCTCTGTCATAAATTATGTAATTCCTCCGTCCCTACATAAGTATAGATTAAATATGCTTCAGATTTCCCCCTCTCTCTAAATATGTATTAAATAGGTTGTCACCCCCTCTCTCTCTGTAATTATATTTGATTTGTCGAATGTGAATTTCCCCTTTTCTTCAGTTTCAAAAATGTAATCATCTGAATTGGATGCTTGACAATACCACAATGTTGAAATACATTATTGCATCGATGATTATGTATTATATATATATATATATATATATATATATATATATATATATATATATATATATATATATATATATATAATTTTCTGTATCCATATAACACTTCATAAGGAGATATAATGTTTCATGTATTATCAATTTTAGCATGAAAGAATTCCCCCTGGGATGAAACGCGGGAGCCTTAATGTAACTCAATTGCCATACATATATTTTTATAACTTATAATATATATATATATATATATATATATATATATATATATATATATATATATATATTTAAATGTTGAACTAAATTAGAGATAATTGAATTATCGTTTAATCATAATCTATCGTGATAATATAAAGCTCAATATATTGAATAGAGCAATCAATTCTAGATATAAAAGGTGAGAAATAAAAAAATTGTAAAGATACAATATTTATTAAAACATTAAAAGTTCAAAGTTATGAGCTTCAAATCCTTAATCCATGGGTTAAGGATTTGAAGCTTCTTGCTTTCAACTTCTGATGTTCTAATAAATATTGTATCTTTACAATTTTATTCTCATCTTTCATCCCTAGTGTATATATATATATATATATATATATATATATTTATATATATATATAAACTATAACCTTCTTATTAAAAGCTAAAGTATTAAAGCTGATAAATAAATGAAATAATTATAATAATAATAAAAATTAAATATAAGGCTATCTTATTTTATTAAAAACAAACAAAAAAAAACAATAAGATCCCTTTCGATTGCCTTAGTTAAATATAAGATGTTAATTCCTACTCGCTCTGTAATGGGTGTTCAGATTGGCTGCGACCACCACTCTCTCTGGTTTTATTTGAATTGTCGAGGGTGAATTCAGTTTTCTGTCAGTCTCAAAAATGTAATTGTCTAATTTGATGCTTGAATAAAACCGCAAGGTTGAAATAAATTATTGCATCGACAATCATGTAATTTCGTGTTATTATATTTTACGTTATTCTTGCTCTGTTTACGACATTGAGCTCTCTTACCCGGATTTCTTCCTGGAATTATTCCATTATAACACAAATATATATATATATATATATATATATATATATATATATATATATATATATATATTTATATATATGTATTTTTATTTCTTAAATTTATAATAATGTTAATGGTGTTGATTGCAATACTTAGTGATTGACTTTGATTATGATTCTCATTAAATGGAAGATTGAATACAAAATTTATATCAAGTATAGTATAGAATATCGTATAAAAAGATAGTTATGTTGTCTAATTATTGTTACTGGATAGGTAAAGTTGTTTCTTTATGTCTTCCTGTGTAATTGGTTCTGGGCTATTTAGTAGATACTATAGTATGATAGGTTTTGTTAGAGTTAAATTTAAAAAATAAATGTTTAAATGGTGATATTGGTTTAAGGGGTTATGTGTGAATTACCGAGAAGGTGTGATCTATTGTGCCTACAGTTAATTGAGGTTTCCTGTTTTTTGTTTAGAAGTTCACCTCTATCACTAAATCTAACTATCTCAAATTCAAATTTGAAATTTCTTTTCTCTTACTCCATTTCATTCGTTCCAAATATGATCTAAGGTTATAATTATATTTTAACTCTTCCTGATGAGATCTCAGTTTATAACAGCTGTTTATCGATAAAACGACATGCCAGTGTCGCAGATTTTGTACATGTCTGTGTGAATAAAAATGATAATATATAAAAGCTCTATTTGATATTGAGCACTTTTTATAAACCAGGCTGAAATTCTTTGGATTACTACCCTGTGGATGTTTACATAGATTATTATTATTATTATTATTATTATTATTATTATTATTATTATTATTATTATTATTATTATTATTATTATTATTATTATTATTATTATTATTATTATTATTATTATTATATATAATATATATATATATATATTATATAGTAAGGAATGAAAATATATATGGCAATCCAGCTACACAGAGGCTCCCGTGTTTCATCCCCGGGGGGAATCGTCAGGAGCCTGACGATTCCCCCCGGGGATGAAACACGGCAGCCTTTGTGTAGCTTGATTGCCATATATATTTTCATTGCTTACTACCTAGCTCTACTTACGTATCGAGCACTGTTGAAGTAAATACTGAAAACTGACACATAAAAAATTATATCTCCTTATAATATTTTACGTGGATACATGAAGTACTAATATATATTATATATATATATATATATATATATATATATATATATATATATATATATATATATATATATATATATAAGCTTTAACTTTTTTATTAAGAGTTGAAATGAGATTTTTTCTAAACACGAGGTATCCCCACAAAGAGGAATAACAACTAATAATACACCACTAACTTTATAGTGTTTTATGCTTTTGAAACTGTAAACTAAGTTTTCAATAATAACTCATGTTCATAGTTATTAACATATTTAATATCATGTAATAATACATCAAATAAAAAGTGTAGTGTATATAGGAATATCTTTTAAAATTTTATATTAAAGCTGTCTCATGATACGCGCTTACATTTATGGAAATATCGCATGATATTTTATAGCGTTATTTACTTTATTTTAAAATGTTTAATGTTTTTCCATCATTTTTATTCCGTCTTTAGCTTTTGTTCCGGATGATCGACTTTGACGGGCGCACACTTTAAATGCCAGACTCTCTAGACATTTTATGCGTGATCTGTCAAGTTCTTCAATTGGAAAAACATGCACAAATTACACAAAAACAAAAATTTTAATCGATTTATTTGTTGTACAATTCACGTAATTACCTTGTTTACTTTAAGGAATTTTTAAATTGCTGCATTCAATTTCTTTTAAAATTAATACTTGTTTATTTTATAACAGGAAAATCGGGTGTTGCCCAGGATTAAATGAGAAACCCCATACCTTTCTACGTTAATAACGTTACTCTATATTACCTATTTTATTCGTATTTTGTTTAACTTTATAAAGTGCCTAGAGAGTTGTTGCCTCTTTCTTTTGTCCTTATCTGTTGTTACTGGATATCCGGTATGACATGTGACATCAAGCCCGGGTTCTATAAAGTAGAATGTTCATCTTGAATTTATCGGTTGTTGACACAATTCACTGAAGGAAGTAAACATTGCTCTGTCAAAGCATTTGACATGATAAAAAAGTAACAAGACTCTGTTTAGTACTACTTGATTAAGAGATTTGATCACGAAATATTAAAAAGAAATAGTAATAACGACTAACATCTTAGTTTTCGTTTTTATTATTAATATACGGATTGATAAGAATTACGGTAAATTTTAGAAACATGGATCCAAAAGATTTCTTTACATTCCGAACTGAACCGGAGACTTCCGAGACCGGAAAATGTTAACAAAGTTTAGTGAACACACTGAATTTATTATGAGCGTTTTTTGCGAAGAAGTTTAATGAAATAAACTGTTGATTTTTTTTGTATCAAAGTGTATTTTTTAATGTTGTTTCTTTTTAGGGTTGGTTTTTGGCAATGTATATATAACAATATTTGTTTGTTATTTTTCAATTTATATTACACAAAGTGTGTTACAAACGTTTGTTTTACTTTTTTTTTATTGCCCGAGAGTTTTATTTGCTTTTTTTTTTAATTCACATATTTTTTGCCGTCTTTCTTATGACCGTATTTTTGTCTTCATTTGTTTATAAGTGAACATAAAAGTTACATTTTTATTTTTTTTACTTGTTTGTTTTGTATTTGACGACAATTGTGATAATTCTTTCTTTGCACAGAACAGGGTAATGTTTTTCTTCTTTTTTCTTTTACGCTGATTAAATTGGCATTTTAAACGTGGGCGTTAACGAGCTCTGCTCGTTCGCAGTTTCTGTTTCCTAGGACAAACGAGTGTGTTTGAAAATCACTTAGCCATCATTTCCGGCGGTGCTCGAAAGGTGGGAGGGGGAAGGCAAGAAGGAGAGAGCAAAGGTATGCTCAGAGCAAAATTGTTCAGATATGCAAAAAATGTTTTTTGAGGAGGAAAGAAATTATGAAATTGGGAGAAGGCATATTTACGAAATATTAGAAGACGGACACAACAATTTATCTGAATACCCTCTTCATGTAACTGGAATGGTTCAGTTACATGACAGGCACCGATACACATACTTTCTGTGTCGTCACAAGAGTTGCTAAAACGTTGCTCTATACACCTTCAGATCGTCTTGTGAACTCCAGATTTTTCTTCAGCTTCTGACATCTATTCTATGAATGGATATGAGCGCGAAGCAGAGGGGGTTTGAGATTAGAGTGTTTCTTTCTCCTAGATAAGTTTTTTTTCCAGACTGATGAGACCCATCTACACAAAACACAGGTTTTCAGGCGCCGGATAACTTACCTTCTCCCCTGCTCTCAATCGTAGCAGTTCCATTTAATTTTAATATAAACTACACGATATGCCTAGAAGCTGAACATAGTTGTCAGAGGTTGTTGGAGACACACGCCACGAAAGGGAGTTTATAGACAATAGGGCCTATCTCTATTCCATGAAAATTGCCAGTATACTGAAATCATATGCCCTTAATAGGGTTAAGATGAACATTCATATACACTAAATGTACAAATGCAAGGAAATTCCCAAATTTTTACATTTTTATTGTCATTAAGGGTATACGAGCACAACAGGGCTATGTATTTTACTGGTAGGAATTTTTCTTCAGGGCACCTCACACACTTCATCCACTCATGATAGAGATTTATACTGTATTGATGTGATAATGAAATGGTTTGGTTGATATGTAGTCATACCCTTAATGACAATAAAAGTGTACAAATCTGGGAATTTCCCTGCTTTTGTACATTTAGTGTATATGAATTTTCATCTTACCCCTATTAAGGGCATTTGATTTCAGTATACTGGCATGTTTCATGGAATGTCACTACTTTTGTAAAGGCTATGCGTCAATACAATGCCTTCTCATAAGGTTTTTTGGAATTTTCTGGAAAACTAAGTTATATGGTAAACTGAAATTAAAATGCCATCAACTAGACCCTAGAACCTCTATATCTGTTAAAAATCAGCTGAATCCATCAAATAGTTGATGAGATACAGGGTGGCACATACGAACTTTGAACTTTCTGGATCTCTAATGATACTGAAATTCTACACACTTATAGAATCTATCAAATAAAAATGTTGTGCAAAGTTTTAACTAATTTGGTTTATTGGTTTTTGAGTTATGATTAATCAAATAAATGAGATTTCCAGCATAGGCCATTCGTAAAGTCTATTAAGGGATAGAGCGCTCTCGCACCTCCCTTGATTGCCACTACTAGATTATCACAACAATGAACCCCATTTCAAGTATTTATGAATTGAAAAATTGTAATTTTTAAATTAATGTTCTCAAATTACGAGAGAAGTTAGGAATCAAATGTTTTATGCGACGCTCGACTATACCAGACGTAAATTACAAGCATTTGTTCAAGCATCTTGCTCCAAAAGCGACCTACCTTACTACCTATGTACCAATCAACGGTACTAATTACTGTTAGATCAGTATCCTATTTATTTTTATTAAAAAAAAAACAGGAATATGTGAATGGAAGAGCGGGTATTGTGAATATGCTTCCATTTAATCTGCGCATTTAGCGGTTAAAATTTTTTTTCTAACTTAAGCGTAGACGAAACCTAAATAGTATTTTGAACGTAAGTCTGTCAGACCAACTGGCGGTCATGGCTTCTGATAGACATGCTTGGACACAACTCAAATAAGATGATTCCATTCAATCTGCATTTTCAGTGATGTAAATTTCATGCCGAACTCAAGCGTGACAGACCACCGACAATGCTATTTTGAACATAAACGTGACAGACAAACTTACATACTTTACTTCTTATATACATGATTGGACATCGAAAATAAAATGCAGCCATTC
Source organism: Sepiola atlantica (assembly GCA_963556195.1). NCBI lineage: Eukaryota > Metazoa > Mollusca > Cephalopoda > Sepiida > Sepiolidae > Sepiola > Sepiola atlantica. Next base: position 24,940,896 of record OY744547.1, on the reverse strand, counting down.
AATATGCATACGTAATGATGAACATTCCTTTTAAAACTCAAGCGTGACAGACCACCGAAAGTGCTATTTTGAACATAAGCGTGACAGACAAACTTACATACTTTACTTCTTATATACATGATTGGGCATCGAAAATAAAATGCAGCCACTCAATATGCATACGTAATGATGAACATTCCTTTTAAAACTCAAGCGTGACAGACCACCGAAAGTGCTATTTTGAACATAAGCGTGACAGACAAACTTACATACTTTACTTCTTATATACATGATTGGGCATCGAAAATAAAATGCAGCCACACAATATGCATACGTAATGATGAATATTCCTTTTAAAACTCTAGCGTGATAGATCACCGACAATGCTATTTTGAACATAAGCGTGACAGACCAACGTACAAACATGTGTTAAATAGATGAAATAACTTATTATAAGTACAAAAAAACAAGAATAGATATTTTCACGAAGCATCTATTCAATTTACATGATTAGCGATGGAAATTTTATATTGAATTTAAGCGTGGTAGAACACCGCAAATCTTATTTAGCGTGGCATACCAAGTGACGGACATGGCTTTTTATAGAGATGCTTGGAGATATCTCAAACGAGATAAGTCTATTTAACATACTGGCTCTTCGATGACAATTTGATATTATCGAACTTAAGTATGACAGATCACCCACAATTCTGTTTTGAACTTAAGCATGAAAAATTAACTGAGAAACATGTCTTCTAATAAACAGGCTTGGACTCATCTCAAATAAGATGCGTCCATTTATTCTACACATTTAGAAATTAAAATTTAATTGAAAACTTAAGCGTTACAGACCAGCGAACATGCTAGTTTGAATATATAAGGACAATTTTATTTTTCGTCCTAATATAGACTGCCCCTTTTTGGTTAGCTTGACTTTCCTCAAATCTCAAAACAAACTTTTTTCTTAACTCAAAACGCGAGGGAGCAAGTAAATAGTGACATATTAAAAAAAAAGGGGTGCGAAACAAAAAATGTAAGTGAAAGTATTTCCGGGCGACTCCAGATATCGACAGCTAGTACCGAGGCCCGGGCTGAGAGAAGTCGGTGGCGGATCTCGGTCCTGCGCTCCCAGTAGTGGCTACTACTTCTTCTCATTAACCCACCATGTCAACCCAATATTTTCATGTACTTGCATGACATTTTTCTTAAAATTATCATACTGAGGAAGTCTTACAAATAAAGACGAAACGTTGATGAATACATAACAGACATCTTTTGTTTTTTTTTCCTTTTTCATTTCCCATTACGTCGGATTACCCTCATCCTTCCTTTCTAATATATATATATATATATATATATATATATATATATATATATATATATATATATATATATATATATATATATATATATATATTAGCTAAGCATATAAAAGGAATTGCATTCATTGCTGAATATTTATTTCCAAAACGTAAACCGTACACTTCCGTCACTACTCCGAGCCTGCACTATTCCGCTGCCAATATTCCTCAGAGATTCCCCGAAGGCAGGTGGAGTAAATAAGAAAATATAAAAATAAGACCCAAGAGAGAAAAGTTATTTGTCCAGGGTTAACAGAGCGACCATCATTGGTCAGATTGGATGATATATTGGTCATTGTCATTGGCACGACTGCAGGCAAAAATACTTACTTCTTTCTCTTTCCCTCTCTTTTTCTCTCTGCTACGCTCTTTTATCTTTCTCGCACTTTTCCTCGTTTTTCCTCTATCTATTTCTCGTCAACTTAATTATTTCTCTCTCTCTTTATCTCTCCATCTCTCTCTCCTACAAAAAGAAGATACTTCCGAAGAGTAATGTTTATGGATGCTTTCTGTTGGCAAAGAAACAACGAAAAACAAAATAAACAATCCATGGTAATAATGTTAGCAAACACGTCTTTATTTTACCCTCTTCTTTGACAACACACGGAGCCTGATAAGCATTTATCTTGGAGGTCATAGATTTTATAAAAGCCATAAGGTTGTAACTTTTATTATGATATAAGCTTCCATAGTGGAACATGTGGGCTCAGCACTGTCAATGTGGTCTCATCTGGTTTTGATTGTTGTTCTTATTCTTTCGTGTGAATCAGATGATTCTGGTGTTGGCATTAGTTTCCCCGACGTCTTTCTAGTTAGAAGTCTTTCAGGAAAGACATCGGGTAATTACGAGAAAGACAACGAGAAGGTTGCCAACATCCCTTAGTGAAAGTGGTACTGTGGAACCGAATGGATTCGAACTTGGAACACCCAGGTCTTCAGTCCGTGTCGATATCCACTTAACCACCGTCACCTCCCGTCTTGATTGTGACTTATCTAGACGTAATGCTTTTCTTTGTTTGCACATGGGATTTTCAGAATTATGTAACGTAGTTAGAGAAAGTAATAATACTGATAGGAATAGAGGGAATACTACAACTAATGTGATAATGAGTAATTGATATGACGATGGTGATAATAGATGCATTTCTTATGAAAGTGGGTTATTAAATTATAGGTTAACGAACGAATTGTCGTCTAGCAAAAAGAAGGTCGTTTCATGGAAGTGACGTAAGATAGTGATAGGTCAAAAATGATAACTAGACACGATATTAAGCATCCCTGTGTTGAAGGACTTCTTTTATTCCCCATTATTTATGTACTTGTATGACATTTTTCTTAAAATTATCATCCTGAGGAAGTCTTACAAATAAAGACGAAACGTTGATGAATACATAAAAAAACATCTTTTTGGTTTTTCCTTTTTCATTTCCCATATATATATATATATATATATATATATATATATATATATATATATATATATATACATATATAAATGGAGATTGTAGTTTGCTTGAAGCATTGCTGGTAAAAATAAGTGCAGATTAGTCGTCCGAGGCTATAGCAATGCGATGTAGTTGCCGTAAGATGGAACAGTGAAAAGAAATAAACGAAGAGAGAAAGTGAAACTCAAAACGATTTATTAATAATTTCACGGAAAACTGATTAAATACCAAAATAGTAAATACTGTCTGGTAAGTAACAGTTCGGCAAAGGGTAATCTTAAATTTTCGAAAGAAAAACTTTCATTTTCAGAAGACAACAATAAAAGACCGAGTGGGTCGAAAAAACGGGAAAAACCGGTGTCAAAACATAGAAATACGGCAGCAGACCGGTGTCTATATCGAATGAGAATAGGTAAGTAGTGGATAGAAAATACGAGGGCTTATGGCAGTTGCATATGGTACGCAATTTCCAGAGAAAATTCACTTTATTTACAATATCATTTTAGGCTTACGTGGATTCGTCAATGCCATAATAAAGATAACTTAGATGAAATATAATTGAATAATAATAATAATAATAATAATAATAATAATAATAATAATAATAATAATAATAATAATAATAATAATAATACAGCTTGAATGTCTTAGGTCAAGGGAATTGACTTGATGTTCAAAAAAGAAAACTCCAACTAAAGACATCCAAAAGTTGAGACTACTATGAAATAATAATAATAATAATAATAATAATAATAATAATAATAATAATAATAATAATAATAATAATAATAATAATATTTTATTTACTTATTTTTTACTTTTCAAAATAGAATTTACGTTTCTGTAATGAGAAACAAGAACAGACGTAAGTTGAGAAAGCTTTATTCTGCATACAACGTCGGTAGAATATTAATGCTGCTATTTATATTATTTATTAAAAGCAGGAGAGTTCTCAAAAGGGGAGATAATTCAAAATAGGGAACATTATTCGTAATTGTTCATTACAGTTTCATTTGCCGAATTATAAAAGGTGTTTGTTGTTTCTTTTCTGTTTACTATTTCTCAAAAGTTATTCATTCTACGCTTTTGATGTAATTTCGTTCGCCTTCTCTCTATACAGAATCCAGGTCTCCAAAATAGTGTCATTCTGGGTTCGGACAAAAAAAACATTGCCGCAGTCTAGAAGGATCATTCGATTATTTTTAAAATTTAATTTGTACTTTTCAAAATATAATTTACGTTTCGCGGCATTATCACGAAACTTTTTGTTTTCTTTCATACAAACGTATTAACAAAGTAATTAAAAAAAACATTTCAGATTTATGACTGTAGAATGATTTAGAAATAATTATCTGCTTCAATACAGCGTACAGCAGCACTTTTAATGCCTGACTCTGACCGCCAGTGGCCGTCACCAATCACAATCAGGGATTTTTCTCACGTGACTCAAATTAACTAATCAATCTCAACCATTTTAAAATAAAGGGCACTATCTGCATTCAATATTTAATAAAAAAATGCAATTCGGTGCTTATCTTTTTTGTCTCCCCTGAAGATGGAGCGATTACAATACTTTTTTTTCTTTTCGGTTCTTTTTTATTTATTTATTTATTTATTTATTTATATATTATTATTTTTGCTAAAATAGAACTAACATTAAAGTGTAGTTTCTGTTCTGATACTATACATATTCTATTTATATTTTCGGTCAGTGAAAAAGAAATCATTTTAGACTGCAGCAATTTTTCTTTTGGGCTCAATCCGAAGTGCTCAATTTTGGGAAAAATATTGTAACGTCGCTTTCCCGTGTTAAATCTAAAAGAATGATTTAACTAAAATAAAACGTAGCTATTAAAGCTGCTGTAAAAAGAATTCATATACCCGTCGCAGTTTACCACTTTAAATATTGAAATTAGTGTTTTGGGGAACAATTACATGTAAAAAGCCTGACTAATATCCGCTAAAAAGGAAATTACATTATTTTAGATTATATAGTGGGGGATAAGTTCTTTATGTAAATTTAATGAAAATAAGTCCATTTCCTGCCGAGTTACCGGTAAATCGAGACGTATAACCGAATGGATTTTAATTTTGGGACAGGAAAATTGGAGTAGAGACATTTTTTTTACGCATCCCATTTTGAAAATTCTAAATATAGTGTCCACTTGACAAATTAATAATTCTACCATCATGGAAAATACCCATGTTTGGATGAGTAAAAGTGATAATAATGAAGATTAACGAACTTCACCGAACAATCTACACAATATTTTTCAACTTTAATGAACCCTAAACTAACCATCACCTTAACCCCAACCCTAGCGTAAACTAAGTTTTAGTTTGTAAATTAAGTGTATTTTGGTTCTTATTGTGTAGAACCATTCGAACTACTTATATTACAACTGCAAAATTATAGATACCTATTTAAAAAACAGAGACCTCTTAACATTAACCCTTCCCAACCCATCCACTCACAAAAGAATTGATGGGGAGAGGGATGTGTTTTTGCACTACATTTTAGTGTAGGTTACAACTCCCCTAAAACAAAATAAATACATAAAAATATAAGCTTTGTTAAGACACACACATACCTCCATCTAGCACAAAGTGTGATTTCACAAAAAATATTGAAAAAATATTTAGGTCTACGTACCGCTTTTTTCCGGATATTTATATGGTAAAATCATTCTTTTATATCCCCTCGGGCAACGCCGGGACATGAGTTCTTCTAGCTTGTAAATAAAACGTAACAATTAGCAATACAAATATAACAAAAGCTTTTAAAAGGGTTATCGTGTAGTATTAACATAACGGTGAAGACGGGTGTGCAATTAATATTAATTCATATAATTATGGGTAAGTAATCAATACACATCTTATACACTAGCAAACACTACCTGGCCCCGAACAGCAATTACTGAGGCTGTAGTATTCTTTACAGAAACCAAATAAATAATTTTCAATTGACATGTTAGTAATTCGGAGGAAAAAAACAACATGATGATTGTCGTAGTGTATTTTGATATATTTCAATGTGAAAGAAATTTATTGTGCATGGACATAGGCAAATTTATTTTCTAGGAAAAAAACAAACAAATGGTTAATTGATATGGTCTTTAAAATATTCAAAATCGCGGAATTTTATTTTATTTCAGCATAAATCAGTAAAATGAATTCCCCATTTAAATCTGGTTATATAATTAAATGAATAAACATAACGGTGGAAGGTCGATTGGTCAAATCAACCAATTTTAAATGACTGAGTAATTCAAAATGGGTACTTTGTAGTGTTCGCCTTTATTATAGAAGTCAGAAGAAAATCTTCATGCATATAAATGAAAAATAATCTATTTGTTGTAATTAAAAAAGATTAGACGAGTTATTATCTATGACAAATGTTAAAGTCATCATCATCATCATCATCATCATCATCATCATCATCATCATCATCATCACTACCAAAATGTTGACTCCTTAGACTTTTGGCTTAGAGAAAAGTATAGTATTTGTTCTGAATCTGCACTTAGTTGTTATGTCCTTGGTCAGTGAAGGAGTAATCCTTCTAGACCGAGGTAATTGAATTTTTATTCTGATCCAGAGTTCCCCTATTAAAGGGAGCTGGAGTTTTCGTGCGTTAAATATTGACATTGTGCCTAACTCTGCTCTCGTGGGAGGAAGTAAATAGGAACAGCGACAACAACAACAAATTTATTTAAAAATATAATAAACGCAGTAATTATTGCGTTTACTGCAAACTTTATTTTTAAAAAGTAACTATTCGAAAGTTATCGAGATTGTTGCTATGTGTAAATATACAAGTGCGAAAACGTAACCGAAAAAAAACAACAAAAACGAAACGGAAGTTATAGTTTCGGATGTTAAACTGTATTCATTAAATTGTTTGAAATAATATCACTACTGTTAATAATTAAGAAATTAATATCAAGAAACGTTTTTCGTATATATCATAAAATGCCATGATCAAATTCTAAGTGAATAGTAGTGAATATGAATTTAGCAGACAATGTTTAAAAAATAAATATGCAAATAATTTATAACCTTGAGAATGTTCACTAAGGTTTCCTGTGACTATATATACGGTATGTGAAACTATTTTAGTGTGTAATTGAATTAGGTAGAGCTCAGCTGTTTTGATATAAGTATAGTTCGGATCAATGAAAAAAAACTATCGCATATATTGATGTAGATAAGGTAACAAACTGGAGCATATACATATTTGGTTTAAGAAATATACATCGCTACATTTAAACCTACATTTCAAACATTTAAGCAATCTATACAAATATTTTAAATAACCAAAGGTTCAAAATTTGTTTTACACTCGACCAACCCGACATTCAGCTAAATCCCATCCATTCACTGTGGAGGTCCCAAGATGCCGGAGAGCCTTCTACTCCAATAGATTCTTGCCTCGTGCTGCCGGCCTCTGCAACTCCCTCCCTTCTTCCTGTTTCCCCGACTGTACCGACATGCAGAAATTAAAAACTAATGTAAACAAACATCTAGCTGCACAGTTTCTAATTTAGGATGGCCCTTAAAATGTCACCTTAATACTCAGTAGCCCCTTATGTCTACAGTAGCAACTTGCCTTGTTTATGGTGAACTCAGTTAAAAAGAATAAAATGAAATTTAAAAATATAACATATTAAGACGCACAGGTACTTAATGTCCTAGGAAACAAGCTATAAAACCGGGTTCATATAATAAGAGTAAGCTACAAAGTCAACTGGCATACTTGTATACAAATAACAATATCGATCCAATTAAAAACAAAGTTAATTACAGAATTGTTTAGCATAGAACGCATATATATATATATATATATATATATATATATATATATATATATATATATATATATATATATGAAGCAATCCAACAAAAGATATAAGCGTCAACTAATATCTTATAATTAGTGAAACATCCGGTTAAAAAACTGAAGCTCAATATACTGGATAGAGCATTAATATTATAATATAAAATGAAGTAATAAAATAAGGTGTCAATCAAATTTTATTAGAATTCAAAGTTCATGCAAAGCATCCTTAAGTCCTTAGCTCATATATATATATATATATATATATATATATATATATATATATATATATATATATATTTATTCTGGTACAGAAAAATTAGTACAACATTCGTACCGTCGGTTTCAAGCACGGAAGGTCTTACCCATCCGGCTCTCTTCAGCTTCTGTTGTCATCTGTTTTGGAAATGTTAGGTCACATGACACTCTCGTTGGGACGCGTTATTTGCTCAGTGTGTTGTGTGTGTTTGTTTAAATTTAAATTTAGTGTAATAAGACCGTTGAGATTTAAAACACGAGGGAATTCAAGATTAAAGGGAATAAAAAATAAAATATATATGAAAATATATATAAAAAATATATATATAAAAAAATATATACATAAAAACATTTCAATACTAAGAATAGAAAAAGAGAGGGAGAATAAAAAGAAGAATAGAAAAATATAGAGAATAAAAAATATAGAGAATAAAAAAAATAAAAAAATAAAAATTTATATATATATATATATATATATATATATATATATATATATATATATATATATATATATATATATATGAGAAAGATAGGATAGAAGGTAATCCGACGTAATGGGAAATGAAAAAGGTAAAAACCAAAAAGGATGTTTTTTTTATATATTCATCAACGTTTCGTCTTTATTTGTAAGACTTCCTCAGGATGATGATTTTAAGGAAAATGTCATGCAAGTACGTGAAAATATCGGGTTGACATGATGGGTTGAAAAAGTAGTAGCCATTACTGGGTGCGCAGACCCGAGGTCCGGGCTTGGTGAAGTCAGTAGCATGGAATGAAATAAATATATATATATATATATATATATATATATATATATATATATATATATATATATATATATATATATATATATGTATGTATGTATATATATATATATATATATATATATATATATATATATATATATATATATATTTAAATAAACACATGTACCAAAAACAATGGGATGTATTATGTAGAAGGAAGAGATAAAACGGGAGGGGAACACATACTGGAAGGTAAGATAGATATTCTAGATTAATAGATTCGATTAAAGATTATAGTTATTAGTAACTAGTTTTAGTTGGGAGCCGTATAGATTCAGGGGTTATACGTAAGTTACTAAAAGAGTGTGACTATGCCTACAATTAATCGAAGTTTCATGTTTGTTTTTATTTAGAATTTTACCTCTGTCACTGAATATAATTGTCTCAAGCTTTTCATTTAAACAGAGGTCACAGGGTGTGTTTAGGGATCTACAAGTGCCAGTTTATCTAAGACTATTCCATTAAAATTTTGGCGTTTTATTATTTGTGGTTTGATGCTAGAAGTGTTGAGCAAGTACAGTTTTCCATTTATATCGATATTGGTTGTAACATCATTCTTATAAGGTATATATAGAATTTATTTTCAGTTTGATTCTCTCTAGTTGTAATAGTTGTTTGATAAACTATAGAGATTGCTAAATATTTTGCTTTAATGGGCAATTTATTTTATTATTACTATTACAAGTATTTCCAACATTAGTTGTATTATTCAAACTGATGTTAGTATTTATGTCATTGTTCTTTACAGTATTACCATTTAATATTTTATTGTTTTTTATTATTTTTTCCATATTATCATTGTAACTGTAACTTAATTTTAAGGTATTGTTATCCGTATGCTGACAGAACCGATTCTACAGTGCCCATTAAAAGATAATACAATAAATTTAGACAATTATTTATTCCTTTAAACTTCCTAGACAGAAAGCATCATTTTGTAATAGTTCCTTGGCCTTTTAGCTAAGATCAATGTTAAGTATCTGTTCTCAACATTTCATTAACTATAGAAAGGGAAGGAGGCAGACACATAGCTAGCCAAAGATAGATAAAGACAACCAATCAATAGCTAGCTTGAACTTTCTTTCTCATTTCCTTCTTTCTCGCTTATACCGGGTCGGTAAAACTTCTTGCGAGCGACGGTAAGAATAGTTTTTCTTGAGTTATCCATTCTTTCATTAAAATAGAGGATACAATTAGGAGGGAAATACAAGTTGATTAAGTTTAATAATTTTTTACAGAGTTTGGTTTTAACCATTCCATTAAATAAAGGTGTAAACAATAATTTTCCCATTGTTTAGTTATTTAGATCTATTATTAGGTGATGTTAGGTTAATATATTTTATTCGAGTTCTTTAAATCCTTTGTTATAAAAAGGATTATGTTCATTAAAGATTTCCTCGTAATAAGAGTGGTTATAAATTCTTGTCTTCTATTTATTTGGGTAGATGTTTATAGATTGTTTTTGGATAAATTAAGAGCGTACAGACATAGATAGGTTTGGCATTGTATTCGAACAATACAAAACATGAATACATTTCCAGATATTCAATTTTAGTTTCAGAAAATAAATATTAATATATTTATTAGTAGTATATTTGTAAGATTAAACATATTTTATTCAAGAAAACATATTAAAAGGGAAGTGCCTCTTCTCTCTTGGTTATCACTCTATTTTAGATATATTAAGAGAGTAGAGTTAGGACCTTTGCACATTACGAACAGTAGACATCTTTGATTAACACTTATTACAGAGCTCTCTTCAAGTAAGACGTGTTTAGACTTAGAAGTAATTTTTTATGCACTTGTAAATGAAGAATAAATATTAATTGTTGATTTAAACAGGGGGGGGTTTATTCAATTCATTTTATATTCGTCCCATATCTCACAAATACCATCACTACACATCATATTGTTATGTGAAAAGTGGGAGTGTATACCTTTTATTTAAATTTATTTAAATTCTATATTAGATCGTAAGAATGAATTTTAGTTATAAAGAATCTATATTTTCACTAGCAATACTATCCGGCGTTGCCTGGGGCAAAAGTGTAACATATTTCCATTGAAATTTCGATCTCTTTATCTCCCCCCATCGGACTCTCTATCATTCTTTTCCCCCCTCCCCTTGCTTTCCTCCTCCTACTCCTCCGCCTATCGCATTCTCTTCTCTGGACATACACACACACTTACACACAGATAACTCTCCTTTATATAAATTCCGCGAGAAATGAGTCGGCATAAGGAAAGTAAGTCTTAGATAAAAAAAAAATCAGAGTGACTTCCCTTTGGTAGAAAACCCTAAAACGTAAAAACCGACCCTCCCAACTAAACCTGCCTCGGTTTAGGGTCAAATGATAAACTCTTTTTTCTACTTTCTAGATATTATTCATTTAGGACAACGCTGATCAAGAATATACCAACTTTGTGACTGCTTTTTGTAGGTTTGGACTTTTAGTTGAAGATAGACACATACACATACATAGAACAGCTCTTTATATAATAGATTAGATTTTAATTTATTAATTATAACTTATGTGCGATTTATAACAAATCTTTTTCTATATATAGTTTATAACTGTTTATTGATGTTTATTTATATTTATATATTATTTCTGGTATATTTATTACAAGCTATTAACTAAAGTCGCTAATGACAATTTTATGTAAGTTTGATTAGAAAACCGGAAGTGTATCTGTTATGGACGACAACGTTACCTCCCTTTAAAAAATAGCGGTTATACGAAAATAAACTATGCCGGATAAATTATTTTCTTAAAAGAATTAAGTCGAATTACATGTTATTGTTTTTAACAACATAAGCTAATGTTCAACAAAATAAAAGTGTTATTCAGAATTAAATATTTATTATGTAGGAGGAAATGCATCGATGAAAAATCAAGAATCCGTCTAACTTTACTTTATTATATAGAAGAAAAATAAGAAAAAATGAAGAGGACGATGTAAAAATAAAAAAAATGCCGGATAAATTATTTTCTTAAAAGAATTAAGTCAAATTACATATTATTGTTTTTAACAACATTGGCTAATGTTCAAAAAAATAAAATTGTTATTCAGAATTAAATATTTATTTTGTAGGAGGAAATGCATCGATGAAAAATCAAGAATCCGTCTAACTTTACTTTATTATATAGACGAAAAATAAGAAAAAATGAAGAGGACGATGTAAAAATAAAAAAAATGCCGGATAAATTATTTTCTTAAAAGAATTAAGTCAAATTACATATTATTGTTTTTAACAACATTGGCTAATGTTCCAAAAAATAAAAGTGTTATTCAGAATTAAATATTTATTTTGTAGGAGGAAATGCATCGATGAAAAATCAAGAATCCGTCTGACTTTACTTTATCATATAGAAGAAAAATAAGAAAAAATGAAGAAGAAGACGATGTAAAATATACGATGGGGGTCGCTGATTCTAAATTTGGTCTGAAATATCATCTGAAATCAACTGTTATAGACTTAATATCTGAAGCAGGCTTTTATATTTGCTGGCAGACTTGAATTTACATTTTGCTTTTCCCGCAAGGGAATTGTGTTAAATGTTTCCACGCGAACTTTATTACATCGTGAAGGAATGGTTGATGCACATGCCGGTCTTTAGAAATCAAATTCCATGCAAGAACATTGTAATAAAGGGAATAGAAAGTTAACTTTCATGATTCCATTCTCGGTCGCGAATAAGCTACTTGTTCTGTGGGTATCAAATCTTCGTAACTTTCGGGTTATGACTATTCATGATTCCATAGAGACGGTCGTTATATCCGGAGAGATGTAGAGTCACTTTGTAAACATTATATGTAAACCTTGAAAGATTGACTTTTATTTGAATCAAGCATATTCCGGAGCGTGCGCCAAGTTTCATTATTAGATTAATAGCTTATTCTACGTGAATATCGTTTTATTTGTACACGTCATTTGAAATGATAAGAACAGATACAATGTGTGTTCAGAATGGGAACAATGGCTAAAGCATCCTTGATTCTATAACCATTTTGCTCTGCCATGCGATCTACTTCATACTGAGAATTTGACGACTCGATCGTAGTTTAGAGAATCTAGATTATTCATCTGAAATCATTTTATTATCCGTGGGTCTATAGCACACCAACTGCAGGTGCAATATATCAATTGTCCCATGGTTGGTAGGCTTCCAAATAACTTTGGCAGTATTTATTTACAGTGAGGGACTTGTAAAATTCACATAAACTAAGGACACTAGGAATGGTTCATGTAGAATCTGACCTACGTATGACACAAAACAGAAGCATACGTACTTTTGCCCAAAACACACACACCAAAGATCTCTTTAAAAAAGATGTAAATTATTATTTTTTGATTATTCAGACCAATTTCCTCATCTTGGATGTTATACTCACAACGTTTCGGTCGATGTAAACTCCGACCTTCTTAAAGTGTATCTTGTTGAACTGGGGAATCTTTCTGTCGCACTCGGGAATCTGTACCAAATTTCTAACATAACCTTTTTATTTGATCAGCGAATGTAGCTTGCTCTCGTCCCGTCAGCCAAGTTCGGGTAGAAGCCTTACATAATTCGGAATTGTATTTTTAGTATTGTCCGCACTGAGGATTGAACCGTGAGCTTCGAGAAGACTGTCCCTTAGAACTGATTATTAGTTAGCATTCTTTGCGGACATTTCTAGTATACCTTTTAGGAGGTTCCGCTCGAAATACCGTAACGCTTCCCGAGTTCGACAAGATACACCTGAAGAAGGTCGGAGTTTACATTAGCCGAACTGAAACTTATTTCAAGCACTCAACCCTATTTTAACGTTATTTCAATAATATATCCGAGAATATTTATTTGCTCGGCATAATTGTTACTAATATATTATTTTGATCTTTCACATATTTATGGAACTTTTTTGTCATCTTTATTTTTATTTTACTTTTTTATATCTCAAATGAAGTGATGCTCTATGCATCAAATATTCTGCTACTTGCCTTTTCCATACAATAAAACTGTCGTTTGGTGTATACCAAAGAATTAATACCATCCATCATTTAATGTTTTTCTTCATTTTAACAATTGTTTGGAATTATAAGTGTTCAGTAGTTATCAATATGCGAATCGTTTTATTTTCCACTCAAAGAAAAAAATCATCAAATAATAATGTTTTATTATTTTCAAAAAGAGTATATGAAGCTGATTATTTCCAAAATCAACTTATTCCTTCTGATGAGAAGAATAGTTTCCTTAAGAAAATACTGGATTTAAAGGACTAACATGGACACACTTCAGTTTTTTGTTGAATGTTAAGAACATATGAAAATAAATATGCAACTATATATCTGACTATCTTCACTCTAAATTATTTATCTATCTATCTATCTCTATATATATAGATAAATAAAGTTAGGCTTATTCGACAATTGTGCAGTATAGTAAACAAGAAAGAAGGGGTGAAAAAATAGACAACAAATAACGGTTAACAAATACAACATGTATTACTGCTTTACTTACCTGTTTGATTTTAACGTGTGTTTACTGATTGTAAGATTTATTATCTATGCATTTGATATCGTAACTTTTACGTAGCCAACCATTCTTAAAAGATAGTAAAAAGAAATAGAATGAGTATGTGGTACCGTAAGTCCGAGGGTGGTTGCCAAATCGGCTTGGGGTAAGTTTTTTTTTACCTTTAAAGCCTAGAATTCGCGACCAAATCCTACCAATATTGTCGGCCATTTTGTAAAGCCCACTCGGGTGGATAAGTAAAAGTGACGATAACAAATGCATAGATAATAAATACGTTAAAATTAAACGAGTTAGTAAAAAAGTAAATTTTCTTACGTTTTCAGTTATTTGTTGTCTATTTTTTTTTTTGCATCCTTTTATTGTTTACTATACTGCACAATAGCTGTATGTTTATATGTTAATATATTTGCATGTATGGCTTTACTCCTAAACTAATAAACTGATTATTACGAATATTGGAAAACAGGTTCTAGATCTTAGGAAACTAAATGTGAGATATATTTAGTTTAATTTAGTTCTATACAAAGGGGCACTGACGCTAAAAATTCAGATATCTCCGATTTTTTCAAAATTTTATAAATAGGCATTTAAGACGAACTAATAAATATTAAGGAAATTTCTGTTTCTCTGGGGTTTTCATGGGGTCATAACATTGGCACAATCTCCAATTTAAAAATTCAAATATACCAGATTGGTATTGAATTGGATCGATCGTTATTTGACACAGATAGAAACAGGATTCCATAATTCCAATTTCTTCTTAGAACGCTCAAGCTTAAGCCTTAAATGTTAGTCATTTTGTGGAATCTTCACTGTAGCGGTCTGTAGATGCCGAAATAGTTTCTACTCTAGTAGTTGTTTTCCTCGTACTGCTTGCCTTTGGAATTCCCTCCATGCTCCCTATTTCTCCGACCGTACTAAGCTGCAGAAATCTAAATGCAATGTGAACACACATCTAGCTGACCACCCAGGTATTTTCTTTATCAAAATAACCCATTACGCTTCAGTGGCTATATGCCTTGCTTGAGGCGAACAACAGTAAAAATACGGCGACCTATTCATTTTAAAATGGGTAAAGTGAGAAAATTTACCATAGTAACACAAGTACATTTTCAATTACTTTTTTGCATAGCATTGCATGTTTGGCAATCGTACGACCTCATTTAAATAAATTGGTGTTAAAGGTGATAACGTACGTACGAACAGGAGATTCCTTATCGTGTTATTATATAGATGGTATGCGAAGTCACATTATATTGGCGAGACGTATCTGTAATTCATAACCCATCTATATTGAAGTCAATCAAGCCAGTATTTGTGCCACGGGTATCCATGTGTAACTCGTGATGAACCAGAACAATTATTTTATTTACATCCCATCTACGATGTTAATAGTTAGATATCAAGTCGGGCGTGGTTTTGAAAAGCCAGCGCACAAGAATAAGCGCACTCTGGTCTACAAAAAATGCCTGTGCAGATCAGGTGTAGTTATAGAAAAGTCAGCGCACTACGATAAAGGAATTCTGCGCTACAAAAGATGCCTGTGCAGGTCAGGTGTGGTTTTGAAAAGTCAGCGTACTACGATAAGAGCACTCTGGTCAACAAAAACTGTCCGTGCAGGTCAGGTGTGTTTGAAAAGCCAGTGGGCTAGAATAAAGAAACTCTGGTCTACAAAAGATGGCTGTGCAGGTCAGGTGTTTTTGAAAACCTAGTGCACTAAACAAAGCGCACTCTTGCATATAAAACATACTTGTGCAGGTCAGGTGTTTTTGAAAATCTAGTGCACTAGAATAAGGAAACCCTGGTCTACAAATGATGGCAATGCAGGTCAGGTCTTTTTAAAAAGCCAATGCACTAGAATAATGACACACTGTCCTTCAAATTATTCTTGTGCAGGTTATGTGTTGTCTTGAAAAGCCAGTGTGCTCGCATAAGTGCACGCTGGCCTACAAAAGATGCCTGTGCAGTTCAGGTGTTTTTGAAAAATCAGCGTACAAGAAATAAGGCACTCTGACCTACAAAAGCATGCCTCTGTGGGTCAGGCGGGACTTTGAAAACCCAGCTCACTTGGATAAGCACATTCCGGCCTCCACAGAATTCCTGACAAGCCTCTTTGGCATTTCCTGGTAGGAGCGCGTCAGGCGATTAGCAATAAACTAACCCCTTCTCAGAGAGAAGGTAACACCTGGGAGATCGATATTCTCGGACTGAACAGAACCACACCTAAGTTCGACAGCAACAAGGCTACTGTCGGACTGATTGTCGCGGACGTATCCCCGACTAGTACGAACAACACTTACTCCATCTGACTGCGTCATCATTATTAAATTGACAAACATAGAATAATCCGATGATTTTGGACAATTCGTTTCTCTATCCTGCACTTGTGTTACGTTAAACGGTTTGAGCCAGTTACGAAAGCCGACACTTAAAATACCGTCCATAAAACAGGTTTACTCAGGCGATACCGACATCTGCTCGTAATTCCAGCAATTTACAACTTAATTACTTAAGGATAAATACACTACTTTAATTTAACGATACGAAATGTTCATGTTGAAGCCAACAATGCGACAACGTCTGCATATTTGATTCCATTTGCTTAATCATGAGTGTTAGTTGTTTTCTGGAAATTCCACGGCGAATCCATAGCATGACAGAAATTGGCATAGTTTGGCAGGAGAGTGTTTTGCCTCTGTACGAAAACAAAGTTAGACAATTTGTCGGGTTTTTTTTTTCATGTGAGAAAAATTCAGATCACTAAAAGAGGTCACTCTTAATTGGGACAAAAATAAAAATTGCTTAAGTCTAGAATAATCATCAGGAGACAAAGAATCGGACGATCTAAGTTCTACATTGGGTACTAACCAGCGGATATTATTTACTGCCTGATAAGTAAGGAAGCAATTTGCTGTCAAACTTTTTTGGTGTAGAGTGCTGCTTTCAAAATATTACGAAGCATCGTTGTGCAGTTTTGATATCAGAGTTACTTTCTAGCGTTTCTTTGGGGCACACATTGTGCATGATTACAATAGTTCTGACGTAGATGCAGCTTCTTTCGCCATTAAATAATCCGCAAAAAATGATAATGCCGTCATACAGTCAAACGAAACTTGTAATCTCTTTATTATCTTCATCTGTCTCCATCTCGACTATTTAATAACGATATGATTCTCTCTTTCGTCTCTCTATCGCCGAGCTTCTCTTTCTCGCTCTCTCTGAATTCGGTTTTGTAATATGATACTTTTAAATAGCATATGCTACTTCCTATACACTCTGTATGCCTAGTATAAACTTAATGATGCATTGGTATTTTAAATATGGTCTTCCTCTCCACATTCGGAGATGTTTGGGTCCGTCGTTTTCCTAGCCCCAATGTTTCCATATCAAATTGTGATCGCCCCATTCTCGTTCTCAGACCGTTGGGTGCTTTCCACTGGACCCAAATTTTGTCACTATGTCAACAAAAATAACAAAATTCTTACCTTACATGTGTGAATTTTGAAACCATGCGAAACTACATCTTGAAAAATAATGAAAAGAGGTAATCTGCTCGAATCGAATATGGCATTTAATTCTTTCTTTGTCTCTCTCTATCTTTCTCTCTTTTTCCACCTCTCCCCCCCCCCTCTCTCTAAATCAATAACTCCCTCCTTTGCACGCAGATAAGAGGAAATAAACAAACGGCGCGCCCCGTATTATCGTCAACTGCCCGATAAGAGAAAATGAAATGTAACTGTTTCTTGCTTTCTTTCTTTCTTTCTCTTTTCCTGTCTCTTAATCAGTCTTTCCTCTTCGCAGACAAGAAATAAAGGCTGGCAACTGACATCTTTAAAAAAGTGATCAATTTTGAATCAGAAGGGAGGGCATCAGAAAGGTGGCATAAGTAGCAAACATCGTATTAAATAAAATAGTTATGTTAATGAAGTGAAAGTAAAAAAAGTATTGTCTATTTTACTTGACAATCGGATGTGACAGCAGCAACCACTATTATAATAGGTTAATTCATCGTCAATTAACGAAATATGTTGGCGATTGTTAACAATTTCCAACAGAGAAAGAAAGGTGTGAAAAAACATAAACAAATAGTCAACAAATAACTGCTACCACAAGCAAAAGAAATTACTTTTCTACCTACCTGCCTAATGTTTTGTGTTGTAAAGTATCTGCTCTTCCTATTTTCCACAGTTTAATACTGTGGAAAATAG
The DNA here is from genome assembly GCA_963556195.1 of Sepiola atlantica. Classification (NCBI taxonomy): domain Eukaryota; kingdom Metazoa; phylum Mollusca; class Cephalopoda; order Sepiida; family Sepiolidae; genus Sepiola; species Sepiola atlantica. Next base: position 24,922,483 of record OY744547.1, on the reverse strand, counting down.
GAGGAGCAGTGGTTTACCAGAGTGTGGCTTCTGGCGACTGAGGATGTTCTTTCAACATCTAACACGAAGGACGGTTATCGCAGAGAATATATATCAGTAGGGGGTGGCGTTCAATTGTTATAAAAACCTTCCTCACTACTGAAGAGCGTTACTCGTCAATTTGTCACCACACTACGGTAGTATTAGACCTAAGGAGAGGATCGCGAAGGAAGTTTGTTTTTTTTCGCAACCACGCTCTCCGGCTAGCTTCACTCTTGGTTATCTCTGGTGGTTTTTTTCGACAGTTATTTTTTGAATATTTGTTTTTTTTGTTGTTTTCTTTTCACCCCTTTGGCCTTTTGGCTAAGATCAAAGTGTAGTATCTGTTCCGATGGATACTGCACCCCATAGACTGGTATTGTCTTGGCCTTCGGGGCTTGATTTACGCCGGTCTATGGGTCTGTCCTGTGCAGTTCTAGGAGGTCCACCCTCCCATGCTTCGCCTCCCCTCTTTGGGGAGGATTAAGTTTATTGCTTACTGCCTGAGGCGCCCCTACCGGGGAATGCCAACGGGGCTGCCCAGGCAATTTTTTAAACCCCACCTTCCCGACCCGACCTTGAGTCACATCTTACTTGTGGGAGTAAGATAAAAACTGGCCTTGTGCCTAACTCCTGGAGAAGAGTAAATCAATACTCTAGGCAATACCCAGTTATTCTTCTAGGTACCTGGATAACTTCACTCTTGGTTACCTTCTTTTTTCGACAATACTTTATAAGTGCATTCGGGACGTTTTAAATCCACTGTATTCAAAATGGCGCCAGATGTTACAAGAAGGAAATCGTAATACAACTCGTAAATTAAACAAAAATACCTGTCACCAATCGGTCCAAATTTTAATTCCCGACCGATCTGTATATTTGTATTAGCTGTATTTTTGTTTAATTTGAAATTATTGCAACCTAAACAATATCACACTCCACAAAGGCAGAACAAAACATTACAATTTTAAACTAATGCTATGGTTATTGCTTATACCCGTCCGAGGTCGGTATTCCACTAGTATATATGTATAAATAAGAATAGACAATATATGTAGAAATAAATGAAAGAAGGGGATTGGCAACACTTGACTCAGATGAAGTATTATGTTAAGACTTAATATTTCGTCCATATTAATACAATCTTCACTTGAAATGACTTTTAGAAAAGCGAATAAATATAATACATGGTAGTCGTTATAGCATGATATAGAACACCAACTTCTGAAAGAAACACGTTCTTCAAAGATACATCAAACCTCTATTTAATAAAAAAGAGCTGATGTATTTAGCCCCGAACTGTGATATGTTTTCGAAATCTACGATAATTCTTCAAGAAAACCTTCGTTCAAGGTTGTCAAAAAGCTAAACGCCAACGAATGAGTAGCGCCATGGCTTCAGTGAGAAATTTCGTAAATATTGACGACTCCAATTTCCAACAAGAAAAAAAATGTACAAAAAATGGCTCGTGACGTGAACAATGCTTTAAAAGGTTGTAACTTTTCGACAGATAAGGTTAACACGAGGTGATGGTTTCAGCGTGATTTCTCCCAGTAAATACCTCAATATTATTTGAAGGTTAAGCTTACAGCTATGATATTAAAAAATAAAAAAAGAAGCAAAAAATAATAGAAACCTTCCTCGGAAAAGAGGAATGATGGGAAATCCGGTTTCTAAAAAAAGAAATAAAAATCCAGTTTTTTTCTTTCTTCTTTCCTTACAAGATTCCTTCTTTTACAGAAAACAATTTTCATGTTCGCCTCCGTTTTCATATATTTTTCTTTCCCTATGCTCTTCAAATCCATGTCATTCTTCTTTTTCATATATTCCTGTTTCCTTCTATTTTCGTTTCCTACTCACTTGACATTTCTCTTCTTTTCTTCCCCGTTTGGGGCCTAAACTATTATCGTGTTTGTCACTAGCGCCGGGAGCTCTCTTTATTTAACAACGGAAAAATTAAAACAATATTAATAACAGAAAAATGATGATAGAAACAAAATTCAATTTGTATATCCATTCAAAATTCTGTTTATTATTATGAAGCTCTACTTTGTAGGCAAAACGATCGGATTTCGATTTCAGATTGAAGCAGGTGCGAATCTTACCACACTAAAGAACTGTGATATAGCGAAACAGTATTCTGTGAGTGATTACATATCTCTCAACCTTCGCGTGTTGAGGACTCTTGCAAGTGAGATTTCCTGTTCTCACTAGCGATAATGCAAATTTGCAAGGGAATGGAGCGCTTAAGGCAGTTTATAATGTGTATATGAGCATTGTTTCCCTAAAATGTAAATTTAACATTACTGAATCCTGTTTTATGTCTAAAATCTAAGTTCCAAATTACATAAACATCTGCTAAGTAGTTTTTAATACACGGGTACATTTATTTTGAAAAAACTTTCTGATCCTTTCGCATGAAACTAAATGAAACTAAATATAGCCTACATTACCAACCTTTACGTCTAAAAGCTATGTTCAAAATTTGATAATGATCAGTTAGAAAGAAAATACAAACCGAGATTTTGGTTAAAATATTATTTGCCTCGTCATCAGACAGCGTTTGCTCCAGCAGAAAATCGTAATTATATTTCGATAATTACATAACAAAAGAAATGGTATCCAGAGCTCTTCAGTCGTAGTTAACAAATAGCGACAGAAAAAAAGTGGCCGGTTTCATCAGATCATTATTAACTCAATCCATCGAGCAAAACTTCTCAAAAGCCTTTCGATAACTCCAACAAACAATTAGTTAAGTAACAGAAAATCGGAGTTCAAATAAATCTATTTGGTGTTAAGTTACATATAAAACTTTAATTTGTTTTTATCCGTGGATTTTTTCGTTATTCATCGTAATAACTGTTTTATAACCCATAATATTAAATACAAAAAAAATAGATGTATTATTTCCTGTTTTATGTAGTGACTGTTCTTTTATAAGATTTAAAGTAATATCTGGTATTGTCTTTTAATTTCTAATAATTAAAAATTATAATATAATTAGAATAACATTTTAGAAACTTTTAAAAAAGCAAATAAACAATGTGGATTAAAAAAAAAGAAATAATTTATTTATTTTATAGACTTGAGCTTTCGACGTAAAACGTCCTTCTCAAAAGTAATATATATTTTCTCCTGTTTTTATTATACTTCTTGTTAGAAACATATTAGCCACTTTGAGATAGGGGCCCATCTGTTGGAATCAATGGTTGAGGTTTTGAAAATCGGCGTTCGTATTACATTGCTGAGTGTTTCGAGATAATAAACGTGATACACATTTTGAGATAATAAACGTGATACACATTTTTAGATAAAGCACGTGATACACACGCCTACATTCCACCCTCAACCTGATGTAAACAGACGGGCTTCTATCTCTGACAGGCTAATATTTCTCTAACGAGAAAGATTGAAAAGAGAAAAATATGTGTCGATTACCTTTGAAAATGAGGTTTTACGTCGAAAGCTGAAGTCTTGAAAATAAATAAATAACTTATTAAAAACAAATCCACATTGTTTATTTGGTGTTATGTTGTAAGCTGATCTATATATTTTGACAATAAATAGATTTACCCAAACACAATAAATACAATTACGACTAAGCGTTGCGATTTACTTTTTATTTTTTTAACATAGTTCACCCCAAACAAGGCAAGACGCCACTGTAGACGTAAGGGGCTACTGAGAAGAAAGAAAAGGGAGAAGATTTGGGGGTGGGTCAACCTAAATTGGGATCTGTGCAGCGAGATGTATGTTTACATTAGTTTTAAATTTCTGCATGTCAGTACCGTCAGGGAAACAGGGGACAGGGAGGGGGTTCCAGACGCCAGCAGCACGAGGAATAAAGCTATTTGAGTATAACACTCTCCAGCATCTGGGGAGATCCACAGTGAATGAATGGGATTTAGACGATTGTCGAGTTGGTCTAGTGAACTTACGACGAGGGGGCACCAGAGCAGCCAATTCATCGGAGCACAATCCATTTATTGGTGGCAATCAGTGACGATAACGGTCACATACCAGTCGAAGTTCCGAGCTCGACAATCAGCCCGACAGGAACTGAGCCATTTCGGTGGCCTTTTATCTGTCGGGATGAGGTGTTCGTCTTGGGTATCCTAGGAGGCCCACCTTCCCAGGCCTTTTCTCCCCTCTTTGGGATGGGTAAGTTTATTGCTTACTGCCTAAGACGCCCTGACCGAGGAATATCGACGGGGCTGCCCAGGCAATTTTTTAAAGGTCAGCGTGCTCCTTCTTTAGGGGCGCTGGCTTGATCCCCCCACTTTCCGGCCTTGTGCCACATCTTCCTGCGGTAGGAAGGAAGTAAATACCGTTATTGGTGGCAGTTATGGCCCCAGAATGAGAAGCGTACTTTCTGTAAGATACTTTTGTTAATAGACCTTTTGTTATTATACCAGTGTGTTTTTCTTGAATATTACCGACTCTGCAAGAGCACAATATTTGGTTTTCAAAATTTTCTTAAATGTTATTCAAATATCAAGCCACGAGTCAAAAGTGTGAATATTTTCATTATGATAATGTCATTTTTTAAAGATAGATAACTCTAAGAAATATTCAATTATGACTTATTTCCCTTGTGGTGAGTTTAAACTATTGCTTTATTCTAAATTGAACTATTTTTTGTACGATCATTCGATTAGAAACTAGAAATACGAATTATCTTTTTATTAGTTCTAGTTTTTGATAAGTTTTTTTTTACTTATATAATTATTTGGTGCTTCGACAGAATACGAATTAGATTTGCGTAAACAGTCGCAGAAAAAAGAAAACAACTCAAACCGAGCCGTCGTCAAACAATCAATTAGTACCGAATGAAACAACTTTCCTTAAAGAATTTATTTTAATTTATTTTTAATAAAAAAAAAACACCAGTGGTCGGAGATACACAATAACACAACTTTTACATTTTTTTTTCGCCGAGACATGTTTTTAGTCATTTACTTAAAACTCGTCCTTCTGTTGCTGTTGACGTTGTTTTTTTAAAGGGTCTCGCTCGTCGTCAAACAGTCAATTAGTACATACGTTAGAGTTAATTTAGGGTTAGTTTAGAATTACGTTAAGTTTGACGTTGTCTTAAATTGTCGTCTGCTATACATTTATTTCACGGCTTCCGATTCTGAAACGGCTTCGTTTTTTTCGGCTAGTTCCGGAAATCTGCTTCGGTAAGAATCGGTTTAGCTTGGTTCGTATTCTGTAGTAGTACCAATTATTTAGTTCTTAATTTGGACTATGTTTCTCGCCTCCTTCTATTTTTAGCTCGTATATCAGAATGTCAAAGTTATGCTTATATATTCTTATTATTTATTCTGCAGTGAAACAATGGTGAATAGGTTGTTGTTTTTACTAAAGAGTAACCACTTATCAAGGCCCAAAAGTCATTCGAGGATGCGTGTTAGGTAGACGATGAGACAAACCATATTGATGGTGGAAGTTTAACACAATTTGATTATTTACAAAATACGGCTTAACTAATATTTGTTTACATTGGACTTGCAAACGACAATGTTGTATTAAGCTGGGAAGACACCGCACGGTATTGAGTTCCACAGACATAGGAAAAAAGACTTTGCTCATGGAATTTTCGCTTAGTTTTCGTCACAGAGAGGAAGAATAGAAAATTATTGACAATGGTTGTAGCTAGACGAGTTTTTGTTTTTTTGTAATTTTTTTTCAATCTATGGTCCATAGATTGAAGCTTAGCCGAGCATATGCCATGAAAAAAAACGATAGAGTGGAGAAAGACTAACAACGTCTCTTCTATGAAAAAGAGGTAGAAGGAAGGAAAAGAAGACATCACCGGTCAGATTTAAAAGTCGTTTTTTTAGTCTGCTAAGGTATAAAAGGGTGCTCTGAGCAGCACCTCCCCAGATGTGGCAACATCACTCCATCTTAGGATGTATTTGGCTCTTATATAGGTAGACGATTTATTGAACCTTTCCTTTCGTATTATAATAAGGGTTTAATCAGAGGTCGCTCGTCTAAACATTTGTTAATAATTATTCAATCTATATTATCCTAAGTTTATTGTATATTTTTTATCTACTTCAATTCATCTAACAAGGTACACTGACACTGAGACGCAAAGGGCTACTGTGAATTAGGGGCTAGATTTATACGAGCATCCTAAATGGGGAGTTCTGCAGCGAGATATTCACATTATATTTAAATATTTACATGTTGGTTCAGTCGAGGAAACAGGGAGCAGGCAGGGAATTCCAAAAGCAAGCGATTCAAGTAAAGAAGCTATTAACGTAGAACGTACGCCTCGGGGACCCTTACAGTGAGGGTGTGCTTCTGCTGCTTGCCAGTTTGTTGGAGGGTGTTTACTATGAGAGGATATCAGGTCAGCAAGTTCGTTGGAGCACATTTCATTAAAGTACTTGTAAAACAAACACAGGGATGCAACATTGCGGCGATGGGACAGACACTGGAGCTTGGTAGACAGTGTGTGACCTATTAGGTTTGAAGCTCGTTTTTAAAGTTTGATGTTATAACAATACTCCATGCATGGGCGAATAATGACTTCATGGAGATATAGGAAACTGAAAGGCGTGAGAAGTTTTCTAGACAATAGAGTTAACCCAAATTATTTACAGCAGACTTGTCAGTATCTTCTATGTATTTATTCCAATTCATGTTCTTTGCAGCAGACTTGTCAGTATCTTCTATGTATTTATTCCAATTCATGTTCTTTGCAGCAGACTTGTCAGTATCTTCTATGTATTTATTCCAATTCATGTTCTTTGCAGCAGACTTGTCAGTATCTTCTATGTATTTATTCCAATTCATGTTCTTTGCAGCAGACTTGTCAGTATCTTCTATGTATTTATTCCAATTCATGTTCTTTGCAGCAGACTTGTCAGTATCTTCTATGTATTTATTCCAATTCATGTTCTTTGCAGCAGACTTGTCAGTATCTTCTATGTATTTATTCCAATTCATGGTCTTTGCAGCAGACTTGTCAGTATCTTCTATGTATTTATTCCAATTCATGTTCTTTGCAGCAGACTTGTCAGTATCTTCTATGTATTTATTCCAATTCATATACTTTGCAGCAGACTTGTCAGTATCTTCTATGTATTTATTCCAATTCATGTTCTTTGCAGCAGACTTGTCAGTATCTTCTATGTATTTATTCCAATTCATGTTCTTTGCAGCAGACTTGTCAGTATCTTCTATGTATTTATTCCAATTCATGTTCTTTGCAGCAGACTTGACAGTATTTTCTATGAATTCATTCCAATTCATGTAAACTATGAATGCTAGACCAAGGAGTTTGAATGTTGGACTCTCGGGAAGGATGCTAATCGCCATGGCAATCGGTTGTTTGTAAGTTTTTAAAAATAATTGTTAAAGGAAGGGAGCTTTATCTTGATAGCATTAAATGTAACCATTCATTTTGGGGCCTAATTCTACTACAAACTTGGTCATTTTCTAATGATTCAGCCATTGTCTTGGATATGTATGCGTCTGATTTGTCAACATGTCGATAATAAAGCGTGGTGTCATCAGCAAATATACCCATCTCGGACGCGATTGAATCAGGAATATTGTTTACGAAAATCTGCAAAGAAACATTTCCAAGGATCGACCCCTTGGGCACACCCGTATTAATGTGATGTTGTTAACATTCAACCATCTAGTGCGATCTGATTTTTTCTTATAAGTCAGAAAAATCTGATTATATTAAATACTCATTTAGTAATACCGTACGAATTAATTTTCTTGAGAAGACTTTCATGCCAGACTCTGTAAAAGTCTTTGTATATATTAAGCGTTACTACCCTAGCTTTACCTGCCCTATCCAGTGTATGATATATGCGTTTAAAGATGACCGTTAGGATATCCGTAGTAGAACGTGGTAGCCTAAAGTTTAGCATTTTCGAGGTGTCGAACTATCGCTAGATTGGTCTGATTTTATTAATAACAAGACGTTAATTAGTTAGATATCGTATAATTCGTTCATATCATATTTAGATAAGCTACAATTGATTCATACTACTTATAATTATGAATTATATAAATCTGGATTAATATTGGCAACTATTAGTTTGGTAGTTTGGTAGTTTTGTTTTACGGCATATCAACCCTTTTTGGGTTATTTAATGCCGAATCTGGTCTTGTTTTCTTTTCTTTTTTGTTTATTTCCCCTTTTAATATCTGTTTCTATTTAACCCATAGTTGGGACCCTAACAGGTACTACCACTCCGGGTCAGGGTGGACCTGGGAGCAATGGTAATTAAGAGGAGGCTCCACATTCCCCAAAGTCCGTAAGCCGGATCTCACCATCGGATGTAGTTTAAGGTCATATCCAGGACCGGGAGTAGGGTAGGAAAAATAAAAATAAAAAAGGGGAGGGAGAAAGGGAGAAGGGCTGTTGTTTTTGTTTTTGGTTTTGTAGAACATAATTAAGTTTTACAAAAAAAAAAAAAAAAAAAAAAAACGTCAATGTAGGTGAATTTCGTCTCAGGGAGCCACAGGGCAGCCTGATCTGGTATCACCAGGCAACTATTAGTATTCAATGTTCAGTTTTTTTTAATGGAAATCGCTCCAAACAAGGCATGAATCAACTTGCTGTAAGGAGCTAACAATGACGAAAGATGATTATCCTGAAGACATTAGATACCTATTGACATCTTTCTTCTCCATCTACCTCTCTTCCCCATCTCCCTCTTCCTCACCCCTTTCTCTTTCCTCTATCTCGCTTTTTAAAATAGCTATAGGTAGCAGGAAACAGTCAGCGGGAAGAGAGTTCCACAAGCACGCAGTTCTTGGATTTGTTGGTTTCGTTGTTTTGTTATACGGCGTATCAACCCTTTTCAGGTTATTTAATGCCGAATCCGGCCATTTTGGTAACATTTTTTATGCTTTAAATTTTTTATATGTTCAAGTATTTATTCATGGTGTTTGGTTTTGTAGTTTTGTCGAAGAAAATGTTTTTGCTTTGAGCTTTGCAGAACATGATTGAGTTTTGTAAAGGGGAAGGAAAAACAATAACATTAACCTTTGGTGGATTTTTTGTCAGGAAGCCGGTATCTTCAGACAGTTTGATCTAGTAGCACCGGAGCAGTTCTTGGAAAGAAGCTACTGATATAGGAAGCTAGGAAGCTGTATTACAGTCAGGTATCAAAACAGAGAATTGATGTAGACCACTAGACCAACGAGTCAAACAAGCTGGGGCAAAGGAAGCGGTGAATAGATCAGACAATTCCGAAAAAAACAAAGAATAATAGTGTTTATAGAAAATACTTAATTTACTTTTGCATTTAATTTTGCATAAAATATATCACTGTATATTATTCATGATTGTCCGATTGCATTTTTAATACTACCTGTAATATACGTTAGGATATTTATACTTTTGGTTGTCTAAAAAATAGAATTTCTATTTATTTGCCTCTTAAAAAGGGCAAAGTGAGACACAAAGTCGGGTTTTAATGTTGGGAAAATCGAGCTCCTCAATATACTAGCACTCTGGATTGGAACAAAAATGTAAAAAATGCCTCAGTCTAAGACTACTCTTTCACTGACCGAGGACAAAATAGACTAAGTGTAACATCAGAACAGATACTACACTTCGTTCCTAGTAAAAAGGCTACACAAAAAGGTTATGTTTAATATAATTATCAATATTAAGCTATGTTAAATTTAGTCTACACATCTTCTAACATTCGTAAATAATTATAAATAATTCTTTTGTTACAATGTATACGGGTGTATTACATGTACAATGGTGAGAGAAGTGGAATGATGTAAATAATTTACAAAAGCGAGATAGAGGAAAGAGAAAGGAGTGAAGAAAGAGGGAGATGGGGAAGAGTGGTAGAAGGGGGAAGAAAGAGGAAAGCTATTATGCAATCACAAAGCATCGGATCACGGGTCGTCAACCTTTAGTGACGTAACAGCTTTGTGACGCAATCACATGTGTCATGAGACAAACAAATAAACAAACCAGTTAACCAAAATGCAAGATTCATAGAGTTTTAGTAGTATAAGATGATTTAACAAATACTGACCCAGCGGGTCATAGATGGTCTATTAAATATATACACATATACACATACCTAACTTGAATAAGTAAAAATAAAAATAAAATAGTCATTCTCAAAGAAAAAGAAGGGCAAATACATTAAAATATGGCTTCTTTCCCACACGGAGGTAGAAGTAATTAAGATTGCTTAAGGAAATGGAAGTATGAATTCGCCGGAGGATTGCTATAATGAGAACTATATGCTTTCATGCATTTCCGAAAGTCCAGTTGGGAAATGCAACCATTAACATTATAGGACAGCCATAGAATTGAGAATAGGTAACTCGATGGCGACGTATAGAATTTAAAATGCTTACAACTGTGAGAGTTATGTATTACTGCTGCGGGAAACTAATGTCGATATGTGGAGTTCACTTTATTATAACGAATCTTTGTTTGAGTTTTCTTTTGCAGACGATTTAGACACGTGTTCAAAATATGTAGACGACCACATTAAGACATTTTGCGCAATATCATCTTTATTACCAACTCTCCTTGGAAACTCCACGGTGCTCTTTACATCAATTTGTGTAATTTACTGTTAATAATGATATCCGTTTTGAAATAATAAATTGCTATCAGGAGCAATACTATTTAACAAATGACTCCTTCGTTATCTATAAAAGTAATTGTAGTTATCAGCCAAATATTCTTTAAATAAATAAAACGAATATACCTCTTCTTTATTTATTCATTTAAAATAGTAGCAATTATATATTTTTAAAATAATAATTATTCTCTGTGTTTTCATCGTAAAAATAACTGTCAGCTAAATATTCTTTAAATCAATGAAGAGAATGCCACTTCTTGAAATGTATACCGTCTAAAAAGTATTAATCCTAACAATACCATATGTTATATGAATAGCGTGTGTTCATGTTGTTTTAACTGAAAAAAATGTAGCGTTTTTAATTTTATTCCGTTATATGATTATGTCTTATTGCTAGATTATTTTTCAAAATATTAATCGTTTATCAAATTGCCTCATATTAAAGAGAGAGAGAGTAAGAGAGAGAGAGAAATAAATAAAGAGACACATATAGCGAAATATATATAGAGATATATATAGTAAAAGAAAGAAATATATATATATATAGAGAGAGAGAGAAATAAAGAGAGAGATATAGAGAGAAAGAAAGATATATATATAGAGAGAGAAAAAGAAAGATATATAGAGAGAGAAAGAAAGATATATATGTAGAGAGAGAGAAAGAAAGATATATATAGAGAGAAGAGAAAGAAAGATATATATATATAGAGAGAGGGGGGAGAGGGGGAAGAAATAAAGAGATAGAGAGAGAAAGAGATAGAGAGAAATAGATAAAAAGAGAGAGAAAAAAAGAGAGAGATGAAGAAAAAGGGAGATATAAAGAAAGAAATATAGAGATGTATAATAAAAGAGATATATAGAGAAAAGAGAGAGAAATAGAGAAAGAAAGAAAGGAGAGAACATAAAGAGATTAATATAGGATTTGTCTTAAAAAAAAACCTTTACTGACTTTGCATACTTGCTTTTTTGTACTATTTTGCTCCACATAATTTTATTTATGAAATATTCATTTTTGAACGGATTTTTTTACCTGACGATGCCATGTTTTATATGTGTAAATGGTGAAAACGTACGTACAAATATAGAAATGCCTTAGTGTATCATAACTATATTTATAAAGTGAAGCATGTGTATATATATATATATATATATATATATATATATATATATCTATGTGCAGGATGATCTCCTAAACTAATAAACCGATCATTATGCATGTTGGAGTATATATTCTAAATGATAAGGTGAGTAATATGGCACATTATTTTTTTGTAAATGTTAACATTTAGAAGCTGCATATAAACTTTTGAAATTGTAATTGTTTTATGAACCGATAATTAGTCATTTTGTAATATATATTTTCGACAACACGGTGAGTAACATAGGCACATTAGTTTTTGTAAACTTTCACAGTTAGGGGGAGATCCCACCGACCTCTCACCTGCCCTCAAATAAACTTTTTTTAAAAGTTACATACAAAAAATTCAGAGAAAAGAATTGCTCTACATAAAATTCTGAGTTATATTAAGTCATCCATTTTAAAAAGGATTGGTGTGTGCGCTTGAGTATCAATAATATACATGTGCTGAATAAAAGCCTTAACTTTTGAACTCAGCATTATGAATTATGGAATATGTAATCTAGTCAACAGGGTAATAAACGTGGCACATTATTTATTTTTGTAAAATTTACCATTTAGAGGGTCCAACCGAAATTAAAAACTGATGCATTATGTGTTCATTATACCCGTCCTGCTAGTAATCTATTTCTCTCTCTCTCTCTCTCTCTCTCTCTCTCTCTCTCTATATATATATATATATATATATATATATATATATATATATATATATATATATATATATATATATATATTACCAGGATAATGTGCTAAATATTACGGTTGTATTCTATATATATATATATATATATATATATATACATATATATATATATATATATATATATATATATGTATATATATGTATGTATATATATGTATATATATATATATATATATATATATATATATATGTATATATATATATGTATATATGTGTGTATATATATATATATATATATATATATATATATATATATATATATATATACATATCTGTATCTGTATAATTTTCTGTTAAGATTAATATTTATGTTTTGGATTTTTCAAGGAGTTCTTCTTTTTTCTGATGCGTACATTTCAAGCTACATCGGGGTCTGCAATGATGAACATTTGCTCCCACTTAGCACAGAACGCAGGCTTGGTACAGGGGAAG
>OY744547.1:24882094-24904594 GCA_963556195.1 Sepiola atlantica | reverse complement strand
TTCGAAATCAAATAGACAGCCACCATATATATATATATATATATATATATATATATATATATATAATGGAGATTGTGTATCTGTCTTTCCGTCTGTTTGTCTGTCTGTCTGTCTGAAACCGAAACTCGATCAGAGTAATATTACTATTTAATTAGTCTGCCGGCTTCTATATACACTACTACAAAAACCGCCGTAAAAAACTATGCGCATTTCTTAATTTACATAATTAATTCCTGTTAAACTTCTAATAAATCAGTATTCGCAAATATACACTCATGATGGCTTTCTTTAGATTTTCACATGTATTTACGCTATTTTGCTCGCTAATAATCTTACTTATGAATTATAATTATTTCATTTATTATTTACATATATATATATATATATATATATATATATATATATGAAATGAGTTACGTAGTTAATCTATCTACTGCGAAACTCATTAAACAGCCAGCGTTACTCCATTGAATCGGTTACTTCCCTCTGATTATTCAGTATGGACGCAAGACGGGCGCATTATTTAAAATGTAAACGAAACGCTGGCATTTACCGTGTTACTTCTACTCTGATTTTTTTTATTAAAACGTTCTGAGTTTGTCTATTTTCTTAATCTTATCAGCCATTATGTTTTAAAACACAAATTCATTGAATCAAATTGTTTTATTAAAATAATAATTGATTTAAAAATTACTATTTTAAAAACACACACACATTATAATGAATTTAGTTTAGGTAAACTTTTTTATTCGAAAGCATTTAAAAAAACTATTCGCGTTTACTGTATTTGATTTTTTAATAGTTTCATTTTAGGTACACCTTTTTCTCTGATTTGAAAAACTACCAATATTTCTCTTTTTTTAAGACATTGGATTTATCGCGTTTTGCATTGGAACTCCTGATTTTAAAATAAGAAGAAATTGTGTACTTTTCTGACGAATTTCATTTTGCATCCATCTACGAGAGACGCTTAAAAGACAGAAAATGCCATAAAACTAAAGATGGCGAACGACTTGCAAGAATTCACGTTATTTTAATTGCTTTGTAAATATTGAAGCGAATTCAATTTTTAGTTTTGCCTGCGTTTGTTTTAGTCTTTCAGATAAAAGCACATTTTTAGCAACAAGCAACAAGCAATGTCTTCAAAGATAATTACATTTGCTCCGGGGTGACTTGTTCTATTGGTTGCTGTCGTGTTGGTCTCGCGTTACGGGGTCGGTTTGTGGTGGTGGTGGTGGTGGTGGTGGTGGTGGGAGATTTTATTATTCGACGAACCATTTTGTATTTCATCTCTAACAACAACAAAAATATACATTCTGAAGATGCTTTTATTAAATCTGTGGGTTTCGCTATGGAAATTCATAAGATAAGACTCCTTAAACGTGGCTACAATAATCACCTTCCTTTCTTTATAAATATTTAATACATATCAAACTATGTCTTCTATTATTATACTGAAGCTCACTTAATCAACGTTTATTTCCATAAACCATTTTTCATATATATTTAAATGACAAAATTAAATGCTAAAATATTCCTCAGTTTGAAGATTGATATTCTTTGATTCTTACACCTATTATATACGTCGTTTATCACTCTCACTTCTGATATTCACTCTCTTCGTCTCTTCTGAACACTCGAAGGTAATAAAGAAAAGACGGAGTAAAAATATTGGAATAGTCCATTATCAACAAGTGGAAGTATCATCACAAGCAGTAATATTATTTTAGGCTGTTGTAAGAGAGGAAGATATACTCTCCTGATCAAAGATTGAAGACAACTTGAAAATCTTTTAAAAGAAACCTTTTTTTAAGGATAGATTTTAAACTCATCCTACTTAAGCTTATCAATACTAAAATCTAAAAACGTATGGAAACAAAAATCTACATTCCAAACATTTTATTCAGAAATTTATATTTTTATAAAATGAAGCATTTTGCACTTGATCAAAATTATAAGACAAGAAACAAAAATTATACGAACTTGTACGAAAAGTGTATGAAAACATTCAACAACCAAATTTAATAATGAGTTCTACCTCCACTGGTTTTGATGACTTCAAACATTCTTTAGGGCATGCTAGAAATAAGCGTTTTCATTAAGGTGCGAGGGATGTTGCTCCAGCTTCTGAAGATGGCTTCACGAAGTTTACTTTTTGTTGAATATTGTTTGCCATTTCGATAAACATCTTTGTCATCCATCCCCAAACATTTTCAATTGGGTTCAAGTTCAGTGAGCATACAGGATGTCCCAAGAGATGGACCCCATTTTCTTGTAGAAAGGTCAAGGTCCGTCCTGCAGGGTGGATTACATAATTATACTGTTGGAATAATAATCCATCACCACACAAACAATTGCCCTCCGTTATCAACGATGCTTTTTGTAGCATACTAACATAACCAGCCGCTGTCTAACGATCCTGCACCACCTGGAGCTCCATCGTCCCTCTGTAAGGAAAGCCGCCCAATACTATCAGGGAAGCTTCACTACTATGACGTGCGGATAAAATTTCAGGAGGCATGTTTTTGTGATGCCAATATCGTTGGAAGCCATCCGGACCATCTATATTAAATTTCTTTCTCATCAGAAAACAACACTTTCTTCCACTTCTCAACGTCCCATGTTTAGTATTCACGACCAAACCTTAAACGGTCCACCTTGTGACGTGGAAGCAGCCGAGGAATTCGTGTACGCTTTTTATTCACCATGCATTTTTGTCGTAAGTGTCGTCTGATGGTTACTGGACTGCAATCAGCATCTGTTACTGCCTTAATTTGACGAGAAGAAAGTCCACTGTCTTTCACAACAACCAATGTTATACTCCTACTCAATGCAGGATGAATTTTGTTATGGCCAACCATGGGTTTTGCTTTTCAATAATTCTCACTATTCTTTAGAAAGTTTCAAATCACAATCATACTGCGATTTACCTTAGCCGCTGTGACAAACCTTGCTTATGGAAATCTAGAATTTGAGCACGCTCAACTTCGGTAAGTGTGCTTGCTTTAGGCATGGTGACACCTTTACGCAGTGATTGCTAATCTCAAACTGAACTACAAACATTGGAACTACTATAGATCTAATAATTTATATCCCTGATCTAATAGTTTTGATCAAGTGTAAAATGCCTCATTTTATAAAAATGTAAATTTCTAAATAAAATGTTTGGCATGTAGCTTTTTGGTTCCATAACCTTTTAAGTTGTAGTATTTGTAACCTTAAGTGGGAGGAGTTAAAAATCTATCATAAAAAAAGGTTTATTTTAAAAGATTTTCAAGTGGTCTTAAATTTTTGATCAGGAGTATATATATATATATATATATATATATATATATATATATATATATATATATATATATATATATATATACATATATATATATATATTATATATATATATATATATATATATAGAGAGAGAGAGAGTGAGAGAGATAGAAGAAAAAAGAGTGATAAATATGCGACGATTGTCCAAATTTATTTCAAATTTCAATTGTTCCATGCAAGGTGTATTCAGTAATAAACTAGTGTTTATTATTCTTTCCTTAAGCCAAGGCTTTTCAAAGATCGAAATCTTCTGATTGTCATTTGACTTCTTTTCAACGGAAATTTACCACCCGGTAAAGCCCACAGTTTCAATTTGATAGGGAACATCTTTGCTTTCACCGCTAAGAAAACTATAGGAAACTAATAGAAAAAAGATACAAACATTTCGGGGTTAATATATTCAACACACCCAAGAGTTAATATCTTCAATATAGCCAATTCATTTTCTTCATTAATAAAGAGAACTTTCAATTTGACATTTTTGTTTTGCTTTCTTTTATTTAAAAGTGTGGTTTCACTTTTCAGTTTGGCCCTTTTTCCTGACAAAATTCAGTTTCAAAATTCAATTATCACACACCTCTGTTTTAATGGGACCATTTTATTTAATACTAACATATTTAGAATAAGCTCATCAAGTTCTTTCTTTCTATTTTTCCATCCCTAAATTATATTTATCATTTAAAAAGTTATGTCGAGTTAAAGGGCATGAGGAGCGTTACTATATTGCCATTTTTGTCAGTTTAAGCTGCTCAACCCTTCCATATCTTAAACTCCTTTCGAGATATTATCTATATTTTTAGATTACTTATGCCGTTTGCTACATTTTTGGTATAAAAAATAAATATTTGTTTAAAATAAAAAAGGTATGGTTATTCCAAATCAATGGAGACGTTATCCTACATGCTGTTGACCACACATATTTGAATTACTTTTTTTCTACTTGACCAAATTTTAATTTCTTTATGTTCAAAAAAGGCTTGGGAATAGTCAATTCTAATGCAAAAAACACGCACCAAATGTTGATGAACACTGAATTAAGCCCGAGAATTTGTCACGATTAGGTAAATGTTGACCGTAAGCATATTATTCATCCACTGCCGTAGGTGAATGATATATATATATATATATATATATATATATATATATATATATTAGGATTAGTATTTCATGTATCCACATAAAATCTTATAAGGAGATTTCATTTTTTTATGTATTAATTTTCAGTATTTACTTCAACAGTGCTCGATACGTAAGTAGAGCTAGGTAATAAGTTATGAAAATATATTTATGGCAATTAAGCTAAACAGAGGCTCCCGCGTTTCAATCCTGGGGGGGATCTTGAGGCTAAAATGCATGGAGTTATTTTTGCCGGGTGTTTTTATATACACGGCTAGCTAGTTAACCAATCAGATTCTTTGTTGTTCTGTCTTGTTAGTTTTACTTCCTATAATCTGTTCTATTGTTCTGTTGTCTATAGATTGGCCTATATCCTGTTATCTTTGTTTTGTCAATATGATGGGTGAATTTATTTTAACACGTGGTTCCTTGTATTTCTATTTTAGGTTTTAATTTTTAAATTGTTAAGATTTTATTTATTTATTTTTTTACTTATTTATTGTTAGCCTAACGTAAGTTTATTTCTGTGTAAGCAGCTGTTTGCTATCTCACTTTTACAGTTTCATGGATTTCGGGATCTTTAAGATTTAGGATTTCAAATTTTTCATTCAGGCATAATCTACACTGGTCGTCTGAATTTCTACATGTACTGGCATGTCGTATTATTTCCCATTGAATTATTTTAGCCTGAAGATTCCGTCCGGGGATGAAACGCGGGAGCCTCTTTGTAGCTTAATTGCCATAAATATATTTTCATAGCTTAATATATATATATATATATATATATATATATATATATATGTGTATATATATATATATATATATATATATATATATATAATAACACATTTTCTCAAATGAAACAACACTCTTTCAAATCGAAAGCATTTCTTCAAATGGATATACATATTTGATGAAAGCGGACCACCGCTTGAAACGCGTTATATAAAATTATAAAATGATAAAATAACAAAATAATAAATATATGTTGAAAAAAACATTTTACAAATGTTGGTAGCCTTACTCCTTTACATATATACTTTTCTCTCGTTGGAACTGCACTAATACTGCATTACCTTCTTCTCTCTCTCTCTCTCTCTCTCTCTCTCTCTCTCTCTCTCTCTATATATATATATATATATATATATATATATATATATATATATTTATATATATATATATATAGTAATAAGTTTTATTTATACAAACATAGCATAGCTACATATTTCAGAACATGTTTCAGTCATGGCTATAATTAGCCTTACTTCCTTGGGCTAAAAAAAGATGTGCACTCGTTACGTCTTCGTATATCATATATTTAAATTTGGCAGCCAAGGCAGTAAACACTTCTTTTCATGTTAATTTGACGGCGTTAGAAATTCAAATCTATAAACGTCTAACAATAGGTATGCTAAATAATTTTCATGATACATTTACGGGTTGAATTTTCGCTTCAGCTTACAATATGAAAGCGTAAAGAACGGACCATTTTTGTGCGTGTAATTACTACGGATGAAAATTCAGTGCACATCTGAAATATTTGGATTTTTAAATAAGAGGATACGCCCATATAATTTGACCTAAAAAAACACTTTTAAATACTGACCAGTAAAATGAAATTGGGATTTGCAATCGTCATAGTTGATCTGATATTTCGCGACGGTATACATTGGACTCATCACGCAACTCCTGGTGCTAATTAGATAATCGGCATCTTGTTGTTGTTGCCAACAACCAGATGACGATTTTGTACAAAAGCGTCCATCAAATGACGGAGTTTTGTTGTTGTCAATGAGAAACGCCAACAAAGGAAAACACCTTGAAGCGGTCAACTTCACACTTCGCCCTGACGCCAAGTGTCTGGCAGCGATGGCAACCGGATGTAATGACGAAGAAGGGCGTTGAGCAGAGATCACACCGGAAGCGCATCAACTACAATAACCTGAGCAGCTATCACGCCTCGCGATTTGAATTTGTATTCTATTATTCAATCTAAAATAATTAGTTGTGTGTGTGTGTGTGTGTGGTTTTGTTTGGTTCCTTTGTCTTATGGCATATCAACCTTTTTCTGAGCTATTTAATACCACATCCAGTAATTGTGTTAAGATTTTTATGCTTTAAATTATTCATATTTTGAAATATTTATTCATGTTTTAAATGTGTTTTGCATATGAATGGTGCTGTATATTTATTTGCTTTGTAGACGTATATTTTGTATATTTCATAAATGAACTAGCAAATTGCTTGGGATCGAATGAGGATCACTACTATGTACCTTTATACTATGCTTCTAGTACCATATTACTATCTTGGTTTTTTTACGGACCTACCCTTTTTCTATTTCGCCACCTAATATAGTCGAAAGAAGCTGAAATGTTGGAAAACGATCTGAATTAGTGTCCTATCCATATGATTTAAATTTCATTAAAATCGAATATACGTATTTGAAGTTTTAAAGAGGTTCTATCCGAATGGATCACTTAACGATCGCGACACGTAGGTATTCGGCTAATTTAGGGTAACGTAAAGATTCGGGATCACTTCCATTATCTTCCGTGGATAAATTATGTGTATATGATATCAATTTAATCAAAATAGGATATATTTGAAGTTTTAAAAGAAGTTCGGCTCCATAGCTCACTTAGGTTAGGAGAACATTTAGAAATTCGGAAGAACTTCCATCAGCTACCCCAAGAAAAGTTTACACATATGATTTAAATTTCATAAAAATAGAATATATTTTGAATTTTAAGGGGGTTATTAACCCATAACGCATTTAAAAGTGTACTTTGAGATTCAGTAACACTTCTATTATTTTCCCTGGTAAATTTTAGATGAGAAAACACTTTTAGATTTTATGTAGATTCTCTAATCTTTCTTTCTATAGGGAACACACAAACATTGAGTGTTTGTATATATATATATATATATATATATATATATATATATATATATATATATACATATATATATATATATATATATATATATATATACAAATATATATATATATATTTGTGTATAATATATATATATATATATATATATATATATTTATATATATATATATATACGTGTGTGTATGGGTGTGGGTGTGTCGAGCCAGACACTCGAACTAAAGTACACTTTAATGACCTCGTGTGGTATCTGTTCTGTCCTAAGATGTGACAATAATATTGTGGGGGCTTTCGTTCATAGAATGGACATATGTCAAACTGTTACAGCGGTTTTGGAGGTAGACCCTCATCAACAGATATGTTCTGAAACTACATTCACCAGTGTAGATGCATTAGTATGTTGCAGTTTTAACAAGACCGCAATATTCAACATATCATGTGTTATATATACCTCCCATTTCAGGGGAGTTCTTATGTCTTATTATTCACATCAATTAAAATACATGAATGTTCATAAGATAACTTGCTGGCTGTTCATTCTTTTTTCGTGACTTTTCCCGACCGAAGGAGCCGCCTACAAACAAGTTTGTTCATACCTGAAAAGTGAGGACCTAGACGAGGCAAACGGTTGAAGGCAAGAAGAAGTTTATTCGCTTTGTTGTTGTTCCAAACAACTACCCATGTGTCAGGGCAAACAGAGAGTGGTCGATAATTACTGCATAATTATATCTTATTAAGGCATCTCTAAAAATCCATGTTCACATATGTGTGCTTCCAAGCAAACTGGCGACTACTCTCTTTCTCTCTCGCGCGCGCGCGTGTGCTCACTCCCTCTGTATCTTTTGTTCCTATGTCGTCTCATCTGTTTCTAGCACACAAGAGGTCGAGTAGACATCCGAATGCACTAAGCTGACCCCATCTTAAATTTATTTTAACCTCAGTCGCCTATTCACTGTTGACTTGAAATATATACCGATCTGATGTGCATATAATCTCAACATAAACGCTTGTTGGTGGTGAGCACGCATGTTTCCTTTTTTTCTTTGGCTGAATATTTAAACTGGAAGTTTTATAAGTATAAGAAAGTTATACATTCTACTCAATTTTACAGAACAACAAGAGAGACATGTCTAAGCAGGAGACAGAGATAGGGTCAGAGGGGGGGTGAGAGAGAGATTGGCACAGAGCCAGTAGAATCATTCTATGACTCGCCATATCCCCTAGTGGCATCAGAATTTCGGACGATATCCCTTAAATTCACGCGCCCGAATGTTGTCACATTTAGCTTGAAGGCGATCATGTTACACTTCGACGGAAATCACATCTCATGATTTCTGCTATCCACTGGTGCTATAGTCTGATTTCACTCCCTTAAATTATTCAGCAAGTTCGTCGGTCCTTCAAGTGCCGCTTTCAATTAACCCGTCATTCTTTCTATTCTTGAATGAGAGACTTAATCTCCAAATTTTAAAACACACAGAAGGACGAACATTCCAACAGCAAGCGGTTCGAGGAAAACTGCTATTAGAATAGAAAGCTTTCCGGCATCTGGGACCTTTACATTAAAGGGGTTGTGATTTTTTTGCTTGTTGGGTTTACCGGATGGTATTTATGCTGAAGGGGCACATGTGCAGCAAGTTCATCGGAGCACATTCCGTTGAAGTACATGTACATCAAGCACATGGATGCAACATTGCTGCGATGGGACAGGGGCCTATTAGGTTAGATAGTTCAGTACCTATTAAGTTAGATTATCATTTTTGGCCTCGTTCCAAGAGTGAGAGACTAGTGTCTAGTGCACCAGCCTAGATGTGGCAACACTATTTGCTTAATTGGTGAATGGTGGCTTTGTAGTATTTTATTTACCTCTTCTCCAGGAGGTTAGACAAGGTCAGGTGTGGGTTTTGATGAAAGTGTTTCGAGAATAAGAGGAAATAAAAGTTAAGTAAAAATCAGGTTGCTAAACTCGCGATTAGAATTACTGAGTCTGTGAGAATTTATAGAAACGGATGTGATGTCACATTGCTCAGAGAGAGAGAGAGAGAGAGAGAGAGATAGAGAGAGAGAGAGAGAGAGAGAGAAATTGAGTAAGTGAGTGAAAGAAGTCGGAAGTTCCTTGGACACACTAGAAGTTTGAGTATCTGGTTTTAAAAATACGTCCGTAAGATATGATTAAACAGTAATAATTGATCTCTCTCTTCCCCCCTGTTCCAGTAGTCAGTTATTTGGAGCGAAAATCGAAGCAAATAAACCTCCTCTGTCTTCAATATTTTTTCTTGAGTTCGTTTTTACGATGTATAAAATAACTTATTTGCAGGCAGCGCAAACCTCGGTCGGGAAGGATCACATAGAAACGCGTACGCTGACAAAATGCAGCAACCAATTTTATAAACTTTAATGTTTTATTATAATTACAGCTACTTCGTTGCTACGTGTGTGACACAGTGTGTAAACTAGCAATCATATATTTTAAATGTCAATTCTAAATGTCAGTCTAGTATATAGTAAAAAGTCTAATAACGATTCCAGAAAAAGAATAGAAAGAAGTGGATATACTGGAGTGGACTTCCATGGGAAAAAATGTTTACTGGCGCAAGAAAAGGAAATCAGAGAGACGGGTTCAATTGAGCCGAGTTAAAATTGAGCCGAGTTAAAATTGAGCCGAGTTAAAATTGAGCCGGATTCAAATTAAGCTCAGTTCAAATCGTCTCACAAACATGAAAGACGTAAGTAGACACCAACAAAAATAATTCACACATATATTATATTATTTTTGTTCTAATCAAGGGGAAGTAACTATGCACAGAACACTTCAGAATTACGTCCCCTTTTTTACGATGGAACCCAAAACGTCGAACTAGAATAAAATATTGGTTTTGCAGGAAGAAAACTATCGATACAAAAGTAAGAATAAATGGACTGACTTTACCTTATATGTTAGATTATCTATTCAGCGTTGTCCAGTAATGTATTAATTTGCAATTTTGTTTCTTTTTTTCTTTTTAAAATTATGTCGTTTTTTATATTATTCTTTTATATTAAGCTCAGTTCAAATCGTCTCACAAACATGAAAGACGTAAGTAGACACCAACAAAAATAATTCACACATGTAAAAAGTTTGTGCTTCCGTTGCCGACAGCCGGCACCCAGAGCCATACAAAGAAATAGTAAAAGTGGGAAACATCAATATATTATAATCGATATTAAATGGTGACTTTTAATCTTCAGAGTTTCAGAGGCCATATTATAGGTTAATATGAATGTGAACTTAATCAGTGTCAACTTGCTGCAAATATCGGGATTCTACTTTTTACTGTTAACCAAGTGATCTTCCAATTCATCAGCGATGGAAAATGATCAATATTATTTTGTCTATGGCAATCAAGACTATTTGACAGCAGTCTTAATTATTAGTGATAAATAGAGTGTCTACTTCCTTATTTCCTGTCTGTGTAGGTTTGGAAACGGTTGGTGTCCGAGTTATAGCTTTGAAACAAATACTGTTCAATAGGTTTTGATTTAAATATATAACACGTACAGTGTGTGTGATAGTGCAGTGTTGATTTCACATATGGGATAGATAAACAATATCCCCGCGACAGATAAAGTAAGCCTGATGTTATCAAATATCCAACAAAACTAAGGAAAAATGACACCAAACAAATATAAAAACCGTAGGCTCAGAAGAAATATATGCCCGTCGTGATCGACAAAGGTTTCTTTTGATAGCCAATAAGGTGGATCCTCTCGGTATTCTGTAAATGGTGTTCTTTTTTTACTTGAGGTAACAGAATAGAGCCAACCAAATACAGGTAAATAAATATGATCAGCACAAACCAAAGGTCACGCAGAAAAAGAAACTGACCACAGAGGACATTAGATTAGTAATAAAGTGATATTACAAAATCAACACAAACACCAGTAAACTCCTTTACATATATAGAACTTAATCTTGAAGTTATACCATCGATTTTATCCTATGGTTGTGTTTTCGTTTAATTTAGTAGTGACGAATCTCATTCAAAATAAATTTTCTTACGGGACATTTTCGACCACCTGCAGACGTAGATTCGTTATTGACTCTCTCATTTTAATTATTAGAACATGTAGATTATTTAGAGGCAACGAAAAATGAATATTGTCATTTTTGACGACATATGTACACTAGAAAAAAACCTTTTTCTAAATGGCTGTAAAATCCAAGATCGAATAAATCGAAAACGTATCGTCGAAAGCAAATTATAGAAGGAGAAATTGTCTTGCAAAATAAAAGGGTTTTTTGGGGAGATGGTTGGTATCGGGTTGAGATCGACGCGTTTCCGTCGTTTTTAATGTTTTCGTTTTCCTCATCGGGAAATTGAATTTTCTCTTTCGTTTCTCCGTGTTTATTTTCATTTCAGTTTTGATTCATTTATTTCTCAAGATGAGCGTATTTCTGTTCTTGGGTTTGTCATAAACCTTTGCGATTGTTTTCGTATATAAATCGGAAAAGAAAATATCTCTTGTCATCGTAATTATTTTCATAATTATTTTTCTGATTGAAAACACCGTTTCATTTTATTTCCCTCATTTTCAACATTTTTATTTTATTTTTATTTCATGTATTTTTTTATTTTTTTAATCTTTTATCCTTTTATATTTCCAGGAAACAAGATCCCCAGAAATCGACATGATGGCTCCGCCATTTTTTTCATTTTTCTTACTTTTATCGCTTTGCTTTATTGTCAGTCCATTTTCGAGATAGTTTAACCTTTTGACCTTGGCTCTTTTATTATAGACGTCTCCAGGAATTGTGACCATCTGTCTCGATTATATTCCCAAACTAACGAATAAATGATTGTTATATAGTCAGGTTGCCGGTAAAAATATATACGTTTAACGCAGTTTTATATTTGATGAACTGTCTCTACCCTGTGTTGCCCGGGATTAAATCAACTTGTACCTTGGTTTGCTTTTTTAATTATATGATTTTTGTTCTAATCAAGGGGAAGTAACTATGCACAGAACACTTCAGAATTACGTCCCCTTTTTTACGATGGAACCCAAAACGTCGAACTAGAATAAAATATTGGTTTTGCAGGAAGAAAACTATTGATACAAAAGTAAGAATAAATAGACTGACTTTACCTTATATGTTAGATTATCTATTCAGCGTTGCCCAGTAATGTATTTATTTGCAATTTTGTTTATTTTTCTTTCTTTTTAAAATCATGTTGTTTCTTCATATTATTCTTTTGGTTTAATCAAAGGGAAGTAATTCTGCATGGTGTAATACAGAGTAACGTCCCCTTCCAAAAATAATTCCGATCAGAACAAAGTATTTTCTGAAAAGAATTGTCGAAATACTTTTTATTCTTTCTTAACAACATTTTGTAACGATAGGCAACACACCCTGAAGAATAAGAATCAAATATTGATTTTGCAGAAAGACAGTGTTTGATGACACGGAACCGATAAAGAGATTAAATTTACTTTACATTTCAGATCTGTGAGAAAAAAACTATCGATGACAAAAATAAAAAGACCGACTTTACTTTATTATATAATAATGCACCTACCCAGCGTTGCCCGGTAGAGTGTTTATTTTCATTTTGTTTTGTTTTGGTTTTTTAAATTATACCATTTGTTTTATAGTTTTTTTGTTCCAATCAAATGGAAAAAAATCCTGTATAGACGAATAAAAGATTACATCTATATTTTAAGATGGTGACATTTAAGAATAAGTTTGATCTGGAAAAAAATATCTTTGTTTTTGTTTACAACGGTAAAAGGTGTTTATTTACGTTACCTGCACCGTTGGGTATAGGTTTGTGAAAGTTAAAACAGTGTAAAAGTGAAGAAAGCAATATTATACTGAGAAAGTCCGGCTGCAGAACGCTTTCTGCTCGAATATGTTTTCAGCGAAGATAGCTTCGCTCGGTTGTCCAGTGGGCAAGAGGGATGTGTTCAGACTCTCTGCTGAGTGTTAGATGTATTTTACAGGGTGTTGAAGTAGTCCTTCAAAGAGAGTTGGAATTAATACGCGCTGGAAGCTGATTGGTCTGTGCGTGACCAAATCAACTCACAGGAACTGCTCTCCACAAGTAGAAATAAATGTTAAGTTTATGACTGCTGTCCAATTCTGTATTCGAAACGTTGTTATTAAAGTGTTTAATTTGTTAGGCTATATAAAAATGACATGGTTTAAAAAATGTACTATATTTGCATTCGCTTGATTGTGTTGTGTTAATTTGTAAATTTATAATATATTTAAATTTTGTAAATAATCAATAATTAAATAATTTGTATTTGAAAAGATAAATTAAAAGAAAAAAATCCATTCATAAAAAAACAGTTTGATTTAATAATTTGTTATATTACAATTTTTTTAATTAATATTTGTCTATATATTTTTAAAAACAAAAGAAAATAATAAAAAAATATTTGTAAATAATAAATAACTAAATAATTTGTTTTCAACAAATTATTTGCAAAACAAAAAAAAAAACGGGCAAAAATATAACAGGAGATTTTTTTAACGTAACACCGTTCGAAATGTGCGAGGTTATATTTAGCCGCCATAACTGAGTTAACAGCTGCAATATAACAAAACATACATAAAAGATTAAAAGAACTGGCAAAGATGAATTTCGTAGTGACGGCATGGGGGCGGTCGGGCGAGAGCCTTTCTTAAAGAATATCGGAGGTGTTTTGGTGTTGTACCCGTGACTATGTTTTCGGGGTTCGTTACAGAGAAGGAACACACTAAAATTACAGCTGTCATTACTTATTCCAGCACTGCTTGCTACAGGAATTAAGCGATGCCGAGCCAAGTATGGTTGTGAATTTGTTTGTTTGTTTGTTTGTTAAGCGAGTCGGACTCTGCAGGAATCTCACGAAGATCGTATCTCAGGATTGTCTGGTCTGCATCAAGTCCCTCTCATTGATCACAGCTATTTGTTAACCCGCAGGATTGCAGATTTTTTTACCCCCGATACCGAGAGCCGCAAATCTCAGTGGTTGCATACGAAGTCGGGGAAGGTTTGGTACAACAGAATACATATACATTGTGCACAAGCAACGCTGCCCCTCTCTACTAAATTGCGGTTCTGCGCCTGACACATGTTTGTTTGCCACACGCAAAGGCAGAGACGACAAAAGGACAAACTATCCTGATGCTGACTCCTTCTGGGGTTTCACCCTAGCCATGTAAGCCAGAATACGTCCCTAATACAGATTGGTGCAAGACCTGTCATCCATGGGATGTCCTGTCAGTAATCGGAGTTCCAAACGACACACTTATGAAACTACCACGTTGCGACCGCCCTTACCACTGTAAGAAATTGATTGGATTTTTAAGAGAGAGAGAGAGTGTGGCTTAATAAGTCTTTAAAGAACGATTGCTTCCAATAGACACCATAATGCTATGTCTCATTGATCACCAACACTTTTTATTAATGAGTTAATTGAAAGTCGATTCATTAATGAGTCATGTCGTCTTTGGTGGATAGCATAAATAGTAAAGAAAACGAACCGTATCAGTCGAGGGCAGCTTTTGCCAAGATGTATCGCTGAATAGACACATAAAACACAACTAAACACAAACAATAACAACTAGTGTCATCCTTCGTTAAACAATTGGTAATTAAACTTTTTTTCTGCTTATTGCAATACGGCTGACTACTCTACCAGCGATCGGGTTTAGCTGTGATATGGTGAAACATATGCTAGCGGATAACTACGGTTAATTCTCAGTCGTGAGTACACCCCTCTAGCAGGAGAAGTAACGGTTACCACTTAGCGTAAATCATTACTCTCGGTAATTACAATTGGATTATCGCGGTAACCGATAATGTAATCAAATATAAGACATTAAAACTTCCGTCTGGTGAGCGGCGATAGCGTCCGGTTGTCTCGAGCGGGTTATTGTCTATGAAGGTATTATAATCTATAGACTTTCACCCCTTAAGGCACACTAGGTGTTATATGGGAATCATTAACGACTGCTGTGCTGCCATTTTCTAAGCCCTGGACCTCTTATACACATTTTTATTCTCACGTTATTTTAAGTTCTATAATTTTAAAGTGATAAATAAATTAAACGCGTCATTTTTCTTTTTCATTGATGTCCAGCGCGAGAGAAGATTGGACGATGATGTTGGAATTCTAGCTGATAACGGTCGATGGTTATCTCGAGAAGTTGTGTGACATAAAATAAAAATGGTGCTTGTATAATAAAAAGCCGAAAACATTTTTTGTTTTGTCTTTTAGTGTTGGAGAGGTAAATAAGGGGCAGGTAACTCTTCCCAACAGCTCTAGCTTTCGAACAATATTTGTCTAACCCTAACCCTAACCCTAACCCTAACCCTAAACCCTAACCTTAACCCTAATCCTAACCCTAACCCTAACTCTTTTATGTCTAATCGACGTTCTCCTCGCACAGTAGCCACATGTGCAACGCCAATTAAAGCCATCAGTTTTGATGACTGGAAAATTGTGTTTAAAATTCGTTGTAAGAGTTACCTGCCCCTTTATTTACCTCTCCAACATTAAAGGACAAGAAAAACTTTTTTTCGGCTTTTTATTATACAATCACCATAAAAATCAATGATCGACGGACAACAAATTTTCCGAATTTCAGCTGATAATTTTTTTGACGATGGCTAAAAAAAAAAAAATATTCGCATTTCTTGCAGAAATTTTGAATTATTATTAGAAGAACTTATTTCATCTCATATAAATGGCGATTTTGTCCGTTTGACAGTTAGTCACAATTTTTTTTAAACGTAATAAATACATTGCGGAATTTGTCACATTTCGAAATATCAAAGATCTTAACTACTTTTAGAAATGGCGAATGTTGCATTAATAGTAAATAATGAAATAAAACATATGGATAGCTTCAGTCTGAGGTTCTACAAACTGAGCTAGTTGGACTTTCTTATGAATATAACTTAAAACATTACTATAACAAAATAATTATAGCTTTGGCGTGACGTAACGATTTATGCTTTACGTCATGTTTCAAAGCATGAATTCAAAGATAAGCGACAATAAAAACTAAATAAATGCATGGGTAAACATCATCAACAGCGTTTGAAATCATTGTAATAGTCTAAAACACCGTATTGTATGTAGGTCTTCCACAATTATATAATCCTCCCAGCCTAGCAAATATATGTCCTCTTTTTAATTCTTGTCTCTCGAAAATCTGAGACTGTAAAAAAGAACGCGATGTCCAATTATCCGTCTTCTCTTTTCGAATGTCGATTTGTCATCTAAAAATAGCGCGCCTATGACGTCAACAATGACGACATGCTGCGTCATTGGTTCAGTTTATTACGTAATACAGTACTACTCATGCGTGTGTTTATTTCAAATAGTTAAAATGATATAATGTCATAAATGAACCATCGGCTCTCACGCTGGGACATATGAAAAGTAAACGTACTGGATCCAAGTGAAAAAGAAATTATGAATCTTCGACAGTAGAGTATTTATTTACTCGTTTCCAGGAGTTAGGCACAAGGCCAGTTTTATCTTACTCCCACAAGATAAGATGTGACCCAAGGTCGGGTCAGGAAAGTGGGGTTTGAAAAGCCAGCGCCCGAGAGGTGAGCACTCTGGCCATTAAAAATTGCCTGGGCAGCCCCGTCGGCATTCCCCGGTAGGGGCGCCTCAGACAGTAAGCAATAAACTTACTCCTCCCCAAGACCGGCGTAAATCAAGCCCCGAAGGCCAAGACAATACCAGTCTATGGGGTGCAGTATCCATCGGAACAGATACTACACTTTGATCTTGACCAAACGGAGTAGCGGATTCTTTTACTATTGGATCATCATTTATGAAGGCCAAACGCCACTCGAGGATAAGGATTAATGAGATAGAAACATCGTCAGCAAAAAGATGAAGAACGCTATTGGAGTACTTAAATTGAACAAATTTTCTTATCGGTCGGTTTATATCAAGTATTTAGGCTAGGATCAAAGTGTATTATCTGTTCTGCTACTACACCGCATCTCTCCCATCCTCTGTCAGTAAAGGAGAAATCCTTGTAGACTAAGGCAATTTTTATTTTTGTTCCAATCCAGGGTACTACGTTTTGGGGAGCTGGATTTACCTCACATTTAAAACCGACTTTGTTTCTAACTCTGCCCTCGTGGGGAGGCAAGTAAATAGGGACTATGTTATAATCTGCAGAGAAGCAATCCGGCGGTAATTTGTTCCGCAAACGTGAAACCTTTGCAAAGAGGCATGCCTGTGTTTGTTTCAAATTGCTAATATTAAATAGTATTATTAATAAACTCTTGCGCCATCAAACATGGACATCCACAAGTGTAAAGACAACTAATAGTGACATTTACAAAATGTGGATTCATTAAATACATTTAACTATAATTTAAATTCACTTGAAAAAAAAACAACAGTTCAATTCTTGTTGAGTAGCCGACCGTAGTCGTGGGCGACACGAAGACTCCTCTAGCCTTTAGGTTAAGAACAAAGTGTTATATCTTTTCTGGTACTACAGTAAATGTCTTCGCTCCTTGGTCAGTGAAAGAGAACTTCTAAACTGAGTCAATTTTCATCTTTGATCCCAATCAAGAGTGCAACCTTGGGAGAGCAAGATTGGCCCCATATTAAAAACTCAGCTTTTGTGATACTCTTCCCCCCGTGGGGAGGCAAGTAAATTAGTACACGGAGGCTCCATTTCCATTTAGTACTAAGGGGGGGCGCTACCCGTTCTCTGGAGTACTCCACTTACACTTGATCCTAACTTTGTAATGCCGAGTGTTTAACAAGAATGGACCAACTAACATTTTTGTATTCATTCTATAACCCGACCGAGTATTCAATCCCAATCATCTTGATCATTAAAGAACAATTGTGCCAAATGGATGGCTAATCTTTATATTTCAAGTCAGTTGCTGATGATTGCATTCCCTTGAATATATACCGAATTATCTTCTTTAA
The DNA here is from genome assembly GCA_963556195.1 of Sepiola atlantica. NCBI lineage: Eukaryota > Metazoa > Mollusca > Cephalopoda > Sepiida > Sepiolidae > Sepiola > Sepiola atlantica. Next base: position 24,886,304 of record OY744547.1, on the reverse strand, counting down.
TGCTACACACAAACGAATAGCAATGTATACATATACATATTAAAACAGAGACATTATTATTATTATTAGTAGTAGCAGTAGTATTATTAGTATTATTATTGTTATTATTATTATTATTATTATTACTACTACTACTACTACTACTACTATCAAATATATGCTCCCTGCGGTCGCATATGTTTGCTAGTTGATTTATTTAATTGCTCAGTAAAATGTGTGTTTTTTTTTTTTACAACAAAAAGAAAGAAAATCACCTCATCCTTTATTTTAATAAATAAAACACGGAATAATAAAAACATAGTTTTTAAACAAACTTTTAATAAATAAAACACGGAATAATAAAAACATAGTTTTTAAACAAAATTTTCCCTTTACGGCATAAAATGTAAAACAAAAAATCCTAATATCACTTAAGATTGTAGAAAGATAATAATATTTGAAGTTTTTCAAATCCCCCCCCCCCCAAAAAAAAAGTGTACCTAAAATAAAATCAACAATCAAAAAAATAAAATACATTGCTCAGTAAAATGTGTTTGGTTTTTTTCTTACCAAAAAATAGTAGTCAATTATTTTTTGAATTAAATAATTTGATTCAATAAATTTGTGCTTTAAAACATAATTTCTAACAATACTAAAAAAACAAACAAACCGAAAACGTTTTAATAAACAAATTAAAGTAAATATATTATTTTTGAGCGACTCGTACGATAAATTTCAGAGAATCTGTTGTTTACATGTATTTAATCAAATAACGAGCCCTTGTTTTGTGTCCCTCTCTCTCTCCCTCTCCCTCTCTTTTTGTTGACATAGAACTTTCTGTGCGTTTGAAACAGAACATTATACTTAATAATCAGAAGACAGGTAAGACATATACTACATTACTCCCCCCTTTAAAAGGAGGACGTAATGCCTGGGAGGATGATATCATGAAAACAGAACAGATACTACACTAACTCCACATCTAAAAAAAGGAAGAGGTAATGCCTGGGATGATGGTATCATGACAACAGAACATATACTACACTAACTCCACACCTAAAAAAAGGAAGAGGTAATGCCTGGGAGGATGGTATCATGACAACAGAACAGATACTACACTAACTCCACACCTAAAAAAAGGAAGAGGTAATGCCTGGGAGGATGGTATCATGACAACAGAACATATACTACACTACACTATGCCATCTAAATTGAGCATTTAAAGATAGTACATTAGTCTGAAATAGTATATACTATACTATTTCACTTTAAGTACAATAGTCTTAAATAGTATAGTTATGGCTCCAGACAGACAGACAAGACAGATTGATACATAATCTCCATTATTAATAGATTATTTATTCAGTAGGAATTCTCACACAGAACATAATTAGTCATTGTTCACTAACAGTAACCCGTGGTATTCCCTGAAGTCTGAGTGACAACACAAATCTCGAGATTTCCAGTACTGTTGTTACAAGAGGCCACTAGATTGATCATCATAATCATCACGACAACGATCACACACGGAGAAAGAAACGGCGAAGCGAAATCACGGCGGTGAACCCAGCAATGAAAGATCAGACAGAAAAAAAGGTAAATCATACTTTAATGTTAATATGGACATTTTGGACTTTTCGCTTATCGAGAGAGAAAAAAATCATGTCGTTGACCAAATCCACACACATTATGTAACAGATTTTAAGGGAGCAACTGTATAATTATGTGCACATGTAAAAGAATTGGACACTAATAAAATACGCATTCATGTAAAAGGAACTAATGATTGTAAGCGCGCAGACACGTATGAGGAAAAATCAACCACCAGGTAAAAGAACATAGATTCACGAAATTGATCGTAAGTAGAAATGAGAGAGAACATGGTTCAAAGAACTTTTTAGCAACGTATTTCATTTAACATTTTTTAACCCTAACTGCTTGAGATAAATATCGCCAATTATTTTGCCTCATCTTACACGTGATTTCTTGCTGGACATTACCATTGGCCTTCTTTTTGGGATTTGGATGGCAATACGCCTCCCTAAGGTATCAGTACTCCCCACACCCTTTCAGCGGAGATCTGGTTAATACTCTCCCTCTTCGTCTTTCAAATCTCATTGAAATTGAACAACAATTTTGCGGCTATTTACCCTTTCACACAGTTTCCCCCTTTCCATTCATCTGTGGCTGGTCAGCGTCTGAGTGTTATGTGGGGTGGTTTCCGCATTAAATGATTTTCCTTAATATTTCGGCTGTGTTCATTGTTTTTCTCTGTTGTATGGTCTCAATATACTATATTTATTATTATTATTATTATAAACATTATTATTATTATTATTATTATTATTATTATAATTGTTATCATTATTATTATTATAAAAAAATATTATTATTATTATTATTATTATTATTATTATTATTATTATTATTATTATTATTATTATTATCATGTTCTGCTGAAACTCATTTCCGAATTAAAAGTTTCAATGTTTGAGAATTATTTTCAACATCATTCCATTCTACCTTTTATTCACGTCGTCATTCGTGCGGTAAACGAAAATGGCAACATTAATTAAACTCAACAGTTTTACTTTTGTTTTCTGATTCTGATTAAAAAAAACAAAACAAAATGAATTCCATTTACGCTGAAGAACGACATATTATTTCACATATAATAATACTCGTCGTGTCACTGCTTCACATTTCAACACACACACACATATATATATATATATATATATATATATATATATATATATATATATATGTATGTATGTATGTATATATAATGAACAGAAGAATAAAGATATGATGTTTATCTTTAAAGTATATCCTATCATGGAAAATTGATGCTCTATATTTGAGATAGAGCAATTATACAAACAATTAAAGGATATAAGTAATAATTGTAGAAAATACAATGTCTATTAAATCATCTTTTATTTATTTTATTTAAAACCTCTTCGTCTTGATCAACTGATGACTTAATAAATATTGTTTTGTACAATTTTGATTCCCATCCCTTTCCCGTTTATATAGACACGCCGGTTATGATGAAAATGGCTTTAATTAATTGTATGAATAATGTTTATTAATATAACCTTATCGGAAAATATTGTAAATACATATGTAAATTTGATAATAGCAGTTATAAGTGTATATTTATAAATATGAATTTAATTGAAGGTTTAAAGAAATGACTTATGTTAATGGCAACCCCCATCTGATGTCTGAACGACTTTTGATGACAGTATATAAAGAATTTCAAAAAGATTAGTTTCAGTAAAATACTCATACTGGCGTTTCGGCTTCAGACAGACAGACAGACAGATACATAAACTCCATTATTAATATATATATATATATATATATATATATATATATATATATATATAGGATGCTGCAGCAAAATATGACACTTCACTAAAAGTAAACGAAATACGAAGAAGTGCTGAGTAGCATGGTGAAGGCGTACATAGACTAGATCGCTTCTGAATGCCCCTATTCCAACAGGACTCTTCTTTTGCCCACAAGACCAAGATGGCCCAGGCGTTGTTGCTTAACAATGTTCCTCACCACTGGTCGCTTTACCTGTGGCATTTCTTCAGGTGCGTGATTGAGGCCAAGACCAACAAGCACGCCCAGAACAAGGTCGATTGTCTGAAGGCTGTCATTGTGGAGGCGTTCTACGCTATAGACAAGGACGTGGTCACCAAATTATAGTGAATCATTTCGTGACCGCCTTGAAGATTGTCGTCTCCAGCGGTTGCGGTTACATTGAAATATAATTTAGTAGGTATATCTAGCTGATGCTAACTAAACTGTCATATACAACTTTTGTTGTTATTGCTTATTTCGTTTTCTTTTGTCAAGCCCCGAATTTTGCTGCAACTCTCTCTCTCTCTCTCTCTCTCTCTATATATATATATATATATATATATATATATATATATATATATATATATATATATATATATATATAATAACGAGGATATTTTTTTATATCTTAATAACATTTTTTTTTTCGATAAACTTGAGTACTTTCGGTAATATATACCATCTTCAGAAGAATATTTCTTTTTTTTTCTTCTTCTTGGTTGAGACATACTTATCGCAGCCAAGTTGAAAATCCATCTAGATGTCAGGACGAAAAGTGTTGATATGGCTGTGTGTCACGTGATTGCGTGGAAGGATATTTTGAAAAGTCACACATTTGAAGCGTTGGCGGAAT
>OY744547.1:24817094-24879594 GCA_963556195.1 Sepiola atlantica | reverse complement strand
ATCAAGGTTAATGAGTTTGTCAGGTGGACGGTGAAACAACACCGTGATGATAGGTACGGAGTTTAATTATTAAGAGGACGGTCAAACAAGAATTTTATTTATTGGACTTGAAAACGACTATGTTGTAGTCAGATGGGAAGCAGCCATGTGGTATGTGTGTTCCACAGACTGACAGTACGTGGAAATACACTTTTCTCATAGAAGTTTCGTTTAGTCTTGGGTCCACAGAGGAAGAAAGGAAAATAAATTAAAGTCTGGCTGCTAAGTCCATTGCTTATTCATTGTGTGTGTGGCTATATAGGTCATTGCTTCTTCATTGATAGCATTGTGTGTGTTGTTGGATGCTGATTGACATTTGTTGGTGATGTTGTTTATTGCTAGTGGTTTATATTTGTTGGTGATGTTGTTTATTGCTAGTTGTTTATATTTGTTGGTGATGTTGTTTATTGCTAGTTGTTTATATTTGTTGGTGATGTTGTTTATTGGTTGTTTTTTATATTTGTTGGTGATGTTGTTTATTGCTAGTTGTTTATATTTGTTGGTGATGTTGTTTATTGGTTGTTTTTTATATTTGTTGGTGATGTTGTTTATTGGTTGTTTTTTATATTTGTTGGTGATGTTGTTTATTGCTAGTTGTTTATATTTGTTGGTGATGTTGTTTATTGCTAGTTGTTTATATTTGTTGGTGATGTTGTTTATTGGTTGTTTTTTATATTTGTTGGTGATGTTGTTTATTGCTAGTTGTTTACATTTGTTGGTGATGTTGTTTATTGCTAGTTGTTTATATTTGTTGGTGATGTTGTTTATTGCTTGTTGTTTATATTTGTTGATGATGTTGTTTATTGCTAGTTGTTTATATTTGTTGGTGATGTTGTTTATTGCTAGTTGTTTATATTTGTTGGTGATGTTGTTTATTGCTAGTTGTTTATATTTGTTGGTGATGTTGTTTATTGCTAGTTGTTGATATTTGTTGGTGATGTTGTTTATTGCTAGTTGTTGATATTTGTTGGTGATGTTGTTTATTTCTAGTTGTTTATATTTGTTGGTGATGTTGTTTATTGCTAGTTGTTTATATTTGTTGGTGATGTTGTTTATTGCTAGTTGTTTATATTTGTTGGTGATGTTGTTTATTTTTGTTGTTTATATTTGTTGGTGATGGTGTTTATTGCTAGTTGTTTATATTTGTTGTGATGTGGTTTATTGCTAGTTGTTTATATTTGTCTTTTTAAGTTCATAATTGTTTCTTGTTTTATCTGAGCACATTAGATTTACATTTTTTAGATTCGTAGAAATGTTTCTTTGAAAAGAGTTATTTTGTCTACGCTAACAAAAAAAAACCGTCAGATATCCGGAAAAAGACAAATCAATCACCCTAGCGACCAATATATTGGAACTCAAGAGGTCTCACCATCCCTATTTAATAGGATGGGGATCACTGTTAAACAAAATTACTATAGCCCTACCTCCATAAATTGCCCACTATGCGCCACTGAAAAATTCAGGATGCTACAGGCTATCGCTTACCCTTCCCGTAACTACATGAACATTAAAACTTAGGTCTTCGAAAATGTCCACACAAAAGAACATTTCTTCAAGCCAACTGGACTAGCAACGAAAATAACTAACTGACTAATAAGAACAATGATCCCCACATTATTAAAACATAGCATTCCACACCAAGACCTTTCCAAAATTTATCAATTTTTTATATACAACATAACACCTACTAGTTACATTGTTCATATCACAACCACAACCACACATCCTACCAACCCCAATATAACCTAGACTCACATTCCATTTTAACCCCATCTATTACAAATATGACATACACCAGTAGATACCACATCATATTTTTAAATATCTAACATGATAAATACATTGATCTCACTAATTAAACGCTTATAAATATAATTATCACACCCCATTAAATTAGATTAATTTATAGATGACTAAGGCTTCTATCTCGCACATACTCTATAATAGACTCATTAAGATTATTAGATAAAGCTAACAGTATAAACTGAATACAAACACCCAATAGGAATGCATATTTCAATGATAGTTAATATATTAGATATCATTTAGATAAACCGTTTTCACTGATAAAGATATACTCTCCTTCAACATTCAGCCACTACATAGCAATCCACTCAAATATAGACGATCCCATGAATATACTTTAACAAAATACAAAACTATAAACGAATAAACAAATAAAATAAATGAAGTAAAACATATAATAAAATAAAACACTTACAAAGATACAAAACTATAAATAAATAAACAAATAAAAAATAAAAAGTAAATAACTTAATAAATCCCACCCAGAACCTAATCATTTGACTTCGCCACACAGTTACCTAAAAAAATAAACACACCTTTGAAGTGGTAAAACAGACAACATCCATTATCGATACTTACATTATTTTAAATAAAACTTAATTACAATTAAGACCCATATATTAATATATAACCCTGACTCCGGTGCTTTCCTCAAGAGGGACTCTTCAACAATGCACCGTGTAACGGTGAATTAAAACGCCATTCCCCTTTGTTTTCGTTTAGGACTATAGACAAATTTTAAAATACAACCTTTTAAAATACAACTCTTTAAAAACTATAAAACTATGCATAAATTAACAAATAATGAATAAATAAAATAAAACACTTAATAAATCTCATCCAACAAATATATAACTCTGACCCCGCTTCAGAAATGCACCGTTGAACGGTGAATCCAAACGCATTTTTCACTGTAATTTACTGCATCGATTGCGGACGCATTTCCCGACTGGTAACTTTTTCGGTTTTTCAGTTCCTTCAATTTTTTCGCTTTTGGACTGTTACTCAATACCTGGATCTATCTTCAATCAACCTCTTGGATATCTTTCCTGAATATGTTTTAATTTGTATGACTTGGATGGGATTTATAACTTTAACAAATAAGTATGTTTTATGCTTGATATATTTTATGTGTTATGTACGTTTATGTATTTTTGTATATAGTTTTATATATTTTCAAAGTGTAATTTTATCATCTGCAGTAACATCACTGCGGTAATGGTCCTCTGAGGAGAAGAATTATCTTTGAAAATTCATGATTTAAGGACGTTGAGATACTTTGCCTAACATTTGAATTCTAATGAAATTTGATTAGCACCATATTTTATTATTTCATTTTATATTATGCTATATATATATCTATATATATATATATATATATGTACATACATATATATAGTATTTAATTTAGATATAAATAAATATATCTATTTATATTAGTTCCAAAAATGAAACATCGACAACAATTTAGGTGTACGATCGTTTTTTAGATGAATAGTGGTCGCTTCATCAGCACTGCTTCAAACAATACCACAATTAAAAGTCGAAAGAAATTAAAATGATCTATCACCAACCACAAAGTTATTAAAGGAATGAACATTCCAAAATATCCCGCGATACTACTACTATACTACTACTACCATTATTACTGCTACTACTACTACTACTAATAATAATACGATACATCATGATATATTGTGTGTACGTCTTTTATATGAAAGAATCCTACTTTTACTTTGTATATTTCAGTTTAAATGCAGACAAACATAGATTCCGAAAGTTATCAATAAAAAACGGTTTCCTTACGTACTGTTTAAACATTGAAACGATTATATCTGAGAGTTTATCATGAACTATCGTGTGTTCTAAAAAAATCCTACCTCTGTTATGTACATTTCACATTATCTGCGAACAAATGTAATTCGAGAAAGTGCATTGTTTATTTTGTATGGAAAATACAAGATAATTCTAATTAAGTTAATTCTTGAGGAACAAACGCAGCGATCAAATCTTGGACAAAATCATAAAAATAATCATCGACATAAGGTTATGAAAACGCTGAGAAAATGTATTTACCGGTGAATATCTAAAACATTACCTGTTATTAATTTAGTAACCGGTGATTTGGGTAGCAGTATCAATACTTCTTACTCTGAAAGTAATAACCTTCTCGTATTCTTTTATTTATGAGTAATAAACATTAAATATTGAAGAGGATTGAATATATAAATCAATGAAAACATTTGGAGATTATCTTTTTGCTTAAAAAACGCAGACAATTATTTGCCCAAATTGACTGACTTAACAGTTAAAAGTATGTAACTTATATTCAAGTCAAAGTGACAGGAGGAAAATTATATATACAGCATTCAACCACTATCGTGTTTGAATATATTCTAAACCCCCTATTTTCATCACTGTCTGCACGTTCTAAGATCGATATTTAATTCAGTTCTGAACCAAATTTCACACTGTATAAAGAATACTTACTCAGCTACATTTTCACATTAAAAATCTAAAACAGATTACATAGAAAAAAAGTGACATTAAAATATGTGAGTACTAAAGTTTGGGAGTAACGTGGGTATACACATTGCAATTGTAAATAGAAAAAATATATATTTAAACACACACTTTCAAATGATCGAAAAATGGACGAGGAATTCAAATATGTCAGTATTACTTAACAAAAGTACTTAGTAAATTTTATGAGATAAAATGCTATAATATAATAAAAAAATGTAAGAAAGGAATAAGAAATAACGTCAGTGAAGCAAATTTTTAATTGAAATTTGTGTTTATATTTCAAAGTCAGCACAAAAATCTCAGTCTAAGCATCCTGCTGTATGATAGTGAATACTTGACACCTTCTGCTAAACAATAAGAAAAGTTGCAGATATTCAATCTGAGAAGCTTGCGTGTTATTCTTTGTATTAAATATGAACACAAAGAGACAAATGTTGAGGTACTTGAAATAGCTTGTCTGAAATCTATGTACATACTGCTGAAGCAAGGCCGACGGAGATGGCTTGGTCATGTTGACGGGGTGGCTGATGGCAGAATTCACTAAAGATCCCATTTATGGAGAGTTAAAAGGAGAGAGAGAGAGGCCGTGGTCGCCCTCTTTTAATATACAGGGATACCTGCGTGAGAGGTATGAAGGCCCTTGACATCGATCCGTCCTTTTGGCAAAGCCTTGCCTCTAACAGAGTTGAATGGAAAAAAAACCTTCAAAGACAGCGTGACATCAGGAAATCAAAATGGAAGACGAAAGCCACTGTAAGCGTGCAAGGATAAAAGAAATGGTAAAAGTCAGTGAGTTACCTCATCCACCCTTCTTATCCATCTGTGGCAACTGTGGTGGAGACTGAAAGACCCGCATTAGTCTTCTCAGCCACAGCAAGACATGCCTAGGTTAAGTCAATATGCCGTTTGGGGCATTGCCATTACTGACAAGACTTTGTAAATACTGGAACTAGCCGACAAGATCTGCAAGTTTTTTTTAATGGTCAGACACGACCAACGAAGACCTACTACTATATAAAATGGATTTATCTTTTCCGTCTATACCAAATTACGCGGCCGACATTTCTTAATTATAATTGCGTTCAGTATTTTTTTCAACAAAATATTTTCAGATCTCAACGTACGAACACTGCGTGACCTACAGTGTTGACATTTCCTCAGAATTTATTTCCTAAATTTGTATGTTTAAATACTGATTTCTTTCATGACTTATATAATCACTTATAGACCAGTGATCGTTATGACTAAGTTTATCCCTTCAAATGCTTTCATGTCTGCTAGAACCGAATAATAATTACGGATCGGATTGCAATGTTAACAGTTGAAGACATTTTTATTCGTATAAGATTTAAGCATAATTAATACTATTTTCATATCTGTGGAATCTGTGCCTTTCTTGTATAATAATATTGATGGCGTGGCGGTGTGTACGCATGCTCCCGTACCGTGTCGCGATAGATATTTGTTAGATGTGAAGCAATATGGTTGTATGGTTTTATGTGTACCTGTCTGATGGCGAGAATAATGAATGTGTGGCAAACCTCTTTGACGAGAAGTATCGATTTTTACTTTGCTATCTTCTGAGAGTCGCGAACACAGGCAGGGCGAAATTTCATTGATGACCAACAGAGGTTCCCATAAGTTCAGAGAGTTGACTTTTTAATGTCGCGGTAATAAAATAGCTGAAATGCGGTTGCCTTTACCAAACTTGATAGAGAGAAAACCGAATGGTGGGAAGTGGGCTAGTTCAGATTGAAGATATGTTTTGGAGATTCGAAAATGAGAATCATTGTTTACATAAATAAATGTTTTAATTGTTAACATTTTGAACAATGTATGTGATCTATTGTTTTCACTTGTTACCTACGTTCTACAGCATTTTAATGCAACGTAATGTTAGAAATATGGTGATCTATTGATTAAGTCGCAGGAAAAAAAAGGAAGGAATGTTTGATATTATCATTTGGTTGTGGGTGCCCTAGGCTACGTTGAGCAAAAGTTAATCAACATACTGCGACATCGTTTTTCGTGTAGCAACAATGAACTAGATGAACTTTACAGGAGACATACAGGAAACAGAAGAAAATGCACCATAGTGGATCTAGTTAAAATCAAATGACGAGTCTTGGACAGAAGAGTAGCAGCTATGTTCTACTACTTATCAAGGCAAAGAACCACTCGAGAATTAAGGTTAAAGAGATGGAATAATTGTCAGCCGAAATATGAAGAAAATTATGGGAGTACTAAAATTGATCAACGGAATTAAGTTAGTTTGATTTATTATATGGCGGTTTATGATAATTATTTGCTGACATTGGATGTGATGACGACTATGTTGTAATATGCAGGGAAGCAATTCCGTAGTAATGTGTTCAACAGACGAGAAGTCTTTGTAAACAAGCTCTGTCCATGGAAATTACGCCCGACGTTAGTCAAGTGGAAGAAAAGCGGATGTCTACACTATTACCTATGCCCTCCCTGGAGTTGAGGCCCCGCCACTTTAGAGATGTAGTAAGGAAGCAAGGGCCGGAACGGTGAAGTGGTTCCTTCTCATGATTGTAGTACTGGATTCGATTACTGAACTGTTAGTTGCTGGAAAATTTAGGCAGTGCATACAAATTATATATATCATCAGTGAAACGATGTAAACTATTGAACAAGTGAGATGAACCATGGTAAAATGTCGACATGGAAATAAGCACGCATCGATGTTTTTAATACTATATAAGAAACGGGAATTCCGTGTATAGAGATTGATCGACGTCCAATAAGTATTTTGATGAACTGAAGCTAGAAAATAACTGAATGAAAAGAGTTGGTCTCATCTTAGAAAACATTATTTTCGTAAATTTATTTAAAGAAGTTAGAACACTAAATAGTTTTTTTAAAATTTAATGAATAAGAGGATTTTTTTTTTTTAAAAGCTGAAACTTTCGATGTATAACGTTTATTTCAAAGCAAGACTTTTTTGTTTCATTCTGCTGGTAGTAACCCACGAGGGCTGCCCCTCCAATGGAGAAAGCAAAATATACGTCCGTTCTTGTTGACGTGAGTGTTAAAAAGTAGAGTCCGTTAGTTTTGTTTTTTGTGGGTTTTTTTAAATTGGCCCCCACTTATCAAGGCTCGAGGGTCACTCAAAAAAGATTTTCAGTTGAACGATGAACACCACCAGGAGAGGATTGAAATCAGTGGGATAAATCGCCAGTAGATAACTTAAGATTAATTTATTTACGGAAATCGCTCCAGACAAGACATAGAACCACGTGATGTAAGGAGCTAACAAGAACAAATATGATTATCGCAAAGACAGGAGATGCCTATCGAAAAGACCAAGGTTACAAGTAGGAGGAAAACGGTCAGCATGGAGATAGTTAATTATTCAAGAGGGTGGCTCAACAAGTATTTGTTTACATTAGACCTGAAGATTACTATGTCATAGTCGGTTTAAAAGCAGCCCTGTGCTATTTTGTTGTACAACTGAGATGTTCTAAGGAAGAAACTTTGCTCATGGAAGCTTCGTATGGTTTTTCGTACAGAGAGGGAGAAAGAAAATACATTGCTGTGTTTGTAGCTAGTGGAGTTCTTGTTGTGAATGTTTTTCTGGCGAGGGTCAGGCATTGGGCCTCTGACCAACAACTACCATGGACATAGCGAGACAGTAGAGTGGATTAGCAACATCTCTTTTGTGAGAAAGAGGCTGTAAAAAGAGAAGAGATCATCCCCCACTAGATTGTGAATTTCTGTATTTCATTCAGGGGATTACACATGTACGTAACAAGTAAATAATAACAACTTTTACTTTGTGTAATTAATCATTGATAGTATTTCGTTCGAAAATAGATTGAAATAGTTGTATACAACCGGTGTTACCCATGTTGAGGTATATTTCCAGTCGGAAGGTTTTATAGGAAAAAAATAATTTCAAATATAATAATTTCTACAATATTTGCATTGAAGGAAAAGTGTACTGTGAGGTCAAGTAATAAAAACTCGATTAGCTCTGTGTTGTTACTGAAAGAAAACGATGTTGTTTCCGGAGAGCTGTAAAACGGCAAATGGATTTAATGAATCAAAATGACTTTGAATTATTTTACAAAAGTTAAAAATATCTATTTTTTAAATAAGAGTATTTAACATCTACTTATTTATTTATGAAATTTCTTTATCTATCACCTTTTAAAGATCTTTCATTTATTTTACATCTTTGTATTTTGTTTCCCAGTTTTTATACTACGGCCAACATGTAGTAAAGTAAACGAAGGAGTATATATATATATATATATATATATATATATATATATATATATATATATATATATATATATATATATATATACTCCTAGTGAGAAATTTTTTTCTTATAATGCTTTTCAAAAAATGTTTTCGTTTTTGCATTTTCAAAATATTTACCTCCAATAATTAATATTCAATTGTTATATGTAAGCGCCTCTGACCATAAATGCGTCACCTTTGAAAAGTCATGGTTTAAAGGAAAATGTGTATTTCTATTCTTTGCTTGAACACTTGGTGAGTTAATAAACTTGTAAACTCTGCAAATGTTATCTATTTCATCACTTCATTATCCGTATATATATATATATATATATACAAAGAAAAAATGGCCTCGTTTATTTCATCCAGAACACCGCTCATGCAAAAACTTTGGTATTGAAACAACTTTTGTACCAGACAGAACCAACTTTCCTTTCGGCTTTTCAGACTTTTCACGCAAACAACCGGAAGATGCCGAAGCGATGATCCTATCACAAGGCAAGAAAAGAAAACGACGAATTAAAATGTAAATTGATTTAACCGTAAATTGGCGATTGTAAAAAATTTCTAACCGAAAAAAAAGGAGTGAAATAGCAACTAGTCACCAACTAACTGTTACCAAAGGCAATAAAAGTGAGTAATGGTTATGTTAGGGTGAGGTTAGGGGCTAGTTTAGGGTTAGATTACGGTTAGGGTTAGTTTTGGGTTAGTGTATGGTTAGGTTAGGGTTAGTGTAAAAAAACGATTCAGTGTTTGTCTGATTCAAAAGCTAGATTAGTAGAGAAAAAATAATTTAATTTTTTTTTGTAAAAAAATTATACAAGTAAAATAAATAACTTTTCATAAAAATAACCATACAGTGAGTGTTTTTTTCCTATAAATTTTGTTTACTGATTTTTTATCCTGTTGGAACGCTGCCTCGTTTTTATTTTGACGCCGGTTCGTTTTCATTCGTTTTTTTATCTTTTTACTTAATTCTGTGTCAGCAAAAGTCGGGTTTGTCTGGTTCACAAACTTGAACAATTTTATATTATTTTGTTTGCTTTCTTCAATCTGTCTCTGATTCGATTAACTCTTTATTTCATTTGTGTCTACATAAATTTCCCTCCATGTGAGACTTCTTTTCGAAGCCATAATTGTCACACAAGGTAAACGTTGACATTTCCAAGATTCCATCTTTCTTTCTTTTTCTATCGTCCACCCAACACCTTACCGACGATTCTTCCGACGCGTTGCACCTACCTGATCAATAGTGGCAAATGTCGCCACTCCCACGCGTCTTGAGTGATTGCCACCCCTGAAAGACGCCACTTGTTTATCGAAATGATCGAACCATTGACGCTAAACCCGCCGGTGGCGAGGCGATGAAGATGTAAGAACGTCTCGGTCTTGCGTTGTGAATTGTTTTTTTGCGCTCTTTGTCGATCATCCACTGACCTTTGTTGTCGGATTTGAAGCACAATGTTATCAGGTCGACATTTCTTTGTTGATGAATAAGGCGAAAACAAATAATGTTTTCAGTAAATCTCTTCATGGCCTCTATTCTTTGTGGCATTGCGGATGCGGGTTTGCGGGTTTAGTTCTTGCGACAATTGAAAACAGAAACGACGAAAATGCTGCTCCAAATGAATTAACTCTCTGCGTGTATTTGTTGTGGTTGTAAAAGTATTGAAAGTGATCTACTAGTGTAATCGTAGAGATAGTTGTAGTAAATACATAGTACTTAGTAAAAGTTAGTAGGATTAGTTGTTCTTAGTAGCTAGTGTAAGTAATACTTGTACGTTTATAATGGTAATAGTAGTGTAGTAGTTGTTAACATATTAGTAGTAGTAATAGTCGTAATTAAAGTAGGAATAGTCGTAAGTAAAGTAGTAAATAAGAATAGTCGTAAGTGAAGTAGTTAGTAGTAATAGTTAGTAGGATTAGTAGTTCTTAGTAGCTATTATAAGTAGTACTTGTACGTTTATAATGGTAATATTAGTGTAGTAGTTGTTAACAGATTAGTAGTAGTAATAGTCGTCATTAAAGTAAGAATAGTCGTAAGTGAAGTAGTTAGTAGTAATAGTTAGTAGGGTTAATAGTTCTTAGTAGCTATTATAAGTAGTACTTGTACGTTTATAATGGTAATATTAGTGTAGTAGTTGTTAACAGATTAGTAGTAGTAATAGTCGTCATTAAAGTAAGAATAGTCGTAAGTGAAGTAGTTAGTAGTAATAGTTAGTAGGGTTAGTAGTTCTTAGTAGCTATTATAAGTAGTACTTGTACGTTTATAATGGTAATAGTAGTGTAGTAGTTGTTAACAGATTAGTAGTAGTAATAGTCGTCATTAAAGTAAGAATAGTCGTAAGTGAAGTAGTTAGTAGTAATAGTTAGTAGGGTTAATAGTTCTTAGTAGCTATTATAAGTAGTACTTGTACGTTTATAATGGTAATATTAGTGTAGTAGTTGTTAACAGATTAGTAGTAGTAATAGTCGTCATTAAAGTAAGAATAGTCGTAAGTGAAGTAGTTAGTAGTAATAGTTAGTAGGGTTAGTAGTTCTTAGTAGCTATTATAAGTAGTACTTGTACGTTTATAATGGTAATAGTAGTGTAGTAGTTGTTAACAGATTAGTAGTAGTAATAGTCGTCATTAAAGTAAGAATAGTCGTAAGTGAAGTAGTTAGTAGTAATAGTTAGTAGGGTTAATAGTTCTTAGTAGCTATTATAAGTAGTACTTGTACGTTTATAATGGTAATATTAGTGTAGTAGTTGTTAACAGATTAGTAGTAGTAATAGTCGTCATTAAAGTAAGAATAGTCGTAAGTGAAGTAGTTAGTAGTAATAGTTAGTAGGATTAGTAGTTATTAGTAGCCATTGTAGGTAGTACTTGTACGTTTATAATGGTAATAGTAGTGGTGCAGCTGTTAACATGTTAGTAGTAGTAATAGTCATCATTAAAGTAGGAATAGACGTAAGTGAAGTAGTTAGTAGTAATAGTTACTGTTCAAGTTTTAGTACAGTAGAAAGTGGACCTTAGAGAGGCTGTCATCATAGCAACAGAGGACATATTCAGCAAATTTTATGATTGCCGGCCCAAAGACATTGACGACATCAATAGGTTTCGGATTAAAACTAGCTTATATCCTACAAGTTCCACTTATCCGATGTTGCTTTTGCTTGGGTGGAAAGATATTACTAAATGAAGGGCTTAAAGAAACAAATTTCAATATATTGTCATGTTTGCAATTTATTTTTAATAGGATTTTTAAAAATTCGTTTTAGTTTTCCTTTATTTTAATTTAATTAAATATTTGTGGATCTTGGGTTTAGTTTCGGCAGCCTCATATATCTCGCTTCCCTTAGATTGTCCTTTAGTCCTCACATTCTATGAGCTATGTTTCTGACAAAAGGGTAAATATTGCTGTTTTCTGGGTAGGAATAAATCTATCTAACACTTATTGTTGGCTAGTTATTGACATTTTAGTAGTATTTTTAGCTCCTTACATCAAGTGAATTCATGACTTGTCTTGATCGATTTACATATAAAGAATAAAAAGTAATGTTATCGTCGCGAGTGTCACAGTAGTAGTATTAGTAGTAGTAGTAGTAGTAATAATAGAATAGTAGAACTTGTTTTAAATTAGTAGTAAAACAGTACTAATAGTTGTTTTTAAAATAGAATTAATATAGTTTACTTCTTGATTTTGAAGTAGTAGTGTAGTAGTAATAGTTATTGTTAAAGTTGTAGTAGTAATAGTGTAGTATTACAAATTGTTTTAAAATAGTAGTAGTAGTAGTAGTAGTATAGCAATAGTACTAGTTTTGTCAAAGTAGTAGTTGTATAGTAGTAAGAAAAGGGTCAGTTGAAAGTGACAAAAAGGATTGTTTACAAATTAAAAAAATATGCGATCAAAAATCCAAAATGTATTTCTTTCATTTTTTAAATGGAAATCGCTCCAGACAAGGCATGGCGCCAATTGGTGTAAGTAGCTAGCAGGAAAAAATATGATTATCGCAAAGACGGGAGATGCCTATTGACTTTAGTCTTGAAAAGACCAAGGCTAGAGGTAGGAGGAAAACAGTCAGCAGGAAGAGAGTTACACACGCATGCAGTTTTGTGAAAATAAGCTACTTGAACAGGCAGCTGAGTTACAATGAAGTATCAAAACAGCGAATTGATGGAGACCACTAGACAAACGAGTCAAACGAGCTGGAACAAAAGAAGCAGGGAATTGATAACACAATTCCGAAGAACAAGTGCCATAATAGTACTCATAGAAAAGACTGAGACTAGCAACATCACGTCTGTGAGAGAGATGGTGTAGAGAAGAAGAAAAGGTGGGGCCAATCAAATTTCCAAAATAAAATGATAACATTTATTACTCGGTTGCCTTACTCGGCGTCGCCCGGGAGTAAACTTAATGTTGTTAAAATAATAACACGTGAAGAATAGCACAGACATATAACGCCAGGAAAATAAAAAAATCACTAAGCATTTCCTTTTTCTGGTTACTTTGTTTTCTAAGAAACCGGAATGTTTTCTAGTGAATGTCAATTTAAAAAACAAACAAACATATATATTTGACAGGAAAATGACGTGACAGAGAAACGAGATCGATTCTCCTGCTCGGCTGTTCGTCGTCAAAGAGATCAGGTTCCCGATTTTCAGACCGACACTACTCAACGGAGATTGGAAGGGGAAGATGCGGTTCATCTAGATGTAAATTGGTGTAAAAAAGTAAACAAAATCCCAGAGTAAATGATAGAGTTATTTGTTGTTTACTTTTTATCTGCACCAAGCCACAAAGAAGAAAGGGTTAACAACTATATGACTGCTACTGCCATCACTGTTGAGAGACGTTTCTATCCATGAAGCTGTCTACTTACAACGCGTCAACGAAAGATTCAGTGATTTGGGCCGATAAGAAGATTACGGGCGATCGGGCGTGGAATCGACAAACCCTTTACGCAATGTTACAATTTGATTCAGTTTCAAATAACATTTTCAGAGTTAACCGCGCAAATTGAATACGAACCAGTAATACATGGGCGGGTATTAGCTCTGGGCGGGCTATGCTGGCTTCTTCCGAAGGAGAGAAGTTTACAGGGAATATCAAATGTACAAGAGGTCTCTAGCCGCATATATATCTCGGTCATGGAAAAATGATAAACAGCGCCTAGCATTTTCAAATGGTCACTCATCTGGTACTGGCCACACTCCACGTCGCTTAACTTCGATGATCTAACGAGAACTGGTGCGTCAACGCGATTATGCTGTAATTCAAATAAACAATTTTACAGGTTACCGCGCAAATTGAATAAACGCATCGTAAAAAAATGTCTATCCTTGTTATTCAAAATGAAACATTCGGACTGTCACATCGTTGCCTTTACTGCACAGCGTCATCAGATTATAACGGATATTGATTTACTCCTCTCCAGGAGTTAGGCACAAGGCCAGTTTTTATCTTACTCCCACAAGTAAGATGTGACCCAAGGTCGGGTCGGGAAAAGTGGGGTTTAAAAATTGCCTGGGTAGTCCTGTCGGCATTCCCCGGTAGGGGCGCCTCAGACAGTAAGCAATAAACTTACTCCTCCCCAAAGAGGGGAGGCGAAGCCTGGGAGTGTGGACCTCCTAGAACTGCACAGGACACACCCATAGACCGGCGTAAATCAAGCCCCGAAGGTCAAGACAATACCAGTCTATGGGGTGCAGTATCCATCGTAACAGATACTACACTTTGATCTTAGCCAAACGGCCAAGAAATGGTATAACGGATAGGTAACATACCGATTTTTATGTTTAGATAGATAGATTTATCTACCTCACACAGCGGTAAGATGTGACACAAGGTCGGGAAAGTGGGATTAGAAAAACTAGCGCCCGAAAAGTTGAGCACTCTGGCCATTAAACATTGCCTGGGCAGCCCCGTCGGCATTCCCCGGTAGGGGCGCCTCAGGCAGTAAGCAATAAACTTTCTCCTCCCAAAAGAGGGGAGGCAAAGCCTGGGAGGGTGGACCTTTTAGAACTGCACAGGACAAACCCATAGACCGGCGTAAATCAAGCCCCGAAGGCCAAGACAATACCAGTCTATGGGGTGCAGTATCGGAACAGATACTACACCTTGATCTTGGATTTTAATCACCCATTTACGATTTATCAGGCTTGTTCTTGTTGCTTATTATCAAACCCGATCTCCTTACTTGGATGAGTTTGTCCGTTTATATATTTTATGAGTTTTGCTTCCACTACTGAGTTTAACCGTTTGTACTGCCATTGTCCAAAGAATTTTATTATTGATATTTTCCACTACTGTCTCGTGGTTGTGTCTGTACCATTTGTCTACATTTTCAAAATGCAGACGTTTGCAGGCATGTATGTTTTTATATTCATTTTCGAATAGCTTACTGCATTCGCTTATGATCTGATTTACTGTTTCGTCTTTTTAATTACAGAGTCTACATTTTCTGTATTCCTGGGCCTTGTCTATCTTGGATTTTATGTAATTCGTTTTGTCGCGTTTTTTTGTGGGCGCATCTTCAGAATATCCATTCACCTTATTTAAAATGAAACCTTCGCACTGTCACACCGTCACGTTAAATTCATAACGTTATCAGATTATTAACGGAGAGTTAAAGACCGATTTTAAATGTATAAATTAAAATAAAAACATCTAAGATTCAGCAGGTTTGCCCTTCTTGTTGATTATCATTCACGCCTGGTCTCCTTGCTTAGCCGACTTTATCCGTTTATATATTTATGTTACAGAGGACTTTATGATTTTCATTTCCACTACTGTCTTGGTTTTTGTTTGTACAATTCATCTACATTTTCAAAGTACAGACGTTTGCATTGTTCCCAGTGGACAGCCTTCCCCACGCAGTCATATTTGTTTTTATATTCGTTTTGAGAGAGTTTTCGTTTATAATGTGATTCACCATTTCGTCTCCCCTAACCGCAGAGTCTACATGTACTGTTTTTCTTGGTCTTGTCTATCTTAGCTTTTTATATAGTTTGTTCGGATCGCGTTTTTTATAGACGCATCTTCAGAATATTCATTCTCGTTATTCAAAACAATACGTTCCGACTGTCACACCGTCACGTTTATTGCACAACTTCATCAGATTATTAACGGAGAGTTAACGGATCGATTTTTTATGTCTAAATTTTAATAACCCATCATTTTAACGCCACATTTGTTTTAAAAGTAACGGGTCACCCTCTAAAGCAAGTCTTATCTGAAAATAAGTATAATGAACCCAATCATGAAGTAATCGACACAAACCGCGTTGGCGAATAATTCAACTATGAAATTGAAAAAAAGAAAATGGATTCACTTTAAATAACTAACTGTAGTATTGGCCAAAACAAATAGTATATAACGTTTTGAATTATTTTCTATGTTTTTTTTATTAATAAATATCTAATTTACTGAACTGAGACCAGAAAATTAGGGCTCCTTTATATAAAAGCCCCGCCACTAATATCATGCGCAGTGCGACGACACACACTTTATCTACTTTTGTAAGTCCTGTCTATACATGTGTATGGTTAGGGTTATGGTTAGCGTTAGGCTGTACAAAATGCAGACTGAATGCTACTGTTAAGCGCATGGCGGAATGAGGGAGAGCTATATGTGTGATTTTACGTGGAAACAAAAATATATAAGTTAAACGATTTTTGTATGATATGAATGGGTTCTATCGTCTAGATTAAGTAATGAAACTTTTTTATGTCAGTCAAGCTGTCATATATATATATATATATATATATATATATATATATATATATATATATATATATATGTATATATATATGATCAGAAAAGAGAGAACATCTTCCGACGTAATGGAAATTGAAAAAGGAAAGCCAAAGAATATTATTTATGTATTCATTAACGTTTCGTCTTTATTGTAAGACATCCTAAGGATGATATTTTGAAGAAACCATCATATCAGGTACAGAATGTTTTGGCCGTTGGTTCAACACTACAACCGTTTTGGGCAGAAAAATCGAAGTATTCCTTAATCTACCAGCTCCCGTATGTAAAATACATTACAACGGAACTGCTTCCCTGAAGACTACAACTGTCGTCATCAAATCTAATGTCAACAAGTAATTGCCCTGAACAACTCAATAAATAGTGAAACTTAGTTCATTGCATTGATGAATTTTGGCTGACGATCGTTCAATCCCATTAACTTTTGTTCTTGAGTGGATCTTGGTCTCGATAAGTGGTGACCAAAAAGTTTAAAATAATATTTAGAAATAATATTTTGTAAATAATATGTATTTTATAAATGAACTGAAATGCATTCTAGTGGATTTACTTCAATCAGTAAAATATTTTTGTAGAGAAGTTATTTTTTCAAAATAGGATTTTTAATTCAATAATTAATTGAAAGAATTTTCTTGTTTTATAAGAAAACGGAATGCAGTATAGAAGAAACAATATTTTAATGAAATAACGTAACCGTTTTTTTTTTCTTTTTTGGAAGAAAAGTAAACAATTTCCCTAAACTTTGGTGTGCGTATGAACGTTGATGCGCTTACAGTGAATATTCACTAAAATGAAGGTGAATTAAGACGTGTTGCTGCAGTAATGATCTAGATAGCGTTTCCGTCTTTGGTCCTTTGATCTTCCTTGACCCTTTATAACAATTTTGTGCTGTATTAACCGAAGCTGGTACAACTATTTGGGGTAGAAGGCTGTCTTGTAGGTTCAGTTCCCTTGGATTCGTGTAATATTCTTTCTATATCTTTATGTTTTTCTATGTCACTTAACCTGGTGTTTATAGGCCTTATTATCAATCCTTCATTACGGACTCCGCCGTAGCCTTGGATTAGCGAATAATAATAATAATAATAATAATAATAATAATAATAATAATAATAATAATAATAATAATAATAATAATAATAATAATAATAATAATAATAATAATAATAATAATAATAATAAAATGGTTCCGAACAAAATACAACAGACAAAATATTTGTAGAGGGTCGGGGAGGATGAGCAGACCGAGGAGGGACAGCACAAACCAGACCTCCACTGGAAAAGTGCGGGGAATGCTGGGACCTTGGGGATGCTTATTGCCACCCAAATCCCAGAGAAGACCAATTGTCCTTACCAGCGAAAAATCAACGGTAAGAGGCTGTTGCGATACCGCATCGTTATCGAAAAGAGGTGAAGAATACTGGAAATCTGGAGAGGCTTGTTGTCACTCAGACTCCAGGAAATACCACTGGTTGTTGTCGGTGAGCAATCACTGACGATGATCTGTGTTAGAACTCGTATTGAGTACAAATAATAATAATAATAATAATAATAATAATAATAATAATAATAATAATAATAATAATAATAATAATAATAATAAGAGGGTCGAGGAGGGAAAGCGCAAACCAGACCTCCACTAGAAGAGCGTGGACAGCTCTGGGACCTTAGGGGAGGCTTGTTGCCACTCGGGCCCCAGAGGGGACCAATGGTTCTTATCAGCGGAAAATCGGTGGTAGATGGCTGTTGCGATACCGCAAGGTCATCAGCGGTGATGAACGAAAAGAGGTGGAGCATACTGGAAGTCTGAGGAGACTTGTTTTCACTCAGACTCCAGGGAATACCACAGGTTGTTGGCAGTGGGCGATCACTGACGATGACCAGTGTGATAACTCCTAGTGAGTAAATAATAATAATATGTCTCTTCTTTATTTATTGAAATAGTATCATAATTATTGCGTTTACTCACTAGGACGGCCTGTATGAGAACTCCTAGTGAGTAAACATAATAATTATAATAATATTTCAGTAAATGAAGAAGAGGCATGTTCGTCTCATTAAAAGAATATTTAACCGACAATGGCGATTATTTTTTACAAGCAGAAGAAAGAGAACATTTTCGTTTCATATTATTAAACTTGACATAAATGTCTCATTTCAAACGAAATATAGGTTATTTGAATTATTGGACTACTGTTCTCGACTTGGATATTATTTTCACAACGTTTCGGCCGACGTAACCTCCGACCTTTTTCGAGTGCATCTTGTTGAACTCGAGAACCATTATGTCAAATTCGACAATTTGTTCGGAATTTTAAACGGAACTATTAATTTAATACACAGCGGTAGTTAGCTCTCGTTCTGTCAGCCATGACAGGGTCGAATTTTAAGTAATTCGTAATTGTATTCTCTGTATTGCGCATTCCCAAGATTGAAACTTCAACCTCTAGAAGGTTCTTAATTAAAACTGATTAAAACTTAGCACTTTTATCCGTTGCGCCACAAGTCAACAGATCCTTGCAGACGAAAAAATATTAACAGTAAATTATAGACAGACGAAGACAGCAAGCGTTGAATTTCCGCGGGACCTCGCTAGTTGTTATTGTTGTTATTATTATTATTATTATTATTATTATTATTATTATTATTATTATTATTATTATTATTATTATTACTACTACTACCACTACCACTACCACTACTACTACTACTTCTACTGCTAATACTTTCCAGGTCTTTTCCTTTTCTGACCTCTCTAATCGAGTGCAGTGTTTTTGCTCAACAGAACCAAAATAACTATTTTAAAAATGTTGCCTTCATTCCGCAAAGCGGAAATTGTTCTTTTTATTTCGAGGAGAAAATACTGAGCTGGGCTGAGTAAGAATTACACTTTTTTTTACTGTCGCAAAATAAACTTAATTTCTTCCAAAATGTGTAAATCGGGAAAAATGAAAATAAAGCTGTCAACACTGAACAGATTGAAACATAAAAACAACATTAGATATAAAGTTAACAGGAATACATGAACAAATGCACATTCACATAATTGAGGCTTTTAGTAAAGAAATACACACACGCACAAACACATAGACACACACATATATATATATATATATATATATATATATATATATATATATATATATATGTAAGTCTAAGTTAGAATAAATTCTATTTATGTAAACCAAAAACACACATTGTTAAGGATTTTCAAATTTAAATATTTTCTACGACAACGATGTTTTAAAATATGTCTACACATATTCTTATATATATATATATATATATATATATATATATATATATATATATATATATATATATATATATCATACGACGTCAGACTCTGAAGATATCAATCGCGTCCAGCGGCCAATTAACTCATTAATTCATTCTGTGTTCTGTTTTAATGAATCTGTTAAACGTTTCTCTTGATAGTTCATCCATTAATTTACAAGTTATTATTTATAATTAACCTAAATTACGAGGTTATAAAAGTTGGCGACGGAATATGAGATAAATTAATATTTTTCAAAAACAGAACAAAAAAAAATGGAATGTACAATACAACAATTGCTGCAACAACAATTACGTTTGATGGAGTTATTTTCAGAGAGATTTTCCACGCCTCCATCATTAAGTTTCGCAGACAATAACGGAATTTCGTTACGACCCAATGGCAAATTCGACGTTTGGAACATGATCGGTATGCAAATTACATATTACCAAAGCATTCTCATGACTACAGTTTCCACAACACAGTCGAAACCCTCAGTCAGATTTTCGGTGAACATATTTCATTATTCAATATGCGGTTCAATTGCCTTAGCATAACGAAATCTTCCTCGACCGATGTTTCAACGTATGCAGGCCTTGTAAACAAAGAATATAAACGTTTTAAAATCTCTTCCATCACAGACGCTCAGTTCAAATGTTTGATTTTTGTGTGTGGTTTGAGATCAGCGGAGGAGGCAGATATTTGCACACAGATTTTGTCAAAAACAGAACAAAATCCAGACATAACATTCCAACAAGTTGCCGTGGAAGGCCAGTGTCTAGTGAATCTAAAACATGATTTAACTATGGAACAACAAGCATCAGCATCCATGGTAAACACAGTCCAAAAAAAACGTCGGCCCACCTCACCGACTTCAAAATCTGTCCAGCCCCCAACAGCTTGTTGGAATTGTGGCAACTGGCATTTTGTGTGAAACTACATCTTCAAGACAAACCACTGTGGCAGCTGCAATCGACTCGGACATAAAGAGGGATTTTGCACTCCTCCATAATAGGAAAACGTCACATAATAGGCAACGACAGCAGCACAGAACAAAAACAGTCAGATAGCAAATTTTCTCTCAACCCAAAAATCCAAACGAAAATATGTTGCAGTACAATTGAATGGCCATCCTATTCAACTGCAGATCGATACAGCATCAGATATAACTATTATATCACAAAAACTATGGGAATCCATAGGCCAGCCTTCATTGACATCAACAAGTCAGGTAGAACAGGATGCTTCTGGAGAGTGTGTTCACATCACGGGTTAATTACCCGCTACCATCTAAATGAAAGAAAAAACGGTGTCAGGTACCGTATACATAGCAAACTCATGCCATAATTTGCTGGGACTTGATTTTATCGAGTTACTAGTTCTTCTCGACATTCCACTCGACCAGATATGTGAGGTGGTGTCCAGATCGTCACCCCAGAACAGCATTATCAACCAGACCAAAGACATCATGAAACAATTTTCTCTACTCTTCACAAACAAATTGGGACGTTGCACTCAGGGAGAGGCAACACTGTTCCTTAAATCATTTTCTAAGCCTGTTTTTCGACCCAAACGCACAGTGCCATACGCTGCATTGCCACTGGTGGACCAGGAACTAAAACGACTTGAGGAAATGAAGGTCATCATACCAGTAACATATTCACGGTGGGCAGCGCCCATCATGGTTGTAAAGAAAGCCGATGGTTCAATTCGGTTGTGTGCTGATTTTTCAACGGGGCTCAACGCAGCACTAGAGAATCATCAATACCCATTGCCAATCCCCGATGATCTCTTCACTGTACTTAATGGTGGCACCTGCTTTGCAAAATTGGACCTCGTAGAGGCTATTTGCAAGTCGAAGTGGCAGAAACCTCTACGGAGCTGCTTACTATAAACACACACCGTGGATTATTCCAATTCACTCGTTTACCTTTTGAGGTAAAGACAGACCCTGTCATATTTCAACAGATTATGGGCACAATGCTCACTGGCATGGAAGGTACAGCTGCATACTTGGATGACATCATTGTTGTTGGGCAATCCAACCAGGAGTTGACAAAACGGATCAGCAAGGTCCTAACCCGCATCCAAGACTTTGGTCTCCATCTCTGACCTGAAAAGTGCCATGTTTACTTACCTTCCATAAAATACTTGGGATTTATGTTTGATTGTCAGGGTCATCTTCCAGATCCTGCTAATGTAGCAGCCATTCAACACATGCCACCCCCATCGGACCTTAGCGGTCTACACGCATTTCTGGGACTGGTGAGCTACTACGGTAGTTTCTTGCCTTCACTCCATCAAATCAAATCACCGCTCAACAAACTGTTGATAAAAGACACAAAATGGTCCTGGTCCGAGGACTGTCAAAAATCATTTGACAAAATCAACACACTCATTAACTCTGACCTACTGCACACACATTTTGATCCAAATTAGAAAATTGTAGTAGCAGCAGATACATCAAATCATGGCGTTGGAGCCGTAATCTCGCATATATTCACAGATCGAACTGAGAAAGCTATCATGCATGCAGCCAGATCCCTGACACCCGCTGAACGCAATTACAGTCAAGTGGAAAAAGAAGCACTGGCACTGATTTATGCTGTGAAGAAATTCCATAAGATGTTGTTCGGGCGTCACTTTACACTTCTGACAGACCATAAGCCACTACTGTCAATATTTGGCTCAAAAAAGGGTATTCCAGTATATTCAGCCAACCGATTACAACGGTGGGCAATCATTCTACTAGGGTACGATTACGCTATACAGTACCGCCGGACAACAGAATTCGGCCAAGCTGATGCCTTATCACGACTCATTAGTGCACAATCAGCTCCAGATGACGACACTGTCATCGCTGCAATCAACATCGAGGGCGATTTTCAACACACGCTCACAGATTGTGTCCGGACAATTCCAGTGACAAGGAATGATATAAAGCAACAATCACAACAAGATCCAATGATACAAAAAGTGTGCAGATTTCTTCACCATACATGGCCTCATAACCTCACGGGAGACCTCCAACAGTTCAAACGGCGCAGTGGTTCTCTTTCTGTCATTGATGGTTGTTTGATTGTGTTGCTATTCTCACTAAACCCAGACAAGCAGGCCTTAAGCAACTACATTCGGGCCATCCAGGCATTAACCGAATGAAAGCAGCGTGGTCTATTGGCCTAACATAGACACAGACATTGAGCATACTGTTAAACGTTGTATTCAGTGTATGGAAGCGCAGAAGAATCCACCTCAGATTGTTGATTCTCGCTGGACATACCCAGAGCGACCATGGTCCAGAATACACATAGCCTTAGTTTTCTGGTGGTTGTGGATGCCCATTCCAAATGGCCAGAAGTTTTTCCAATGAAACAGACTGACACTCAGTCTACAATAACAGTACTTAGGCGGCTATTTAGTCAACACGGCGTACCCGAGACTTTAGTCTCAGACAACGGTTCACAATTTACGTCTGAGTCATTCCAACTATTCTGCTAATCCTGTTGCATAACACACGTTCAGTCGCCACCGTATCATCCTAAATCCAACGGACAAGCCAAAAAGTTTATAGATACATTCAAAAGGGCACTACTAAACGCAAGAGAAGAGGGAACAACAGAGGAGATACTACATGCTTTCCTCCTTTCATATAGAATAACACCAAATGGGGCTGTGAAGAATGGTCTATCACCAGCAGAGGCACTCATGGGACGAAAACTCCGTACCATACGTCTCCAGCCACAAAGGCAACAACCAAGCCCTAACAAAACAAAAGCTTTTTCAGTTGGCACACCAGTGTTTGCTCGGAATTACAGACCTGGCCGGCTAAACTGGGTACCAGGCATCAAGCGCAAAATAAATGGACAATTCCTGTATGATGTTCAAGTCGGAAGTCAATTCTGGGCACGGCACAAGAACCAGTTGCGTCTCAGAAACTCTGTAGACAACTTAGTGGACAACAGAACAACCATTCTGTTTGATTTGTTAATGGGCACATTTGAACTGCCATCTCCATCACCTCCCATGCAGACAAATCTAAATGAGAATTATACAAAGACCTCACAGGAGTTGGCCAAAGCGCAGTCGCACTAGATTAAAGCACCTCCAAGTTGACCCCAGGTGCGCTCGATACAGTTAAAGACTAAAACGGGGAGATGTTAAGAGTTATCGCAATTTGAAAAGGTCGTATGCCCGGAGAGAAAGATAAACAAAGTACGACGTCAGACTGAAGATATCAATCGCGTCCAGCGGCCAATTAACTCATTAATTCATTCTGTGTTCAGTTTTAATAAATCTTGATAGTCCATCCATTTATTTACAAGTCATTATTCATAATTAACCTAAATTACGAGATAATAAATATATATATATATAAAATTTATTAGAAATATTTTTTTATAAATATTTATTAATATTCATATATAGATATCAAATTATATTTACCTACACACGACGTCGTTTCGAGCTTATGATCTCATCAGTGTAGGGAATTAATAACTGCAGACGACCATAAGGAGCGAACCTGACTCACAGTATCACTTCTGACTCCGCACGCTTTCCCTCTATCCTGTCGGATATAGAAAATTATCACGTCATCCGGAGAAATTAAGTTATATTGATGCCAAGACGATCTGTATACTCAAAGAACCTAATTGGAACTATATATATATATATATATATATGTGTGTGTGTGTGTGTGTGTGTGTGTGTGTGTATAGTGGGTCAGGATTTGCTGAAAATAAATAAGTGCTCGATCGTAAGAATGCGAGAGCTTAAATACTAATTATTTATTTAAAAACTATACATTAAAGTTTGTAGAGATGCACTACGATTTCATTGACACTGATATGCCTTTTCTGGTTAGAAAAGGTTAGAATCCGCCTCAAATCTTCAGCATCCCACGAAACAAAAACAATCATAAAAAATAATATACAAAAAAAACCCCCATAAACTTCCGCCCTCGGAAATCAGTAATTTTAAGTCGTAGTTAAATAATACCAAGTTGTAATTAAAATTTTAAAGCTAAAAACAATCAATATATACAATATAAACACCACACTTTTTTCCAAAAGGGAATGCTTTAAACAAATCACCGGACGCTCACAGGCGGTGATCGCTGTCGTCCGTTAATTTTTTTCGGATTGTCTTCGTTTCCTGGAATGATGAGGATTTGATGCAGACTCTAAGGGTTTCTTCTGAACCGGTAAAACCTATCCGTACTAATAATCCATGGCCCATCTCTAGAAAGTGTAATATATGGACTTTAAAAAAATTATATATATATATATATATATATATATAGTGTGTAGATTTCAATTTTGTGTTGAGAATCTGAATAACAGAGCTCAATGTAATTTAAACAGAGCAAAACAGAATTATAAAAAGAAAAAACTATACACACATTAAGGTTGTACACATTATAACTTATTTCGACCCCTTAATTAGGTCTCCTCAGATGTATAAACAACCACGTCAAAAAACCAAAAACGCATGTTTTTTTGACGTGGTTGTTTATACATCTGAGGAGACCTAATTAAGGGGTCGAAATAAGTAATAATGTGTACAACTTTAATGTGTGTATAGTTTTTTTCTTTTTAAAATTATATATATATATATATATATATATATATA
The DNA here is from genome assembly GCA_963556195.1 of Sepiola atlantica. Lineage (NCBI taxonomy): Eukaryota > Metazoa > Mollusca > Cephalopoda > Sepiida > Sepiolidae > Sepiola > Sepiola atlantica. Next base: position 24,854,282 of record OY744547.1, on the reverse strand, counting down.
TATATATATATATATATATATATATATATAAAGAGATAGATAAAGAGAGAGAGGGAGAGATGGTGGTAACAGCGTAGGGGTAATCGTTCCCCATTGCTGACTAAACGATCGGGTTTCGAATCTCGCCATAATTAGCCACACTGCAGAGCCATAACAAAGCATATTTGCGGGATGAGCTCTCTAGTAAGAGAATACACTCATCTCACTAATTAAACGTTCTCAGCAGTAGATAACACGAATGTAAACATATATAATTATTATCATTTCCCTTACTTTAGTAATAGCTTATAAGATTACTAAAAGAGACTAAATGATTTTCACCTAGTGTAAAAGAATTGAGTACTTTAGCTACTCAATAATGTACAAATAGATAATCATTATAATTTTATTTACGCTATAGCGAAGATCATGGTATAGCGGTGAGTAATCTGGACTGTTGACGCAACGACGTAGTTTCCAATCTCAGCTTGAAACACAGTGCTTAGCCACACTGAAGAAGAAACAATTGCCTCTCTCTCTCCCTGGCTCTTTCTCTCGCTCTCTCTCTCTATATATATATAGATTTATATAAATATATATATATACATATATATATATATATATATATATTGAAAAGTCACACAATTTGAAGCGCTGGGTGGGTGGCAATAATAACGAAGATATTTTTTTTATAAAATATTTAGAAAACCTTTCACAACGCAGATTATTTGTTTTTAAAAATAAATTATTTATTCATCTTAAAAACATTTTTTTTTTTTTTATATAAACTTAAGTACTTTCGGTAAATCTACCATCTTCAGAAGAATATTTCTTCTTTTTCTTTTTTTTTCTTTTTTCCCCTTGGTTGAGACATTCTCATAGTCAAGTTGAAAATCCGTCTAGGTGTTTTGACGAAGAAAGAAAAATGTTGATGTGGCTGTGTGTCACGTGGTCGGCGTGGAAGAGTATATTGAAAAGTCACACAATTTGAAGCGCTGGGTGGGTGGCAATAATAACGAAGATATTTTTTTTATAAAATATTTAGAAAACCTTTCACAACGCAGATTATTTGTTTTTAAAAATAAATTATTTATTCATCTTAAAAACATTTTTTTTTTTTTTATATAAACTTAAGTACTTTCGGTAAATCTACCATCTTCAGAAGAATATTTCTTCTTTTTCTTTTTTTTCTTTTTTCCCCTTGGTTGAGACATTCTCATAGTCAAGTTGAAAATCCGTCTAGGTGTTTTGACGAAGAAAGAAAAATGTTGATGTGGCTGTGTGTCACGTGGTCGGCGTGGAAGAGTATATTGAAAAGTCACACAATTTGAAGCGCTGGGTGGGTGGCAATAATAACGAAGATATTTTTTTTATAAAATATTTAGAAAACCTTTCACAACGCAGATTATTTGTTTTTAAAAATAAATTATTTATTCATCTTAAAAACATTTTTTTTTTTTTATATATAAACTTAAGTACTTTCGAAGATGAATAAATAATTTATTTTTAAAAACAAATAATCTGCGTTGTGAAAGGTTTTCTAAATATTTTATAAAAAAAATATCTTCGTTATTATTGCCACCCACCCAGCGCTTCAAATTGTGTGACTTTTCAATATACTCTTCCACGCCGACCACGTGACACACAGCCACATCAACATTTTTCTTTCTTCGTCAAAACACCTAGACGGATTTTCAACTTGACTATGAGAATGTCTCAACCAAGGGGAAAAAAGAAAAAAAAGAAAAAGAAGAAATATTCTTCTGAAGATGGTAGATTTACCGAAAGTACTTAAGTTTATATAAAAAAAAAAAAAATGTTTTTAAGATGAATAAATAATTTATTTTTAAAAACAAATAATCTGCGTTGTGAAAGGTTTTCTAAATATTTTATAAAAAAAATATCTTCGTTATTATTGCCACCCACCCAGCGCTTCAAATTGTGTGACTTTTCAATATACTCTTCCACGCCGACCACGTGACACACAGCCACATCAACATTTTTCTTTCTTCGTCAAAACACCTAGACGGATTTTCAACTTGACTATGAGAATGTCTCAACCAAGGGGAAAAAAGAAAAAAAAGAAAAAGAAGAAATATTCTTCTGAAGATGGTAGATTTACCGAAAGTACTTAAGTTTATATAAAAAAAAAAAAATGTTTTTAAGATGAATAAATAATTTATTTTTAAAAACAAATAATCTGCGTTGTGAAAGGTTTTCTAAATATTTTATAAAAAAAATATCTTCGTTATTATATATATATATATATATATATATATATATATATATATACCGGTGTGCGCTCCGACTACTGAGTTTAATATGACTCTCGTATTGGGTTTCGAACTCCGTGACCGGCATGGATTTTCTCCTTCCATACTGATGTTTGCAGGTTTGGAATGAAAAACAGATGTATATTTGTTAATTAAAAAAATATCATTAATATATATATATATATATATATATATATATATATATATCTATATATATATGTGTGTGTGTGTGTGTGTGTGTGTGTGTTTGTGTGTGTTTTTGTGTGTGTGTTTGTCCCGGAAGTGACACGTACAAAAAAAGATCATATAACCGAAGAATAAAAGATATAAAATCACTTTCAGCAATCGGCTTTGAAAGCAACCATTTAGAAATCAGAAACCACCTTTTAAAGTCTCCGTCGAACTGACATAATTGTCTTTCTTTTATTTGCTGTACATCTTTTCGCAACAGAACGACAACCGGAAGCGACTCCATTCGCATACGACGCCATCTTTCTGTCAGCGGTGATCGTTGATACGCTTGAACTTTTAACGCTATTAACGCAGAAGAGCTTCTGCGTTTTATTACTTCCATGATTTTATCTGTGAAGATATTTTTTTTTTTTACTGAAAAGCTCAATTGCTTAAACCTTTCCGACTTAACAAAATCAAATAACAAAAACATCGGTAAACAAATTCAAATCTTACATATAAAGTTATCTCATGTCATTCTCGCTTTCAGACTTAGATACAATTGCCTCTGCCAAATCGATATTTGATTCTGCATCTCCAGTGAATTAAGGAATTATACAATCCGTATTATTCAAAATATGAAGAAGTAATTCCAATCTATTTTATCGACTACGTATTCTCTCCGGTCCAATAATTCTTTCTCAAACATTAATTGCGGTTACATTAACCGTTTATTTTGATTGTAAAAGCAATAAACACGATTAATCAATACTATCACCTAGTTTATTATAAATACGACTTTTTGAAAATGGCTGTCAGAATAGAAGCTTTACGTACGTATTTATTCACACATTTCATTTTATCGTCCGTTACTTACACAAAAATATGTAATACTGCAAATGACACGCGTTTGGCCTTGTGTTTACAATTCATATTTGGTTTTATCTTTCTCTTTTTAAGCACGACTGCTGATATTTGTATTAATATACTGTTGCTTTGAGGGTGAAATATAACTTCAAAACGTAAATTATTGAAAAGATTTCATCATTAAAAACACCTGAAAACGAAACCATTAACATTGTGGGTTATGCTTACTTATTTCAATTATTATAAATACGATATATGTTTTGCACAAATAGTGATATTCTAATAAATACGTAGATTTCTTTGGGAATATCTTATGTCAGTCGCTTACCATTATTTAGTATAGTTTAACCGTTTAAACAGCCAATGGCGACTAATATACTTTAAGAATAAGACCATTTTACTTGTTTTTTTAGTTTAAACTTACAAGTTGCTACAATTACAAAATAAAATTATGGTGTTAAGGGTTTGGAGCATGAGTTTCTTGGATTACTTATTTGTTTACTGGGTAACGCCAGGATGCGTCCACATTATTACAAAATATAAAAATTAACTGCACAAATTGCAAAATATATTTATCGTACAATAGTGGTAAATTCATACCAACTTTATAAATTTAAAATTAATATTTTTAGGCGACCGGTTTGGGAAGAAAACAAGTACCACATGTCTTTTATAGTCACGTGATATCCTGGAACCGCCTTCGCCACTGTTTAAATGCACAAGAGAGGCAGAAGGGGAACCATTTTTACTCGGAGAAGAAACCGTAAACAGTGATTTTTTTTTGCAACATTCAACTTCCCGTGTCGCCTTTGAAAAGCTCAACATGAAGCTGATATTGATTTAACTTGCGACTAGCTAACATAACAAATTAAAAAATAGCAGTATCTCGTCAGGGCTAGTATTATGAGTTTCTTGTGTTACTTACTTTGTTCCCGGGCCACGTCAGGAGTGCTATAGTTAATACAAAATATGAAAATCAACTACACGAATTACAAAAATGTATTTATCGAGCAATAGTGTTCCCTACGCATCTCCGTTGAGGAGAGCGGATGAGACCTCCACATCTACTTCCTTCACAGACAAAATCACAATAGACTGTCTCATCTTTTTATCTACCACAAATCTGCTTTCTATACGTCACTAAATGAACGCAGATTGACACGCTCATTTCTTTATGTGTCCAGCGGTATCCCTAACACAGCTTGTAAAGCACAAGACGCTCTCAATTGTCGAGGAGAGCGAATGATACTTCTACGTCTACTTTCGTCACAGACAGAATTTAAAAAATGTCAGTAACGGCGGCGTCACTTCCGTTCTAATCGTCATCAGTTGACTCTCTTTTTCTTTCTCTGACAATTGTTTCAAGCCTTATTGTTTGTTTTTCTCTTTATGGAATACTAAATAAAAAAAATTAAGAAAAGAATGTCTCCAGCTTTTTATCTACCACAAATCTGCTTTCATAGGTCACTATATAAACCATATAAAAATACCATGTACTGTAGAGGTGCTCAGAGAGAAACGTTTTAGGAAATTATATGTAGACCTCGAATGAAGCGACCGTATTCTTTAAAATACGTTGTTTTAAAGAATTCAAAGAAGAGAAGAACGATGAAATAAGTTAACACATAGTCTAGACTAGAACTGTATTAATTAAGACGAATAAAAACAATGAATCAACCATTCATTGTTTTCAAAATACAAGGTATTATGAAATAGTGTAAAATGGTTGTGGGTACGGGGCTTAGAAAAAGCGAAAGTCGCACACCGGAAGAGACGTATGCACACAGATTTATGCTAGATAAAAAAGCTATACAGTCGATGGCTATTAATCTAACATACAGCTATTTTGCTTTATTGCTTTCTTTCACGCCCATTTCTCTATGTCCAGCGGTATCCCCAAAAGAACCTGCTGGGAGAGTAAGCCACATGACCTTCTCGTTTGTTAAGGAGGTGAATGAGACCTCTACGTCTACTTTTGTCACATATCAAATCATAAAAGACTGTCTAGATGCACCCACCATAAATTTGTTTTCAATTACCGTTTATATCAAAATCAGTTTTCTTTAAACATTTATTTTTCTAACCAGCAAAATACACATGCGTATTTTAATAATTTCATTAACAGAATTTCTAAAAAAAGAATTTTTCAAAACAACCCAGTTTTAACTACAGATTCGAACAAATATCAAATCACAGATCACATTCGCTAACTTATAATTCGATTAACCTATTTATGATAACGTTTAATATTGTTACAGTACACAGGTAATTATGTTATATAAAGAATATATAAAGAAGAAGTATGTATTAAAGATATCGCTTTGTTGTCGCCTCTTAAATACTTAAATAAATACATCTTTAATGAAAACAGCATCATCTTATCATTTCTATTGTGTAAAACTGATGGGAATAGGAAACTATACGTACACAAGATGGTGGAATGATCGAATTGAGAGATAAACTATTAAGAAGAAGCGTTAGAGAAATTGTTGTGGCCTTAAAGAGTAGAGGGAACAGAAGATAATTAACAGGAAATTGCATTAACAAAAAGTACATGAATAACGGTTGACAGAAGCTGATTCCTCATTTCGCTTCTCTTTTCACTTTTGACCATTGGTCATAACGACTCTATTCATAGCGTCATGAAGATACCATACAATGATAACATTGGGCAAAATACCATGACAGAAATGCAGGCAACTGCGACAAAGAATGAATATTTGGTGACAGTTTTATCCGTTGTGTATCGGGATTGCTTTCTTATGAGTCCGCGTTTAAGAAAAAAAGATTTAATTGCACGCTTTTCAGAAAGGTTATTTTTATATCAAATTAATATGATAGGGAAATGTGTATTCTAAAAAAATAGTATTACGGTTGCATGCGTGGGAAATTGGTTTTCTGAAAGAAAAATTGTTGCATTTTATTAATTGCTTTCTATAAAAGATAGGAAAACAGAGGAAGTACAGAGATACACGAAATTGATTCATATATTTATTTATATACATATTAGAGAACATTATATATATATATATATATATATATATATTTATATGTATATATATATATATATATATATATATATATTAGGGAATATCATATATGTATATGTATTATAGAATATCATATATATATACATTAAAATATTATATATATATATATTACAGAATATCACATATATATATATATATATATGAGAGGATATCATATATATATATATATATTATATATAAAAGAATATACTATATATATGTATATATATATATATATTAGAGAATACCATATATATATATATATATATTAGTATGAAAATATATGTATGACAAGTAAACTATAGAGAAACGTTCATGTCTCATTTCCGAAGAAAATCATCAGGCTAAAGGATTTCGTTTGGAAATGAAACATGAACGTTTATGTGTAGTTTACTTGTCATGAATATATTTGCATACTACTACTAAGCTCTACTAACGCATTGAGCACTATTGAAGTAAATTACAGTAAATATATATTCGAAATATATTACCTTATGATATGATATGTATATATACATTACATAGTAATATACATACATACATATATATATACATATATATATATATATATATATATATATATATATATATATATATATATAGGGTGGGCAAAAATAAGGGTCCTATTTTTAAAAATTCATAACTTTTTTATTTATTGATTTTTTTTTTTTTTTTTTTTAAGAATAAGTAAAGGACCCCTTCCGAAGCTAGCATGAGCCGTATTAGCCCTAAGGAACGTACCCTCATTTAGAAAACATTATTTTTGCTTAAAAAACTCAAAACAGTGTAAAAAACAATACTTTAGTTTTTGTAAGTTTTAAGAAGTGTTTTTCGGCTAAAATTTGTTTTGTTTATTTTAAAAAATCTCGGAAGGGTCAGTCTACACACACATAACGTTTGGTGAGTTTAACTTTTATTTTGTGGAAGTTATTCAAATTCAAGTTATTCAAATTTAAAGATAGGACCCTTATTTTGGCCCACCCTGTATATATATATATATATATATATATATATATATATATATAATAACATATATATATATATTACTATTTCATCTATACACATATAGACCTGATTTTGTATATAATATATACTCAGTTACTCTAAATTTGGGATATGATTTCAAAATTATTTAAATCCTCATATATATATACCAATGTATATATATATATATATATATATATATATATATATATATATATATTCCATGATAAATGCCAGTATACTGAAATCATATGCCCTTAATAGGTCTAAGATGAAAATTCGTATACACTAAATGTACAAAAGCAAGGAAATTCCCAAATTTTTGCACTTTTATCGCCATTAAGGGCATGCGAGCACAACAGGGCTATGTATTTTACTTGTAGGAATTTGTCTTCAGCGCACCTCATACACTCATGCATAGATATTTATACAGTAGTGATGTGATAATGAAATGGTTTGGTTGATATGTAGTCATACCCTTAATGACAATAAAAGTGTAAAAATTTGGGAATTTCCTTGCTTTTGTACATTTAGTGTATACGAATTTTCATCTTAACCCTATTAAGGGCATATGATTTCAGTATACTGGCATTTATCATGGAATGTCACTACTTTTGTAAAGGCTATGCCTCAAGACTATGGTAATTTTAAAGTTTTTTTTGAATTTTCTGGAAAACTAAGGTATATGATGAACTGAAATTAAAATGCCATCAACTAGAACCTCTATCTTTGCCAAGAATCAGCTGAATCCATCAAATAGTTAATGAGATATAGGGTGGCATACACGTACGTACGTACACACGGATAACACAAAATCACTCCTGACCTTTCTGCATCTCTGGGTTGCCTTGACTAATGATGCTGAAATTCTACACACTTATAGAACCTATCAAATGAAAATTTTGTGCAAAGTTTTAACTAATTTGGTTTATTGGTTTTTGAGTTATGATTGATCAAAGAAATGAGATTTCTAGCATAGGTCGTTTTTGAAGTCTATTAAGGGATAGAGCGCTATCGTGCCTCCCTTGATATATTCCACCAATACCAAGACAAAGCAAAGGTAGGCCACCTGTTCCGCAACTTACTTGACAAACCCTTCCACCCCATACACAACCTGTACAAATATTTTAAAATAAATTATATTAATGTTAGCTACTCTACCGCCCCATCCATGAGAATAATTACCTCTGCGGAGTCTAAAGCAATTGCAAACGTGGCATGCCAAGACAAAAGCAACTGTTCCTTTACAGGGAAATTTCAAAATTGATTCCCTCGTAAATAAAGCCACCGTCACAAACCAGACTACAGGTAGAGCAGAAAAATACGTTGGCATGACGCAGGGAAGCTTCAAACAAAGATTATACGCACGCAGAAACACCTTCAGATACAAAACAAGGAAAATACAGCACTCGTGACCCGAATATGGCAACTTACAGATGAAAAGACACCCTTCACGATTAAATGGAAAGTAATTGAGATAAGGCCATCATTCTCTCCAGTCATAAATAGATGTCCTCTTCGTGACGTTGAAAAATACTATATATTAAGGGCCATCATTGACCCAAATACAGTCTGTTAAAATATTCTAAACGAAATCTTTCAGGGATGCATCCACAGGAGACAAGCACTACTCATGAACTGGACTAACCGATACACATAAAGGCCTAGCTACAACCCCCTCTGCCAAATGCATAACCCGATTATTGCCCCATTAAATACCGACTTCAACTCCGGAAAATGTTTCCAACTACCACCTCTCATAAATATAAATAAAATTTAAAAAATACGAACAACTACTTTAATTAACCCATATCTACACTACTTTTCAAGAGCAATAATTATAACTTTCCCAAAAATATTTCTCCGATCATTAAGAGGGTAACACCCCCAATTCACATTATTACTCCCATAAGTCTCCATGATTTCTCGGTCTTAATGCTAATCTCCCATATCTCCCAAACAGATCCAATCTTGCCGACCAAATCCTTACTCTTTAAACCAGTTGTTATCAGCATACTAATTTCATCACCCCCATAAGCATTCACTATACCTTAATTAATAATGTTAAATCCCGAGTACAATTCATTCAAAGACCCTGCAGGGTTACTGCCCTTAGACCGCTCGGATGATATCTTTATTTAAATTCCTTTGGGATTGATTTAAAGTCCTTCATCCAGGATTTAAACTTGAATTTAATTAATGTGTTTCCTTTTAACCTTTTTACCTCTTCATAAGTATAATCCTTAAACCCATTTTCTATCCTTAATTCCTTTAGAAAACACATCATTAAACCACAAAACAGTAACAGCCAAATATATACGATATTCATAATATTGGCTCACGAAATTTATATAGAAATATTTTTTAATTTTTTAATTTTTAATATTAATTTTTATTTCTATGTCTCCTTGAATCTTCTCCGGTTTTAATCTCAACTGTTACTTTTCACCCCTACCCCTTTTTTCTAAACCTTATTAAACCTTCCTTACACTAAATTTAAACAAACATACATAACACTCTAAGCAAATAACGCGTCCAAACGAGAGTGACACGTGACTTCACATTTCCTTAGCCTTTTGGCTAGGAACAAATTGAAGTACCTGTTCTGATACTATACTTCATTTTTTCTGTCGTCTGTCAGTGCAGAAAAAATCTTTCTAGACTAACTCAATTTTAATTTTTGTTCAACTCGAAAGTGCCCATTCTGTATATTCCACATTAAAAGCTGACTCTGCTGTCTAACTCCGTCTTCCTAGGGAGGCATTTAAATAGGAACAAGAAGCGATACTTTTTAAAATTATAATGTAGATGCGTTCAAGCTTAAGTTTCAAATGTATGTGGGATATCATCCATTGTTTTATAGTATTTAGTCGTTAAATGAATATTTAAATAACATAATTCAAATTATACCTTGTTCTTTTCAAGCCGGCGTCTCAGCGTTTAACTTTTGGTTACATATTATCTCAGACGGAGGATAATTCGCCAGCAACATCGTAAATGTGCCAATTCAATCTTTTCCTTTAGCGAAGAAAATGGGAGGTGGTCGTGGTGACGTTGATAGCGACGTAGAGTTCGAATCCTGTCGGTTCAATAGTTCCAGTTTTACTGTGGCAGTTGGCAATTTTCACCTGCTCACTCCCTTAGTATCTGATTCGAGAAAGATCTGGCGAAACCAATCCCAGCAGCAGAATCGAGCAGTAATAGGCTGATTCGTACGAAGGTACGTTTTCTTTAGCCATGCATATGCTATTTCAAAGATAAGACTCACATACCAACTAGGATTCAGCCAGGGGTACTTTTACCCCGCCTAATAAACTGGTATTGTCCGGGCCTTTGGGTATGGATTCACGCCGGTCTATTGGGGGTTGTCGGTCCTGTGCAGTTCTAGGAGATGCACCCTCCCAGGCTTTGCCCCCCCCTCTTTGGGGAGGAGTAAGTTTATTGCTTACTGTCTGAGGCGCCTCTACCGGGGAATGCCGACGGGGCTGCCCAGGCAATTTTTAAATGGCTAGAATGCTCACCTCTCGATCGCTGGCTTATCTAATCCCACTTTCCCGACCGTGTGTCACATCTTACCTTGTGGGAGGTAGATACATAAAACCGACTGGGATACTATTTCAAGTTTTAGCGTTACTAACTTTACGACCGACAGACTTAGCGTCTTATAGAAATAATTGGACACATCTTAGATAAGACGCGTCCATTATACTTGAACATTTAGGGACGCAACTGTAATTTTGATTTAAGCCTAACCTGCCGACAGACATAACTTATATTAGTGGGTATTTCAGCTAGTATGAATATATTTATTAAAAATATACAGGGTGTTTCAAAAGTCTTGGGAACATAACGATTTTTAATAACTCAAAAACTATTAGTAGTTGAAAAATGAAATTGGTACCGTTGGAAAGGTTAAAGTTTCAAGTTTTGTGGGAAATCTTCAAAGTTGCTCAATATGAGCACCATTCGTCACACAGCAGACATCTAGTCGATAGTCCATTTCCTGCCAAACGCGTTCCAGCATCTTGACGTCAATGGTTCCCACAACTGCCGTTACTCGAGCCTTTAGTTCGTCAATATCTCTTGGAAGGGGCGGCACATAGACTTGTTGCTTGACAAAGCCCCAAAGTAAAAAGTCACACGGGGTAAGATCTGGAGACCTAGGAGGCCAGGGCATGAGAACGTCATCACCTCGCCCAGATCTCCCAATCCATCTACCAGGCAGCCTTGTGTTAAGAAACTGCCTTACTCTAAGACTCCAGTGTGGTGGTGCACCATCTTGTTGAAAAATGAAGTCATCAGATTCTGCTTGTTCCAACTGAGCCATTAACCAGTCTTCTAGCATGTTGAGATAGGATTCACCAGTGATAGTTGCCTCTTCAAAGAAGAACGGTCCATAGACACATTTCTTGGAAATTGCACAAAACACGTTCACTTTTGGTGAATCTCGCTCGTGCTCAAGAAGTTCATGAGGATTCTCAGTACCCCATATGCGAGTGTTATGCTTGTTAACTTTGCCATTCAGATGGAAGGTCGCCTCATCGCTAAAAACAAGCCGGTCATCAAAGCCGTTATCTTCCAACTTCTCTTGCATTGCAATGCAAAAGTCACGGCGAAGTGGCTTATCAGTGTCCTTCAACTTTTGGACCAACTTGAGCTTGTAAGGTACCATTTGCAGTCGTTTCCTTAAGACACGCCAGACAGTTGCTGGAGCAAGCTGAAGTTCCCTGCTGGCTCTTCTCACTGATTTACGGGGGCTCCGCTGAAAGGCTGTCCGAACTTGCTCAACTGCATCTTCTGAAGTTGAAGGGCGACCTGTTCGCTTACTTGGGCACAAACACCCATCTTTCACAAATTTAGCATGCCATCTGACAATGGATTTCCTTTCAGGGGCTTCTTTTTTAAATTTCCTGCGAAATGCACGCTGAACACATGTCCACGATTCAGTCTTTGCAAATTGGAGGACGCAAAATGCCTTGTCTTGTTTAGAGAACGCCATTACTGCACCTGGAACGATAACACGAAAATCATTAGTATGACCAAAAACTTGATTAAGCAAGCCTTAAAATGGCACAAGTTTCATTTTTCTACCTGGAATAGTTCATGAGATATACGCATTTGTAATGTTTCCAAGACTTTTGAAACACCCTGTATAATGCAAGTGTAAATCATACACAGGATGTATTTTAGACAGGTGTTTATAAAGATCAAACAAGTTATTTATCTTCCTCCCACAAGGCAAGATGTGGCACAAGGTCGGGAAAGTGGGGTTTGAAAAGCCAGCGCCCGAGAAGGTGAGCACTCTGGCCTACAAAAAATGCCTGGGCAGCCCCGTCGCCATTCCTCGGTATGGGCGCATCAGGCACTAAGCAATAAACTTACTCCTCCCCAAAGAGGGGAGGCAAAGCCTGGGAGGGTGGACCTCCTAGAACTGCACAGGACACCCCCACAGATCGGTGTAAATCAAGCCCCTAAGGTCAAGACAATACCGGTCTATGGGGTGTAGTATCAATCGGAACAGATTCTACACTTTGTTCCCGGCCAAAAGTATAGTAATAACAAGTTTAGCGGAAGTTCCGTCAGACGATTTGTCGAGAACGTGGATTTGTGAAGAGTCTGGATTCAATCTTCGGATAAAGCAAATGTATTTTTAAAGATAGTCTGATGTCTTATAACGATTAAGCTATGCTCGTATAAATAAGTGTCTCTCTCTATGCTGTCTCATTTTGGCCTTTCAGCCGAACAGACAATCATTTCCTAATAAATTATCCTTATTTTGTAAGAACTTGTTGAGGTAATTAATCGAATGATCAATTGGTGTAAGAAAAATGTAACTGACTTTTATTGTTGCTGCGAAGCCGGCTACAGAAGAACGAGGTATGATTAGAATTATGTTTTTAAAATATTCATTTAATGACTAAATACTATAAGACAAATGGACGATATCGAACATACATTTTAAACTTAAGCTTGAACGCATCTAAGTTATAATTTAAAACTTAAACGAATCGTTATATACGAACAAACAGAGAAACGGACAGAGCCTCTTATAGATATGCCTGGACACATCAAAGATAAGATGTGTCTATTCGACGTGCGCGTTTAGCGATGGAAATGATATTTTTTAACGTAATCGTAATGTAACGAGATTATCCGGAATGATCAAAAAGCAGGATAGTAAACAAAATTTATAACCTAGATGGTAACGATGTGTGGGTAAACGTTGTATTTGGAATGCGATTGTGAGTGTTTGGATAATTTCAAGGTTGAAACGTTAAAGATTAAAATATAAATAGTTGATTGTTTTGCATTTTGATGTATGCCGATTTGAGGGATGTGTTGCAAACAGATTTCAGTGTTACGTCACAAAATTACGATTAAAAAAAAGGAAAAAGGCTTGCATACTATAGCTGGTTGAACTGAATAGATTGTTTCTTCGTTAAATGAAAAACCATGAAACTATTTATGGGATTTTAATTTAAACGTGTCGTAAGACGTTCTATGGATTTTAATGCAGAACACACTTTTTCTTGACATATATTTCATTAATGAATTATTTTTCCAATAATACAAATATTTTTTACAAGAAATAAAATGCAAAAAATGAAGGGAGAGGCAATGAGTTAAATGGAAATGAAAGTAAAACCTCTCGGGCAACACCGAGTAGATAAAACTAGTTAAATATAAGAGCACTACAAGAAAACGGAAACCTCAATTTTTACGCTTATTCATTCATGTAAGAAGTGATATTCTGCTTGTCCTTTTGGCTATGAGCAAATTGTAGTACAACGCTTCATCGTTTTTGTCCTCTGTAAGTTCAGAATAAATCATTCTAGACTGAGGCAATTAAAATTATTGTGCCACCTTAAAGTGCCCCCCTCTAGGGGAATTGGATGTTCCCCACATTAAAAAGTGACCTTGTTGTCAAACTCCGTCATTCAGATAATCGGTAATAAAGATCAAAGCGAGACTTGCGATCGAAGTGAGTGGATGTTCCTAATTTTGCCTCCTCCCCAAGCTGGGGTTGGGGAGTTTACTGCATTTATAAGGCAAGGTTGTGTCAAGAGAATGTCGACATTTTACTATTCATCAAGAATGGGCCGTTTCGATTCTTTACTTTTCCTGCAACACCTTTCACTTTTTAGAACTAGCAAAGAATGGGATATTAAGTGACAGTGACGGACCGAATAAAATGCTATTTACAACTGAATTGTTACTGACCGACAGCTGGACGTCCAACGGACGGAACCTCTTATCGATGTGCGTAGACGCATGATTATTTAATGAACGTGATCTCTAGCCTAATAGAATTGAATTTACTCCGAAAGAACTCTGAAAGTATTTTTGCAATATTAATACGTTATGCGCATGTAATAATATCAGTTAGTTTTAAGAGGAGCTGTTTCCGTGCTGTATCTCAAATATGCGAGATACGTAGTGAGAGAGAGAGAGCGAGAGAGAGAGAGAGAGAGAGACAAACAGAGAGACAGAAAAAGGAGGAAAGAAAACGAGAGAGAGAAATAAATAAAGAAAGAGAGAGATAAAGCCAGAGAAAGGGGGAAATACAAGAGAGGGAAGGAGGGAGGGATATAGAGAGGGAAGAGAAGGAGGAATTTAAAACCACGATGGGCACTACATTATACTAGGAAGTTTATCATTTATTTAACGAAATACAAAACAAAAAACACCCTATGCACGAGCGTCTATTGTGAGATATATGCATGAGATATTCAATTGACAACTGTTTTCTTCAAGTCGAGGCTGGCTGCAAGTTTCCCAGAGAAAACACGCACACTTATCTTATTAAGGCGGTCTTACGTTAATTTCGTGTCCATGCAAATTTTCTTTCAGACTAAAGGTTCAAAATGAATTTATCGCCTTCCGCCTTTCTATATTATGTCTCCGTCGTCCTCTCTCTCTCTCTCTCCCTCTCTCTCTCTCTCTCTCTTTCTCTCTCTCTCTCTTTCTCTCTCTCTCTCTCTCTCTCTCTATATATATATATATATGTATATACATGACGGACTCTCCCGTCGATTTCGACGTATGAGTGCCCCTACCAGGGGCTGCCCGCGCGTGAATTTGTAATTGCAAGGGTTGCGCAATTCCCAACAACCGCTCTCCTGAGTCGGCATTGCTTGATTCCAATGGCAAGTAGTAATACAAGACGACTATATATATATGGGTGTGTGTGTGAAAAATGACAAATGGAAAACAGGTTAAAGTGCAGGAGAAAAAAAACGAGAGATTTGACCGGTTTCGTTCGTGTTGGCGAACGTCGTCAGAAAAAGTGAAGATTTGGAAATAATTTTATTTTGAAGGCCCACACATGGGAGGGGGAAAGGATGCTCCGATTGGACCATATGAGAAGACTTTAAGTGACATTGAAATATGACAAGTGGGTGACACATTCTTCTTTATTCCTTATTCTTCCTTTTATATATTTATTTATTTTCTTTTTCTTTTTCACTTTCCCACCTGCTGAGCTAGTATAGGGGAGACGGTAGGCGGAGGGGGTAAAAGGCGATAAGAGGGAAGAAGACAGAGGAACTAGCCAGGATAAACAGAAATAGTAGTGGGCATGAAGCTGATACAATGCAAGAACCCAACAATTAATCGGAATGTATCAGAGATAGGTATGCTAATTTGTCTTATATTAGGTTTTATAAAGCAATAAAAATCTTAAACTGATATGTTTCGATCAACCTGTTCAGACCAAAGAAGACAGAGAAGTATATATATATATATATATATATATATATATATATATATATATATATATATATATATATAAAAGTAAGTATGGTTATATATTTGTATCTACAGGATTCACTGCTTAACTAATTAACCGATCATTATACATTTTAAAACACATTTGCTAGGTGTGAGAGGTTGAAATGGGGCTTTTTTACTTTAATTTAGATTCATACAAAGCCGATAAAAACAGTGTGACACCCCTTCGTGAAATTTCATATACCTCCGATTTGTGTGAAATATTCACAATAAATATTAGAGATCAATTAATAAATATTAGAGATCAATTAATAGATATTAAAGATCAATTAATAAATATTAGAGATCAATTAATAAATATTAAAGATCAACTAATAAATATTAATGGTTATTTAATAAATATTGAAGGTCAATTAATAAATATTAGAGATCAATTAATAAATATTAAAGATCAATTAATAAATATTAGAGATCAATTAATACATATTAGAGATCAATTAATAAATATTAAAGATCAATTAATAAATATTAATGGTTATTTAATAAATATTGAAGGTCAATTAATAAATATTAGAGATCAATTAATAAATATTAAAGATCAATTAATAAATATTAAAGATCAATTAATAAATATTAGAGATCAATTAATAAATATTAAAGATCAATTAATAAATATTAAAGATCAATTAATAAATATTAAAGGTCATTTAATAAATATTAAAGATCAATGAATAAATATTAGAGATCAATTAATAAATATTAAAGATCAATTAATAAATATTAATGGTCATTTAATAAATATTGAAGGTCAATTAATAAATATTAGAGATCAATTAATAAATATTAAAGATCAATTAATAAATATTAAAGATCAATTAATAAATATTAGAGATCAATAAATACATATTAAAGATCAATTAATAAATATTAAAGATCAATTAATAAATATTAGAGATCAATTAATAAATATTAGAGATCAATTAATAAATATTAAAGGTCATTTAATAAATATTAGAGATCAATTAATAAATATTAGAGATCAATTAATTACTATTAAAGATCAATTAATAAATATTAATGGTCATTTAATAAATATTGAAGGTCAATTAATAAATATTAGAGATCAATTAATAAATATTAAAGATCAATTAATAAATATTAAAGATCAATTAATAAATATTAAAGGTCATTTAATAAATATTAGAGATCAATTAATAAATATTAGAGATCAATTAATAAATATTAAAGGTCATTTAATAAATATTAAAGATCAATTAATAAATATTAGAGATCAATTAATAAATATTAAAGGTCATTTAATAAATATTAGAGATCAATTAATAAATATTAGAGATCAATTAATAAATATTAAAGATTAATTAATAAATATTAGAGATTAATTAATAAATATTCCTCACATTTCAGTAACTTTAGAGTATTTTATAAATGTTTTAGGTTTAATCTGAGCAGAACCGTCAATTTAAAAATTCAAATTTTGAGTTTTACATTGCATTTGATCCTTAGCAATTTGACACCGAACAAGCAATATTCTTTGAATGTTAATTTACTTTTAAGAAAAAGTAAACACAATAAAAATGGAATGAAAATTCAGAAACATACAAATTTTTATAAAAAACTTTAACCGGATGTATTAGACATCAATAAACACATATTCCTCAAATTTCACTTTCTTCGGGGTGCTTTAAAGGGGTCTAAGGGTCATAATATGGACACAACCTTCCATTTAAAAATTCAAATATTTCAGATTTCTATACTCACTAGACACCGATAAAGCATAATTCTCTGGTATTTTAGAAATGTTCTAGAATGAAAAGCATGCAATTAATTTTGATCTAAATTGGAATACTGATTCTAGACATAAGGTTTAGTATTTAAAATAACACATTTTTTGACAAAAACGTACACTGCGGCTGAGACGTAAGGGGGGTAACTGTGAATTATGGGCCAACTTTTAAGAGGCATGCTAGGTGGGAAGTTGTGCTGCGAGATGATTGTTTATATTACAATTTAATTTCTACATGTTTGTACGGAGAGCAGCCAGGGAATTACAGAGGTAAATGGTTGGATGAAAGAACCTATCATGTCGGAAAGCCTTTCGGCATATGGGTACCTCTACAGTGAAGAAGTGTGATTTTGCTTCTTGTCAGCTTGTCACTAAGGGAGAACAAGTACAGCAAGTTCATCGGAGCATATTCCGTTTAAGTACTTGATTAATAAGCACAAGAATGCAACATTGCGGTGATAGGGCAGAGCCTGAACGTTGGTACACAGTGTGAAACCTATTAGATTAGAGACCTTTAAAAAAAATTTTTAACATAGTTAACCCTAATCAAGGCAGGCCGCCACTGTAGACGTAAGGGGCTACCGAGAAAAAAGAAAAGGGGAGAAGGTTGGGGGGTCAACCTAAATTGGGATCTGCGCAGCGAGATGTCTGTTTACATTAATTTTAAATTTCTGCAAGTCAGTACTTTCGGGGAAACAGGAGGCAGGGAGTGGGTTTCAGAGGTCAGCAGCACGAGGAAATAAGCTATTTGAGTAGAAGGCTCTCCGGCATCTGGGGACCTCCACAGTGAATGAATGAGATTTAGTTGATTGTCGAGTTGGTCTAGTGAATTTACGTCGAGGGAGCAACAGAGTAGCCAATTCATCGGAGCATAATCCATTGAAGTATTTGTACAACAAGCACAAGGATGCTACATTGCGGCGATGGGACAGGGACTGGAGCTTGGTTGACAGTGAGGGACCTATTAGGTTGGCGACTCTTTTTTGGACCTTGTCAAGGAGGGAGAGACTAGTAGATGATGCACCAGCCCAGATGTAACAACAATACTCCATGCATGAGCGGATGGTGTCTTTGTAGAGATACAGGGTAATGTCAGGTGTAAGGAGTTTACTAGCACGGTAGAGGGAGCCAATATTTTTTGCGGCAGCCTTGGCAATGTCTTCAATGTATTTGTTCCAATTCATGTTACCTGTGAAGGTTTAGCCTAGGAGTTTGAATGATGAACTCTCAGGTAGGGTTTTATGTGCCATGGCAATCGGTGGTTGGAGACCTTTCTTGTAGTTATTAAAGGAAAGGAGTTTTGCCTTTGTCTTTATACTCTTTCAAAGAAATGAAGACTAGTGTTTGGTGCACCAGCCCAGATGTGGCAATATTAATTTCGAAAATAATGGTCAAATAGTGGATTTATAGAGTTATAGGATGCTGACAGGTGTTAAAAGTTTTCTCGCCCGATGAAGGGAGCCCAATTTCCTTTAAAGAAGACTTGGCTGTATCTTGTTTGCATTTATTCTAATTCATGTTATGCCAAAGTGTTTGAATTTTGGACTCTCGGGAAAAGCGCTATCATCTATGGCAATTTGTGGTTGGTACGATTTCCTGCAATTGTTAAAGGAAAGGATCTGCGTCTTGCTAGTATCAAATATAACCATCCATTATAAAAATGACGTCCAGTAAGTAGTGGAATGGAGCATTCCACTACTTACTGGACGTCGTTTTCTTAAGGCTTCCAGTATCATTATATCTCGATTTTAATCTTCTTAATGGGACATAAAAGTGGTGCTAAACTGTTCTATTCGGGGCACTATCCACCAAGCTCCAGCCCCTATCCAATCGCTGCTATAATGCATCCTGTGCCTGTTTTACGAGTGATTCAATGGATTGTGCTTCGATGAAGTAGCTGCGCTGGTGCCAACTCGACGTAAATACATTCGACCAACCCGACACTCAGCTGAATCCCATACATTCACTGTGGAAGTCACCAGATGCCGGAGAGCCATCTACTCCATTAGCTTTTTTCCTTAAGATGCCAGCCTTTAGAACTCCCTTCCTGCTCCTCGTTTTCCCGACTGTACCGACTAACAGAAATTTAAAACCAATGTTAACAGGCATCTCGCTGCACAGCTCTCGATCTAGGATAACACCCAAAACTTTCACCCTAATTCTCAGTAGTCCCTTTCATATAGAGTAGCAGCTTGCCTTGTTTGGGGTGAACGACGTCAATTAAAAAAAAATCTGACTAGTATATATACTATACATTGATAGAAAGAGGATTAACATATATGAAACATTCAGAAAATCAATTTTCACATCAAAATGTATTTTTATTGACATCAATGTGTTTGTATTGAATAAACTTTTGACAGAGTCCCGCATGAAAAACAACATCCCTCATGTATTGCCCGTTTTCCTTGTCACATTTCTGAACTCATTCCCCGAAGCTGGCCTCGCCACTTGCCAGCATTGTGCTGTCGATTTCGGCTTCCATGCGAAGAGCTTTCTTTAAATCGTTTAATATACGAGATTATGCTCATGCATACGCGTTTTGAGTGTCCACACAATAACCCATGCCATTGAGGTGATGATGTGCCTCATCGTTCATTAACAAATAGAGGCTGCCATTTGCCTAAAAAAAAAATGTTTCCATTTGACTTGCGAAGTGACGTGGTTGTGGTTACTCGTCTGGTCCCAAATGCAGGTTTTAGTGCAAAAGATGTCGCACGGAAAGTTTATCGATAGAATACAATCGCGTTAAATAGCATGATCCGGACATCGCAGCAATGCCTGTCTTCAGTTCGTCACTATCTCGCTTCTGTTCATTTTCTTCTTTTGAGTCATCACTGATCAAGGCTAAAAGCTACTCGAGAAGAAGCGTTAATGAGATACAGTCAAATCTCTGTTCATAAACGTTTCGGAACTGGAACAATTCAGATTTCGAAAAAAAAATTCAACCCTGAAATGCTTCAGTTTCTTTACAGAATTTTAATTCCCGAACAGCGCCGACGGCAACCAAATCATACCGACCGATGAAACGTTAACAGTTCTGTGTAGGTTTGCCACCTATGGGTTTCTAAATCATAATCTGTTTTCTTTCTATAATCTGTTGTTTTCTTATTTATTTTTTGGTGCCCGTATAATAAAAAGCCGAAAAAAGTTTGATTTTTTTGTCTTTAAGTGTTGGAGAGGTAAATAAGGGGCAGGAAACTCTTACAACGAATTTTAAACACGATTTTCTAGTAATCAAAACGGATGGCTTTAATTGGCGTTGCACATGTGGCTACTGTCTAAGGAGAACGTCGATTAAAGATAAAAGGGTTATGGGTTATGGGTTAGGGTTAAGGGTTTAGGGTTAGGGTTCGGGTTCGGGTTTAGGGTTAGGGTTAGAAAAATATTGTTCGAAAGCTAGAGCTGTTGTGAAGAGTTACCTGCCCTTTATTTACCTCTCCAACACTAAAAGACAAAAAACACTTTTTTTCGGCTTTTTATTATACAAACACTTTTTTTTAAATCTAGATTTTTCTTAGGAACTATATTTGTAAGTACCTGCTATACTTAAAGAAAACTATTACAAAATGCGTGGTAAAATGGTCAGAATATACACCAACATTTCTCTTAATTCTAAAAAAAAAATAACAGACAATATATATTTTTTACGAAATAAGGTTTTATATTATACATTATAGTTAGTATTGAAAACAATGATCTAAATTATGATTAATAATTTGGTATAACTCATTAAATAAAAAAAATGCCTAAAAAAACAGGGAATGTTCCGACGTAATAGAAAATTAATTAAGGAAAACTGAAATATTAATTAAATATATATCTACGTTTCACCTAACGTAAAAAAAAATAGAGCAACACGTACGAAAGTATTAAAACTAAATGTGCGGAAGCACTCAAGAATTAGAACGTGGAGAAATGTGCTACGGCAGAACAGCCGATAAAAGTTTATTTTTCAGACTTTGGTATTTGTTGCTGTATTTTTATTTTTCTCCAATCTCCTGTTCTGATGAAACCTTCTAATAAAGGTGAAACGTAGATGGATATTTAATTAATATTTTGGTTTTCCTTACTTCATTTTCCATATATATACATAGTTTTGACTACCACGACTTTATCGAGAAGATTGACGATGCATTTGTCTGATACTAACGCCATAGCCCAACACTTAACTAACGACCATTACTGACTCCGATTGGAATTCAGAAAACTCTTAGTCGAAAATACCAAAATCTTAGAATATAAACAAAAACTCCATATATTAGAAGCCCTATATATAAAAACCAAACACACCGTAATTAATAGACTTAACTTTAATATCAGTAATAAAATACTAACTAGTTTCGTACTTATTACATAATTCCCGCCAACACCTTCTATAATACTAACACATGGTCTGTACCTGATTAACCTCATTCCCCTGAAGATGGGCCCGGGTGGGTTTGAAAGTACTTGGGAGACAAATCTAAACTATGGCAAATTCATCAGCCAATTCTCTTCCGAAACTAAGATCCTTATTCGAACTATTGAAAAAATCTACCAAAGGATATCTAGACATGAGTTGTCTCTTATATTTAACAATACTTGCCTGCAAGCGAATATACTGCCTAGATATGTACACACACACACGCATATATATATATATATATATATATATATATATATATATTTATTTATTTACTAAAATCACAACCTGCGCTATATTTATGTCCCCTTAAGTAAACTAAAATCAAAGTACAATGAGGTGTAACCTTATTTATAGAATCTTTATTCCAATATTGATTGAAATTTCATTACCTGATTTTGATCATAGCAAATATTTAAAATTTAAGTCTTAAGCTTAATTAGTCTTAAGAATAGAATTATAATCAAAGGGAATCTTGCTTAATTGTTGTCTAATTACTATGGATCAAATTCAAGGCAAATCTGAATATATTTTCATTTTCTAAATGGGGTGTTGTGTCCACATTACACCTGTTGGAACATATTTAATAATTGATGACTACTGTTAGAATTTCACCTAAAAGATATGAGCTAGCAAGCTTTCGATCTCATACATCTTTTTCAAGCGTTTTTTTTTAATAAATCATTTTTTTGTCGTTCAAGATAAATTCCTTTTTAGTTAACGGCCGTTGAGATGTTGATCGGACAATCTGTAAATCTTTATTGGTGTCGCACGTAGCTAAGTGGAGGGTTACAAAATAGTATATTGACACTTTTATAGATATCGTTTCGTATCTGAACATTAATTTTTTTTTAAAGATCTCCGAGATACAAAAAAAAACTGATTCATAAAAAAATCGCTTGAAAAAGATTTATTTGATTGATAATATATATATATATATATATATATATATATATATATATATATATATATACTAGCAAAACCTACCTGCCCTCCAGGTAGCAATTAATTTGAGAGGGGGGCATAATTAACTAATATATTTCTAACACTAACCCTAACTCCGACTGGTATATAATCGCCTGAAAAAGTGAACCCCTCCCTCACGAAAAAAATAACGCACAGAATAACGTACAATTTAGGTAAAATATATAAAAAACTGATCCATCACTCTAAATTTTAAAATATGGTTTCCTTCTTTCCATTTTACACGGTGTTCACACGTAATCCACTAAAAAATAAGAATACATTTATTGGGGGGGGGGAGGTGGGCGGAGTGATTTCATTTGAAAATTTACCCATATTTTATTTTTTTAAATGTTACATTTTTTAACTGTACGTCCGTTTTTTTATTTTAATTTTAAGCAATTGAGTTGTGTTATTTTTTCGCGTGAAAATTAAATAAATAGCTAAATAATTAAATGCCTTATTTTTCATGTATAACTGAAAAAAATATTAAAAGTTTGAGTATTATTGTAGATTAACACCTTCAGTTATCCACCCCCCCAAAAAAAATACGATTCTACTTTTTAGGCGATTACGTGTGGATACCCAGAAAATTGTGGCGACGATAGAAAACAACAACAAACATATTTTAGAATATAGTATTGGGCATCAGTGTCGCATATAAATTAAACTTAAGATAATCCTCTATATCCGGGCTATTCTAGGGTTTTATAGCATATACCATTTTTTTTTTTGCTATTGAAGATACATTCTGTGCGTAATTTTTTGGGGGAGGGCATAGGTCTACTCTTTTCGGCGATTACGTGTATTTTTACGACTTTGCCAGTCGGACTTAGGGTTTGCGTTAAAATATATTAGTTAATGTCCTTATATATATATATATATATATATATATATATATATATATATATATATATATATATATATATATATATATATATATATATATATCAGTTTTTATATCAGGGTCGACATTTTTACTGAAAGAATATACCTGTTTACAAACCGAGTAATTTCCAAATGCGGAACCCTCATGGATGCACGAACTTAATTAATTTATATGAATTTAAATTAATTAAATTCATCATGAAGTTTACAGTAATTGGTAAAAAAGGTTGTTTTTTTTGATAAAAAGAGACAAATCTAAACGTTCTGCGGTCCTCGACTTCATGAGTTATGAAACTAAATTTGTTAATTTTTATTTTGTTTTTTTATTTCGTAATTTTGGATTATATATTTTGTATCTATTTATTTTCTATCTATTTATTTATTTATTTTATTTTCAGGAGATATTTCAGTTGAAGTTGGAATTAAAACTTGTCTTATATAACTTTCTTCCCCTTTCATTTCAACTATAATAAATAATTTAAAACACAAATATCACTTCACACGCTAAGTTAATATTAGCACGCCATGTGACGCATCTCCTAAGGTTTCTTTCTCTTGCTCTACCCTACCCATCTGTATGTTTTTACCCCCTCTTGAATCTTACACCGTATCTATCATTCTCGCTTTCATCACTCTCTCCTTTCCGAGTTTGACATTAATATTCCCAAGTTCTAAAAGATGTAACTCGAGAAAGTCGGGGATGCATCGGCCGAAACGTTGTGACAATAAAAGCAGCCAAGATGAGAATAGTAGTCAGAATTATCCAAAATAAGACAAATCATCAATCTTCATCTCCAAAATTTCCGAAACTTAAAATATACCCCTTTCTTCCTATTATTATTATATTAACTTCCAACTTTCGCAGCCTCATTCTTTCCTGAAAACGATTTTGGTTGGCTTTTAGTCGACAGAAAGCAATCTTTTGTCCCCCAAATTCTTTTTAATAATCACTTTTCACTATTTTTTTCGATTTTCTCATTCATTTTATATTTTCCCGCCATAATATTTATTTTCTCGCGTTTTCTCGCGTGCCTCCATCGTTTTACCCGACGGAGAAAAAAATGACATCCATTTTTGATTTGCAACTGGACTGATATTTACCAACTTCTTATGAATTGTATTTTGTTTTTATCGCAAAGAAAAAATAAAAAAACCTCCCTTTCCACTTCGATGAAGAAATACCCACTCATCCTATCCCTGTGGCCACTCATTTATCATTCAGATTATTGTTATTTTATTTTCATTTCTGAAATAAACACTGAGTGATAGATGACTTTCATATGCAACGGAATACTCAATGCAGAGCTTATGGTTTTTTTTTGCTGGAGATACATGCATTTTAAACAAAAAATGTAACGAGTTGCACAATACATATCAGCTATAACACTATATTTTGATTGCATTTACTTTTCTAGTACGCCTTCGCTTGTCTCTCCTCTTATGTAGTCGTATGTGTACACAGTGAGTTAAAAACGGAAGTTTCCACATTAAGGTAGATTAAGCAGAAAGCGGAAAATTCTACAAGAACTCAAGGGATAGAAATTTAAGATGATGTGTTCAGGACATCGTGTCATTGATAAACAGTCGTGAGGACACGTAGCGAATAAGGTAGCAAAATCACTATCTTTGGCTTTGAGGCTGCGACATCAACAGGCGTGTTTTAGGAGCACTTCTTCCCCCTGCCCTCAAGGGACGTGCTATTAACAATGTGTAATCCTCTTCGAGAGATGAATTAAGGCAAACAAAGTGGAAGAACATAAAAGACCAAATCGAATGTGTTATTAATTTACAACTTTAACTACGAACAACAGGACACACATACTATTGATAAACTCAACTGAGACTATGATGACGACTGATAACAAAAAATAACAAGAAGAGAAAGTAACAGAGAGATGCCGCAACGAATTGAGCATAATAATGTGGTGTGTAAGTATGTAATTCTGAAAAAAAGAATCTTAGAAATCAATTCAACCCAAATAATCAAGCCCGACAAAAAAAGTCGTACTATGTTGATTCATAGGAATTCACATTACTTTATATATGGTGCGGTAAAAATGTTCGCCCGGCTAAACCAGTCCATCCTGCAAGTATATTCTGATGATCTTGGAACGATTCAGCACAACTTGGCGTGGGATGCAATCATGTCACCTGATTGTAAGGGTGAGTTTTAGACAGCATGGAATGAGTCGTGTTGATTCCTTCTATTATATTTGAACCACACTTTCTCGACCTTCGAGCTGGAATAAAAGTGTAGTATCTGTTCTGTACTCAGTCAGTGAAGAATAAAAAAGCATAGTAAGAGACGGAGTTGGTTTTTAATATTAGGGAAACCCATCTCCCCAAAAAGGGGAACTCTGGATTGGGAAAATAATTAAAATTGTCTCTGTCTAAAAGGATGACATGTAGTATCAGAACTTTTATAGTACGCGTTGATCTTAGTCGATTGTCAGCGAAAATACAACGGCTGTCAACTGGTTATGGGCGCCGAGAAAATTTGGTGTGAAGAATGATCACTGCTACTGTTGAAAGCGTGTCATCAAGACTTCGGTTGTTTACATAATGAGCCGACGGCAGGATACATTTTTTCACGCCCACGAGACGAAAAATTAGTCGACCGTAGTGCTACACTTCGTCCAGGACCGACCGCTGTTCTTGTCCGCTTGTGCAACCAAACTGCGATCGTTAAGTATTCTATTTGTTTATAGAGATGTTATAGATCCTTAGGTGTTTTGAACCGGGTTAAAGGAGATTTTTTTCGAACCCTGTGCGAACAGTCTTTATCGCAGACTATTTGATAGGTTCTCAAATGGATAACAACGCGGACTGACGACCTGGGTGTTCCAAGTTCCAATCCACACTCTTCCATAGCACTACTTTAAATTATGGATGTTGGCAACCTTCAAGTGGTTCCTACTGTAAGTACCTAATTCTAAAGAAAATAATCTTAGAAATCAATTCAAACCATATAATCAAGCCCGACAAAAAATGTCGTACCATGTTTATTCATACGAATTCACTTACTTTATATATGGTGCGTTAAAAATGTTCGCCCGGCTAAACCAGTCCATCCTGCAAGTATATTTTGATGATCTTGGAACGATTCAGCACAACTTGGTGTGGTATGCAATCCTGCCACCTGATTGTAAGGGTGAGTTTTAGACAGGATGGTATGAGCCATGTCGATTTCTTGTCTCATATGTGAACCACACTTTCTCGACCTTCGAGCTGGAATAAAAGTGTAGTATCTGTTCTGTCCTCAGTCAGTGAAGAATAAAATACTTATGGACTTCTTATTTTAATCTCAATCCAGAGTCTGAATTTCTCCCCATATTAAAAACCGGCCGTGTGTGTAAATATGCCCTCGCGGGAAGACAGAGTTATAACGTCCCCACCTTGTAACACATTTAGTGAGTTGTAATCCGTCTATGGGACAAGCGTAGATGATTCGCAAGATCGACGGACAATATTTAACCTGAAGGTCAGTAAATCCTTATATACGAAACAGATGATAGATTCGGCGATTACTTTTCGTGCGATATTTGATACAGTTAAATAATTAGTTGCAGTTAGAACTTAGTTGCGAAAAGGCGTTGTGTAGACTCCGGGGGAGTAGTTGTGGTTAGATCCATCTGACTATATAGTGTGAATCAATTTTAATAAAGACAATGGATCCAATGAATTAATAACAATAAAATATGATTTAGTTTATATGCCGTCCTTCACGTTTCTTTTTACACGATAATGTCGATAGTTTAAAACTCCTACATTATAAAATCAATCAATCAGGGTATAAAGGCGATAACCCGGTTATTATTTTTGGTAAATTGGCTTGCATAGTTAAGAAATCAAATTATAGGAACATATTGCATAAAAATCATGATCTTTTCCCGTTTATTTTACACGCCAAAAAACTGAACATCATCTGTTCTTCAGCGTAAATCTTCCACCGTCCGTTTGTCAGACACCGTATTTTTGTCTTTCTCTTATTGTTATTGTTTTTCCTCAAGTTTATATCATACCTATTACACGTCATATCACATCAGATCTTCTGGTCCAGATTGTAATTGCCCAATTTTTCGCCTTATTGATGTTTGGTCAGAGGGACGTTGTGATTTTCAATCTCTCTCTATTGTTTCAAAATAATGGTTTCCATTACTTTTATTATTATTATTACTTTTATTATTATTATTATTATTATTATTATTATTATTATTATTATTATTATTATTATTATTATTATTATTATTATTATTATTGTTGTTGTTGTTGTTATCTTACATTACCTGATTTCAAGTTGAAAAGTCTTAGTTCGTGTTTCTGAACGAAGCAGCCTCTTATATGCATCATATTATTACATTCTACTACGTTTGAGCATTGCTCAAGCGCAGTGACTGAAACTTCACTAGACCACAAAGGGATTATGAGAATGAGCACAAATCATATAATTCACCAACACCCTCTTAAATCCAGGTTACGCTTCTAAAGAACAGTCTACGTGTTGGGCTGGCGCACATTCAGGTTGTTGAGTTATCTCAGCGCCTTGTTGAATCAAAACCTACTTTCAACCGACCAATGATTGTGTTAGCCTCGCCAAGTCGTTCTGATCAATACAATTGTAAATAAGTAAAGGTTTGCACAAATTTGAAGTGGTCAACTTATGACCCCAAACCAAGTTGTTACGATTAAACAACGTACTGACAGGCCTAAGCAAAGATTCAGACAAAATGTGAGTTCAGTCGATGTGAAAAAAAAATGATAATTTGTTATTTAAAATCCACGCGAATGTATACAATTAAGATTGAGTACATATACACTTCTGTAAATTGGTGTGCACATTGTTTGCAATGTGTCGTCTGCATCTATTGATTTAAATGAATAGACTTGCAATTCGACGTCTTTACTTAATGTACTTCATCTAAATTGGAAAACCCATTTCTATTTTGTTAATAAATATACACAGTAGATGGCGCTGATATTTTTTTCTTGCTACCGAGAACTTATTAATTAGATTAGTTCGATTATTTGGACTACTATTATCATCTTGGTTGTTATTTTCACTACGTCTCTGTCGATATAACCTCTGCCCTTTTACAGGTACACTTGTTATAACTTGGGGATGTTTATGACATATATATATATATATATATATATATATATATATATATATATATATATATATATATATATATTTGTTATTGTCGCTAACCGATCGGCCAATTCTGAACGGCTTATAAACAATGATAGTTTTAACACATTTAAAGCGGCGAGACGTAAGGCATTCTACTTCTATAATGGAAGGAATGATGCATATAAAGCAAGTGACGTCATGCTGTGTTAGTACTACCATTTACAGTGCTCTACTTTTTTCAAATATAAATATTTGTTATTGTTTATTATCTATGTACGTATACGTTTCGTCCTTTATCAATCGGGACTCTTCAGCGATTCGAAACCCTGGATTACAAGTATTTTTCAACTCAAATCCAACGTCGCTAACCGATCGGCCAATTCTGAACAGCTTAATATATATATATATATATATATATATATATATAGACTGACACGTAGCTATAAAGCATATACCGACAACATTCGTACAATCTTTAAGTCAATCTTTTTTATATGCCGAACTTCGCATGAATAGAACTTAAATTACCTTCTTGAATGTTTTAATGTGGCCTAATGGTTACAGGGCTTGCTTACGGAGTCTAGGTTAACAGGGTGTGCACTAGAATTGTCACAATTTTTCCAGCGACCTTGGCAACGGATTTGATGTAAGTCTACCATTTCATTTCTGGAGTAAAGGTCAGTCACATAAGCTTATCCAAGCATGGGAGTTTTCTCCAGGTGAGACCGATTCATTATAATTGGGCAAAGTGGGGATGAGAATGCCTGGCGGTAAAAGGAGAGAAACTTAGTTTTACACGTATTAAACATCAGCCACCTTTTTTCTCATTGTGCTCCAGTTCGAAATATCTTGATCATTAATGCTCTTTGTGGTGTTGTCATAGATCGTTGTATCATCTGCATAACTGTTGACGAATGCTCTTAGAATGTTATTTGGGAGATCATTGTTAAATGAATCCCTGCGGTACGCCTGCGTTGATACTATGAGCTTCAAACTTCTGCCCATCAACAACTACTTTTATGGACCCATCAGATAGAAATAATTTGATAGCTGAAAGGACATTTCCAGATATTCCATAATTTGAAAATCTTGTGGAGTAGATATTTATGCAAAACTCTATCCAAGGACTTTGATATGTCGAGAGTTATTGCTATAGAAACGAATCCCCGTCAATACATTCACTGATTTTGTGTAATATTACAGTCAGCACATCAGCTGTTGATCTTGTAGTACGAAATCCATATTGCTTGTCACAGAATAAGCTGTTTCCTTGAGGTGTTTGACAACGTCTTGATTTATCACAGATTCAAACAACTTACTCATCGCGCACAGGAGACTAATTGGTCTGTACCGAGAAGCAGAAGATCGATCTCCTATATTTTAAATCGCTTGGTTTAACAATATCGAAAATAAGAACAAATGTACCTTTCTACAATTTTACATAGTGGACTTCTACCCGTCTATATCAGAAGAACTTTTCAACATTGCCCTAGAATTTGCCGAGAATTATACTGATAAGGACAAAATCCACATCATTAAAAAATGTAAGAGATCAGTTTTAATCCATAATGATGACCAATGGATTAAAACAATGTGGCGGAATTGATGATCTTGAGCCAAAATCTAGCGATGGAGGTGGCCCGGACTTAGTTCAGCCCCGCAGTAAGAGGGTCTGCCTTTGCCTCGCTTACAGATGGAAAGGGAAATAAGTTTTGCTTACTAGTTTTCTAGTGAGGATTGAACTCACAACCCCGAAGTACCAAATCTACTGGTTGCTGCACAGTAATAATAGATTTAATTATAATGACAAATAGCGAGCCAGCGGATTGTTTTTTTCTGATTGCTTAGGCGAAATTAACTGAGGGAAAATCTGGTAATAAAAAGAGAAGAAAATGAGAATAAGCGAGAAGGGAAAAAGAGAGTGTCGAGTGAGATGCTGCGGTGAGCTGAATTATTTTTGTTCAGGGCTTTTTGTACTTCTACAGGAAGTGAACCGAACTGAGTTTATTTTTGTTTGTTAAACGTTTGAAGTCTAGTCATAGACTTCTGAATTCGTTACTAATTATATATGACAAACTCTTTTGATTTGGCCATGAGTGCCCATGACTCTGCGGAGACATCAGATCTTTTAGAGTTATTTATTTTATATACACTCACAAATATGTTTGATAATACAGATATCGGCCTGTATAGAGACGATGGATTAGCGATAATAAAAGATTACAACAAAGTCAAGGGAGAACACTACAAGAAGATTATACATATAGAAGTGAAAAAACTAGGTCTAAAAATGAAGCACTGGCTAACATAAAAACAACTCACTTTCTAGATGTCACGGTAGACTTAAATAAAAATACTTACGAACCACACCTAAAAGATAACGCCAATCCAATATACGTAAACCCAAAGTCTAATCACCCCCATCAATCATAAAACATATTCCGAATTCTATCGAACGAGGCTTATCAATAATTCTAGCAACGAAAGTTATTTTTTAAAAATCAAGCAACATTTACAATATAGCTCTAAAAATAGCGGTTACCATAATACCGGAATTAAATATAGAAATCAGGACACTAATAATTACAACAAAATTAAAAAGTGTTTTTAAAAAATCAAGTAACATTTACAATATAGCTCTAAAAATAGCGGTTACCATAATACCGGAATTAAATATAAAAATCAGGACACTAATAATTACAACAAAATTAAAAAGTGTTTTTAAAAAATCAAGTAACATTTACAATATAGCTCTAAAAATAGCGGTTACCATAATACCGGAATTAAATATAAAAATCAGGACACTAATAATTACAACAAAATTTAAAATAAAAGAAAATGAAATATAATGTACTATACACCGTCCTATAATCAGATGCTAAAAACTAAACTGGGTAAAAAATTCCTAAATATGATTGACAGACACTTCCCCGTAACCAATCCCCTGCATAAAGTATTAAATAAAAATAACCTAAAACTGTCTTACAGCTGCTGCGAAAACCTAGAAATTATAATTAACGTACACAATTACAAAATACTAAAAAAGAACAGCAGAGAGAACGAAAAAAATACAAATTGAATAAAAATGACAAATATAGCAAAAATATCACAAACAAGAACATAAATATAAACACTACAAATAGAAATAAACAAAACACTAATAGTAATCACCCAAAACAGAAATCAAAAATTTAGCAACGAAGAGAAAATATGTAACTGCATAAATCTTACCCTTTGTCCACTACAAAATAAATGCCTAACCAAAAGTATTGTACGCAAATCCACAATATTAACAAAGGAAATACCGAATAACAAGAAGTACTACGTGGGTATGACCTCCCTAGATTTTAAAACCAGATATTATGACCACAAAAGCACATTTAAAAATAGACAACGTCGAATTAAAACAGCACAAGCAAACCACTATTGGGAGCTCAAAGAAAATGGACGCTCACCAATAATTTAATGGAAAATAATACGACAGGCCAGAACATGTAGACATTTATACGACCGGTGTAGATTATATCTGTGAATGAAACATTTAAAATCCTAAACTTTAAAGACCTATAAATCTATTAAACTGTAGAAGTGAGATAGCAAACAGCTGCCTGCACAGAATTAAATTTACCTTAGGCTAACAATACATTAATAAAAAAATAAATAAACAAATAAGTAAAAAAAACTAAACTAAACTAAAACCTAACAATTTAAAAACTAAAACCTGAAATAGAAATACAAGGAACCACGTGTTAAAATTAGTTCACCCATTATATTGACACAACAAAGAAACATGATATAGGCCACTCTATAGAAAACAAAATAATAGAACAGGATACAGGAAGTAAAACCGAACCTTTGTTCGTGAGAAGCCGAACGATTGGCTCAGAGAACAACAAACAATCTGATTGGTGAACTAGCGAGCCGCGTATATAAAAAAAACATGGAAAAACTAATTGCGTGAATTTTAGCCTTAAGATTCCCCCGGCGATGAAACGCGGGAGCCTCTGTGTAGCTTAATCGCCATAAATATATTTCACATAGTTTTATATATATATATATATATATATATATATATATATATATATATATATATATATATATATATATATATATATAATATAGTCACACACAGACAGGTGTTTCGTCTTTCTAACTAACGAGGTGTTGCCCGTAATACCAGCGAAATGAAAAAGAAATAGTCTTGTTTACAAAATAACGTTTTACGTCAAAAGGCTTAGATATAAGTTAAACAAATGATTTTATTCATTGGAAAATATTAAATAACATTCTTGATATTCTACCTATTAAAAATATTTTTTTCGAAAATAAAATGTTTCCATGATGTGAAACACTCACCTTATTCAAAAAAGCGTTAACCACGTAAAACAAATCGGACTTTACTTTGCAACACTTTTGTTAACAAAAACGGATGTATAGTTTGCTTCATACAAGGGATGACAACCCCTCGTGGATTAATATCAGCAACAGGAAATACCAAATATGTCGTTTTACATCGAAGGCCTCAGATAAAATTTATTTAAATGATTTTATTCATTAAAAAAATAATTAACATCATTTGGTGTTTTAGATTATATATATATATATATATATATATATATATATATATATATATATATATATATATATATATATATATGAAGAGTTATGTTGATGCCGCACCATATTAATTCATTTTGTTCGAGGGGGGAATGTTTTTAGAATTTAAAAAAAAAAAATACGATTTGATGAAACATAGTAAAATAGATGTAACCCCGAGGCGCCTTTCAACCGACTACTTTTCAAGGGAAAACGTCGGTATTTGTTTAAAAAACAAACGGCAAATTTTAAACCAATTTATGGTATAATGAAAGAGTTCAACAGGTAGCGGGAGGGAGAGAAAAGAAATTATATAAAAGAGAAAAAAAATGGGGTATATCAGTGCATGCATATATATGTATAAACATATATATACATAACCAAGCACAGATAAAATGATCACCCATCAGAAGCAAAGGAGTCTCCAAAGATCAACAGTCTGTGTTTTAAGTCTCTCTGTCGGCATAGAGATGGCCGTTGAGTATTGATGGAAATGGCCTCCAGAATATCCAGATGAAATTTGTGACGTCCTCTATATTTTCTTTTTAAAAATTCTAAAATCATTCCCCCCTCGAACAAAACGAATATATATATATATATATATATATATATATATATATATATATATATATATAATGACAAACGTTTTTTGAATTGTACATATATACAATTGTACATATGTATTATAGAATTTATTAGAAAACCAAGAAATGTTATTTTTTTAATATATTTATTAAATGAATAAACTCATTTTTTCCATAAATACATGTTTACGACATTCGCTGATATCACAGCATTATCAAAGAGTTATTTACTTTTTTTCTTTTTTCTTTGTTTCTCTTCATATGTCTCAAGCATACATTTATTAAAAAAAATATTTTATTCATTTCATAAATATATAGAAACGATAACGTTTCTTGGTTTTCTCAAAATTCTATAGTATTATAGAAATAATTATATCTACAAAACGTTTTCCAAAGGATGCGTGAACCCTTTTTTTCAATTCAAATATGCGTAACCGCACCTGACACATCTACAACCTCACTTTCCGCAAATCCGTCAACAATAACACGATAAATAACATTTTGGGACCACGAGTCGATTTACTTGCGATTTTAAACAACAACAATATGAAAAGAAAACAAGAAAAAAAAAGGAAATAACTATTTGATAATGCTGTTGTATCAACGAAAGTCTCAGGCATATATTTCTGAAAAAAAATTATCCATTCAATAAATATATAAAATAGTTACGTTTTTTTTGTTTTCTCAAAATTCTATAATACAAGTAAAAAAAATGTTTTCCAAAGGATCTGTGAACCCTTTTTTTATTCAAATCTGCTTAACCGAGCCTTACACATCTAACGTTTCACTTTCTTCCAATTAGTCAAGAATAACAAACAATAAATAACCTTTTGGAATCAGGAAGGGATTTACTTGCGATGTTCAGCGCAGCAAGGTAAAGAGAACAAAGGATAAAAAGAAAGGAAATAACTCTTTGATAATGCTGTTGTATCAGCGAAAGTCTCAGACATATGTTTATGACAAAGAATTCATTTATTTATTTAATAAATATATATATATATATATATATGTATATATATATATATATATATATATATATATATATATATATATATATAAAGTTTATTGGGTTTTCTCAAAATTCGATAATATATATATATATATGTAAATCTATATATATCTATATATATATATATATATGTATGTATGTATATATATTAGAAAGATTACATCATTGAAATAAAACATTTTTAGTATTTTCTTTTTCTTTGTTTTTCTTTCAATAATTTCTTCTCAATAGGATTTTGAGATATCGATTACTTAATCGATATCCAATTGAATCTGGGGAAAATAATTGATTATTGATCGAAACGAAATTATTATACACATTTATCTTATTTTAAATATTTTTCCCTCGATAGTTTCATTCAAGATGACAATATTTTTGCGAAACTAATTTTCTTTCTAATTCAAAAAGTAATCGAATCCATCATCGAATATCAGTCTCCTTCGATCTCCGACCACGAAGAGAAAAAAGTGTCAAGTGCACTTAATCCGTTTTCTAAAAGACTCGCAAGAATTTCGACATTTTCAACAGCTTCATCATAAATTGGAATTATTGGATAACCTCACGTAGCAGAGCGACAGAATAG
The DNA here is from genome assembly GCA_963556195.1 of Sepiola atlantica. Taxonomy (NCBI): domain Eukaryota; kingdom Metazoa; phylum Mollusca; class Cephalopoda; order Sepiida; family Sepiolidae; genus Sepiola; species Sepiola atlantica. The sequence goes on along the minus strand of OY744547.1, from coordinate 24,818,286 downwards.
CAGAATAGAAGAATAGCAGAAAAGCAGTAGTTCGAGAACGGAGATTCGTAAGATGCGTCCATTTTACCTATGCATTTAGGGATATAAATATAATATCAGGCCTAAGCGTGACAGACTGACGAAACTGAGCGATAGACAAGCCTCTTTATAGAGATGTATGGGTATATCTAACATTGTTATTTCAAACTTTAAGGTAAAAAACGGACGAAAATTTCATTTCAAACTTAAACGGCACAACTTATATATTGAGTAAAATTGAGATTTCCCCAATTTGTTTGACCGGTATAGCTTCACGAACAGCAACTACATACTAAACGCTATTTCGTCAATCATTTTAGACCATAGTACTTCCGTGTCACAAATAAATAACTTTTCGTTTTCATTCGATGTTATACATTTTTATATCCAGTCCGCTCAACCGTTTCTGTTTTTATTACTGATGTCAAAGAGGGGATCGGAGGCGATAACTATCTCTCTCTCTCAGTCACAATTACTCATACCGAAACTCATTACAACGTAAGAAAATACGGAAATAAATCTTATTAGAGTTATACAACTCCTACCCACAATAGGAATATGTGACACAAGGTCATCATATGGGGTTTGAAAAGCCAGCGCCCGAGAAGGTGAGCACTCTGGCCTACAAAAAATGCCTGTGCAGCCACGTCGGCATTCCCCGGTAGGGGCGCCTCAGTCAGTAAGCAATAAACTTACTCCTCCCCAAAAGAGGGGAGGCAAAGCCTGGGAGGGTGGACCTCCTAGAACTGCACAGGACACACCCATAGAATGGCGTTTATCAAGCCCCGAATGCCAAGACAATACCAGTCTATGGGGTGCAGTATTCATCGGAACAGATACTACACTTTGATCTTGGCCAAAAGGCCGAGAAAGACTTATTAGAGTAAACTTTTCAGTTCACATCGTGCGTTCGCACACTTCACACTAATCAGTACAGCTAATAATACACAAAACAAACAACTTTCTCATTGTAAACAATACACATTACCCACAATATCCTACGCAGGTACATTATTACAATAAACATAAAAAAAGCATCCCATACATTACTTTGGTTACCACAAACTAAGTTTCAAAATACTCTGCATTATTTCCCCGTTCATTAGCAGAGCATGAGTGCTTCGGTTGTAATCACGCAGTGTCATTTATTTATGTATAATATACATATAAAGAT
>OY744547.1:24757094-24812094 GCA_963556195.1 Sepiola atlantica | reverse complement strand
TTGAAACGTTGCATATCTTTTACATGTAAGCGTCGATGTGAAAAAAAACCCTGCATTTTTGAAACCTTTAGATGACATTTGACGTGTTTTGAGAAGTTTTCCTTGCGTTATTACATTTCTATCACTCCATGATTTCGGTTGGAAAGAAAGAAACGAATAAATCTCTTCAATTCATGTGCTGGTATGATTTGCGTTACACTCACTTTGACATGTGCATATCGACTAATAATTATTCAGCTGTATAGAGTTCGTGAGTGATATAATGGATATAATGTTGGAATACGGAATCTAATCTGCTGAGAAAGTAGCGTGTTGTGGTGTAGTACAGGGCTAAAGGCGTGCACTGTGAGCACAGAACACCGGGTTCGAATTCTATCAGGGTGTTTTTCTCACTTTCACCAATACCCTTCGGAAATATATGAATCCATATATCGCCTCTATCTATTGATTAAATACTAAGGTATACTAGACTAACAAGCCTTAGTTGTGCAACTAGTACAGGAGAAAGAAAACTTTGTTTTTTAGTGTTTTATCATACATTAAAACAAAGGTGAAAAAAACTGTGCATAGTTTATGACTTCACTAAATGATCGAAGATAGCCGTGCACAATGAATGATGTCAAGAAATAATCACGTTATTCATCAGACCAGAGAGATACAAGAGAAAAGGTTCTTTTATGATGTTCGGTCTTGACGACCTGTGAGCTTAAGATTCGCGCGTTGTCTAGATAAAACGTCTATTAAGTAAACCGTCTAGAACCTATAAGAGTTTAATATATATATATATATATAATGAAATCACCCGAATACAAAATAAATGCTCTTCTGCTGCTGACAAAATATCACACACTAAAAACTTCCACCAAACCCTCCAAAATAATGGCTACCCCGCCCCCACCATAGCCCACCTAAATAAGCCCAAAACACGTAGACACCGCACCCTCGCTAACACATGCTTCTTAAAACTCCCTTTCTTCAGCGATAAGATCACCACCTCCATCCGCAAGGCAATACATAAGGAAAACCTTAACATACAACTAACACATACTGGCACCTCCTTACGCCAACATCTATCTAATAAACACACTAACCACACACCCGAACCCTGCTCCCTGGCCAATTGCCCTATCTCCAACACAGGTCTGTGCCTTCGCACTAACTGTGTTTACAAACTACAGTGTAATAAATGCAAAAAATTTTACATCGGCAACACTACAAGACCGCTACACTTGCGCATAAAGGAGCACTTGAATACCCGTATATCCTCTTTCCACAAACACATAGAGATTTGCTCAAACACTCAGCGCGATATTCACGTCTCCATCTTAGCGTCTGTCAGAAACATTGGTGACCTTAGAATCACAGAATCAATCCTCATCTCCAGATTAAACCCCTCACTCAATCAACGTCACGAGCTCTACTCACCTTTCATTCTATAATATCTACCCCCCATCCACCAACCAACCCCCATATCTAACACTTAACAGAGTCCGTTTCCACCACTTCACTCATTACTCACCTCCTATAATAAACTCACCACACACCCAAACAATCAAACAGGCCCCTCCCCATATGAACTTCCATCCTTACACACTTTCAACCACAAACCAAAAACCATATTCAACATACTCTTCTAACCCACCAAAATAAGTCACCCCATAACCTAGCATTATTAATTAATAAATCCAAACACATATAGAATGTATACAAATAACATGCAAATATTAAATAAATAATTCATAAAATAAATTAAACAAGTAAATAATAATAATAAAAAAATAAATAAATAAATAAAAAAAACAAAACAAAAAAAAACAAAAAAAAAACAAACAAATATGTAAAGAAATTGATGAATATATATAGATAAACAATTAAACAAACAATAATACATAGATATGTATATATATATGTATATATGCATTATGTGTATATATGTTGTATATATATACTAATATTGTTATACAGATCTCCACCAAAAAAAATTATAAAAAAAAAAAATAAATAAATAAAAATTAATTATAAAAAAAATATTTAACAAAATCCAGAGTTACTCCCCTTTATCTTATAGTAAATATATCAAGTTAATAAGTTAATTCGTTAATCTAATTTGACGAAACTCACAATTAGTAATTAATAACACTTCTTTAATAGATGATAATCGAAATCGATAAGTAGATAGATCTAGAATATTTAAAATATGAGACTAATTACTTTACTTTATATTAAAATTCTTAAATTACGATAGAAAGATAAACAAAATAAAAATACGAAGATAAAACAAAGTAAATATTCAAATATAAAAATAAAAAAAATAAAAAAAATAAAAAATGATATATATATATTATCAAAACTAACAGTTTATCGAACACCATACACCTAACCAATATTACACAAATATTCTAAACACCAATCATATATTTAACATAATATTAAAATAAAACTTAACTTAATTTATATTCCCTGTGAAACTGCTTTTTTGCTGCGGTCTATATCTGGCAGCCATTTTGTTTTGTATTATTCTCTACACAGTCGGAGAGGAATAAAATATTATTCTTCTTCTGGTCTAATTATTTTTGAAAAAGGGATGTCTTTTCTCGAAATATCAAATAGTGATTTTTAATCACCCGGACATCACACGAACAGCTAAAACACTCTTGCTGTTATGTAAGAAAAAAAAAAAAAAAAAAAGGAAAGAAAAGGAAAAATAAATAGTAAGTCTTATATCGTATTCGATTTATTGTTATTGTTTTTGTTCCTTTCCTTTCAACTTGCATCTTACCCGGAATTGCATTGCCCACAGCCTTTCAAAAACTTACTACTACTATACCCAGCAATGCTTCAAGCAAACTACCATTCTCTACTATATATGTATATATATATATATATATATATATATATATATATATATATATATATATATATATATAAAAGTTTCATTAATGCAAACATTTGTAGGCTACACATCAAGACATGTTTCAATAATAGTTTTGACATGATAGCTATGAAAGTAGATATAGTCTCGATTTTAAGCTTTGGATAAAAACCTTACATGGATTACTATATATATATATATATATATATATATATATATATATATATATGCATATACATATATATCATATATAATATATATATGTATATATAATATATATATATATATATATATATATATATGCATATACATATATATCATATATAATATATATATGTATATATAATATATATATATATATATATATATATATATATATATATATATAAAAAAAAGTTAATCCAACAAAAGATATAAGAGGAAACTAATATTTTTAATTAGTGAACATCCGGATAACACTGAAGCTCAATATACTGGATAGAGCATTAATAGCATAATATAAAATGAAGTAATAAAATAAGGTGCGAATCAAATTTTATTAGAATTCAATGTTCAGGCAAAGTACCTTAAAGTCCTTAACTCATGAGTTTTCAAAGAAAATGCTTCTCCTCAGAGGACTATTACCGCAATTACATTACTGCAGATAATAAAATTAAACTTTGAAAATATATAAAAATATATATAAAAATACATAAAATATAATGAACATCAAATATATCAGTACAAAACATACTTTTTGTTAACGCTATACAATTCATTCAAGTAATACAATTTAAAACACATTCAGGAAACACACCCAAGATATTGATTGAAAAGTGATCCAAGTGGTGAATGGTAGTCCAAAGACGAAAAAGTTATCCAAGCGGGAAAACCGTTTGCAATCGATGCAGTAAATGACAGTGAAAAAAAATGTATCCAAGGTGTATGCAAATTAATAAAACGATAAAGAAAATTTGGTTCGCACCTTATTTTATTACTTCATTTTATATTATGCTATATATATATATATATATATATATATATATATATATATATATATAAGTCTGGTTGAAGACAAAAACATTTTCTGTTTTCGTTATTTCTTTAATTACTTTCTCGACTCGAACACTTCAGATAGCCAGAAAAAAGAACTATCTGATCTATACTATATAAATTACAACTGAATATCGATAAATTTGTTGGCCGAGTAGAAAAAAAAATGATTAAAAGATAATGAAAAGAGAAATAGTAAGTGATGCGAAAAAATATTGTAAAGATTTTCGATACGCAAGTCTTTTAGAACTTTTCCAAATCGTCGCAATTTCTATCAGGACGGATCTTTTCGCGCCATTGTTCTGGAGCATTCTCTCTTCTACTGCAAACGGAATCATTTTCATTATAGGATCCGTTTTAGTCTTACCTCTAAGAATCCGATTTCTCTATACAATTCTGGTTGCCTAAACACCTCATGCATCTTCAACGGTGAAGTTGTGCCTACATCTTCGACACACTCTTAATATTGTTATACTTCTTTAAATGTTGATATTGTAAATTTTATTTTACTAGCTTATATGTCGAATCTCCTCTGACGATAACAGAACATTTTTGAAAAACCATGGTTTAAAAAAGGAATAATAAAAGTATTTTATATATATATATATATATATATATATATATATATATATATATATATATATATATATATCAATTGTTTTGAACAATTGATGATTTAATAGATACTGTAATTTACACAATTTTTATTCTTATCACTTATTTATATTATTGCTCTACCTCGTATATCCAGCACTAACTCTTAAGTTATATTTTTATAATGTATTTTATATCTTGATTTTCCTTTATATTAATTATATATATATATATATATATATATATATATATATATATATATATATATATGTATGTATATATATATGTATATATATATATATATATATATATATATATATATATATATATATATATATATATATATATATATATGAAGTTAATCCAACAAAAGATATAAAAGGCAACTAATATCTTTAATTAGTAAACATCCGGATGAAACTGAAGCTCAATATACTGGATAGAGCATTAATAGCATTATGTAAAGTGAAATAATAAAACAAAGGTGCGAATCAAATTTTATTAGAATTCAATGTTCATGCAAAGTACCGTGAAGTCCTTAACTCATGAGTTATCAAAGAAAATTCTTCTCCTCAGAGGACCATTACCGCAATGGCATTACTGCAGGTTATAAAGTTAAATTTTCAAAATATATAAAAATATATATAAAAATACATGAAAGTATATAAAACATCAAATATATCAGGCGAAAACATACTGTTTTGTTAAAGCTATACAGTTCATCCAAGTCATACAATTTAAAACATATTCAGGAAAGATATCCAAGAGGTTGATTGAAAAGTGATCCAGGTGGTGAGTGGTAGCTTGAACATTGAATTCTAATAAAATTTGATTCGCACCTTATTTTATTATTTCCCTTTATATAATGCTATATATATATATATATATATATATATATATATATATATATATATATATATATATATATATATATAGTGTGTATTTAGGCAGCATTTTCTCGGTTATGCAACCATTGTTAAAAATAACAGAATTCGTCCGTTTAATTATACTTTTTAAAACATTTTTTTATTTTTCTGATGGTCTATTTTGTATTAAAAATCCAAACTATTAATAAATGTTCCATAAGTTTCACAGGTTTCACGAACATTTTCGATTCTTCGTCGAATCATCCTCAGGTGTCAAAAGCAAATGAACAAACAAGCTGGAGAAAGAAGAGAATTTTAAAAAGACAGCGGCGAAACGCGCAAAGAACGTTTTCGCATTGTTCCAGGAAGTCGTTGACGATTTAAATTAAGCAACGCTAGATGTCATCACAGAACAAAATCGCATTACGTTAAGCATTTTAAAATGTTATCACTAGTTTAATATGTTATGTTGTTAATTTGTGGTTGTTGTATATATATCTTCAGCATAGCATCCGCTCATACACACATATACATCTATCTTTGCACACAATCATACACACAGTGACATATACCTTGCTCATAAATTTAAACAGATATCCTACTGAGATATAGTTTTAAAATTAAAACGTATAATTATTTAAGCTCCCAAAATTTAGTACAAATAATTATAAATATATATGTAAACAGTGATAGAGCGTTATCATGACAGTTTTACAAATTAAATAGTTTAAAATGAAAATTTAAAATATTATTAAACATCATTATAATTTAGGTAAAGTTAAACGCCAGGAATTAAAATGAACATAAATATTAATCATATAAGGAAATTATAAAAATATAAATACCCTAAAATAAATATAAATAATAAAGAGAACATGCATGATGGGGAAGGTGTTGGGGTAGACAACGGACATACTCTTGATAGATGTTTGCCCAATCAGTATTAGTTACCACAAAGAATAAAAATAAAAGGAAAAACAACATTACTCCCACCACCCTTCCACACCGACCATATATTAAAGAAGTATCGCAAAGGAGTATTGAAGGAATATTGTTCTGAAGTTGTCCAACAGTAAATAATAAATAACGGAAGTCAAGTCGAGGGTTGGTTTAACAAGTGTATTAACAAAGTAAGAAAGTGACTAGCACTTGGCTAGACAGTTACAAGCCTGTACTTTGTCTTCTCTGTGTCTCTGGTGACTCGCACTATTTATAGTCACAACCGGTGTAGTTTCCCCTGTGTAAGAACGGCCGGTGTAACAATTTTGTAAAGAAAACAGTATTGATGATGAATGTAAAGTAAATTAATTAAATTACGGAATTTAAGCGATGTATCGAAATCAATAAATGCAATTCCTTTTTTATTTCCTACTCCTATATTTCCATCAACACGAGTTACTGTTATTTAAATCAATAATACAACATAACATTTTGAAATACTGTATATATAGTACAGACTAAATACAGAAAAAACCGGCTATTTTAATGTCTATTTTGCATAAACATTGTTAAAGCCGTTCGTAATAAATATTTGCTGTTATTCATTTGTGAGTTCATTTGTCTATCTTTCCCATATGTATGCAATGGTTTTGTTAATATTAACATTAATTAAATAAAAAAATTTATTGAAAAGTGATAAATTACTAAAACCTTTATTAAAACATATGTTGATTAATTTTCAAACAAGGCAATTTAAATTAAACTAACTAGAAATAATAATATACAGACAAGGCTTGAGCAACAGCTCAAGAAAAAAGAGAGATGACTGGCTTACTGTTCTCTCCCTCTCGCTCTCTCTCTCTTTCGTTCTCTCTCTTTTTCTGTCTCCTGTTAGCGACGCAATATTTTCATTTTTATTGTTTTGAAATGCAATTTAAAAATCAAAATTAACAAAGATCCCCATACATACACCATCGCTCAGACGAATTGGTTTCGTATTTATTTTTGTTATTGCCTTGTTTTGGAGTGCACTCAGTTAAAAAAAATCCCTGTAGATAGTGTGTAACAACTGAAGTCGGAGGGCTTGTAAGTAAACTTGTCATCGCTGTCTGAATAACGCTTATTAAATTGAATTCTTCTGAGTACATACATTTTTTAAGCAGGTGATATTGTTTGACCCTCAGTATCAGATGGCACCTTAGGTTACATTATCATGGCTGCCTCACTAAGAGTAGTTGGAAACAAAAAAGACGAAAACGAAACTCAAATAGTAGCCATATAGATGTAAAGAAGCGTCAGGCAAAATCAGATTGTCATATTTAGAAAGACACTGTTATCGAGATGAATAGACAGCGATGTAGAGTTAAAGAACAGTGTTTTCCTGTTTCAACAAATAACGAACACATTTAGATTGCTATTGGTGAGACTAAGGTATTGGGCGAGTCAGTCCATTAGTATATAAAATAGTTAGTTGAGAATGGTAGGAAATGGAAACCGCTGAGAGTTTAGACTGTGAGAATATAATAGAAACGGATATGATGTCACGTGGTTCAAAAATCTGTCGTGATAGAGAACAGCAAGGCCCGTTTGGTAGCACACAGCGCGTAGACGTGTAAAATGATATGGGCTAACAAAATATAATTAATTAGTGATTTATCACGCTCTCTCTCTTTATATATATATATATATATATATATATATATATATATATATATATATATATATATAATGGTAATAATCCAGGTGAAAAATATCCACAGGGTGGTAATCCAGAGAATTTTAACCGGGTTTATAAAAAGTGCTCAATATCAAAATAGAGCTTTATATATGATCATATATATATATATATATATATATATATATATATATATATATATATATATATATATATATATATATATATATATATCCATGGGTAGCCTTCTTGGTCCATCGTTAGCCAACATTTCCGTTGGATTTTTTGAAAACCAATTATTTTCCAAAATGACCAAGCCAGCTTTTTACACACGTTATGTTGATGACACTTTTGTTTGCTTTCTCTCACGGAGTTATGCTGAACAGTTTCTTCGTCTTCTTTGTGATTTGCATCCATAGTTTTCATTCACTATGGAGGTCAGGGATTGTGGTTCCCTCCCATTCCATGATGTTTTATCGTCTGAAGCTGGTGTAACGTTTGAAACCTCTGTCTATAGAAAACCAACATTTACAGGTCTTTATCTGAATTGTTTTTTACTCGCCCCTAAATCAAGAAGAATAAATGTTATTGGTACTCTTACTCATCGAGCAGTTATGATTTGTACACCAACCCGACTCGATGCGGAACTTGGTGAAATTACCAATATTTTATTCTTGACAATGGATATTCAATCAATATCATAAAAAGTACCATTGCACGCAAAGTTGCTATTATTAATGATGGCAAATTTATTGACCCGTCACGATGCTTAATTTATTTGAAACTTTCATGGTTAGGTTCTGAGGGCCTTGACATTGTCAAAAGGGTTTCTTCTTCTACTAAACGTTGTTTTCCAGTAACATGCTGAGAGTAGTTTACACGACTCAAACCATTTTCTCTTTTTTTCATAAGGATGTTTTGCCAGCCATTCAAAATAATTATGTTGTTTATAAAGTCCTGTGTCAGTGTGGAACTGACTACGTTGGCAAGACATCCCAAAGGTAAGAAATCAGAATATCCCAACACATACCAGGTGATATTCGTTTACACAAGGTTTCGAAATCATCCGGGAAGTTTCAAGCTTATGAATCTGCTATTGGTAATCACCTGGTTGGTACAAATAGTGGTTCTAACCACATGTTTTACAGATTGCTAGGTCGAACTACCATTTCAATATTATTAATATTATTAAGGCGTTAGTTATTAATAATTTTCGACCTAGCCTGTGTAGATAAACTATTTTGAAACATCAGTTGGAGATCTTTAATGATTCAAATCCACCATAACGTTGAGAAATTTACCTTTTTTCTTTTTTCCTCTTTCAATCGTTTTCTCCAACTAAAACAAGTTTCTCCTCATATCTCATTCGATTTTCTTAGTTGTTAATTTATCATGCTGACGTTTTCTTTTTAGAGAGTCGGACGATAAGGGATTTTTTCTTGTTTTTTTTTAACCTGCCCGTTTCATTGATTAAAATAATTTGTTCTCTGATATATATATATATATATATATATATATATATATATATATATATATATATATATATATATATATATATTGTTGAATATAATAGACAACTCGTGTCTAGATATCCTTTGGTAAATCCTTTCAATAGTCCGAATTAGAATCTTAGTTTCGGATGGGAATTGGCTGATGAATTTGCCATAATTTGCATCTGTCTTCCAAGTACTTTCGGACACATCTGGGTCCATCTTCAGGGGGAATGAGGCTAATCAGTCTAGACCATGTGTAGTATTTATAGAAGGTGTTTGGCGGGAATTATGTACTAAGTACGAAACTATATTGGAGCTATAAACATTTTAGAATATTATTATAGTTAATTCTATTAATTAGGATTTTTTTTTTGTTTTTATATATAGGTCTTCTAATATATGGAGTTTTTGTTTGTTAGTACAAATTCTAAAATTTTTGCATTTTCTACTAAGAGTTTTCTGAATTCTGATCGGGGACAGGAGTGGTTGTTAGTTAAGTGTTGGGCTATGGTGCTAGTGTCAGACAAATGCATCCTCAATATATATATATATATATATATATATATATATATATATATATATATATATATATATAGTGTTATAATGGAATAATTCCAGGAAGAAATCCGGGTAAGAGAGCTCAATGTGGTAAACAGAGCAATAATAACGTAAAATATAATAACACGAAATTACATGATTGTCGATGCAATAATTTATTTCAACCTTGCGGTTTTATTCAAGCATCCAACTTAACAATTACATTTTTGATACTGATAGAAAATTGAATTTATCCTCGGCACTTCAAACACAATCAGAGGGAGTGGTGGTAGCAGCCGGTTTGAACACCCAACATAGAGCGAGTAGGAATTAACATCTTATATTTAACTAAATTAATCTAAGGGGATCTTATGTTTTTTTTTGTTTTTTTTTATTAAATAATAACGTCTGAGTTAAGCGCACATATTCTTTCTACATATCCGACCTGGTGACATACGCCTCCATACATACGCACACATATACCTATTCTTAACATCACACACACACACAATTTTTGGCTAGCCCGAAATTCAGCTTACCAAGGCCACCGAGATTTTTTACCCGGCAAACGAAACGAGAGAGTCTCGTGTCATCAGCCGGTTGACACTTCTCGTTCCCTAATTTTCTCTAGATTCGCGCGTCAGAATTAATTTGAAAATTAAAAATACTCTGATTTTCACAAATTCATCTTACATTAGTTTATAATCTATGGAAGCCTATAATTAATTCTAATCTAATATTGTCTAGTGATAATATTATACACTTAATTTAATTCGCTATCTTATTTTAAGTAAATAACATCTGCATACATCCCTATATATATACACATCTATCTCTACACGCACACACATGTATACATACATATACACACACATACATATATACTTACATCTACAAACACATATATATATACATTCATACACACATATACATATATATACACATACATACATACGCACCCACACATACATACATATATACCCCCATACCTACTACCTTGAATTAAAAAATTTTTAAGACATCGAAGATAAATGTGTTTCGTCTTTAAGTATTCATTAAAGAACATCCCTACTAAATGAATGCATACCTACACACACACACACACAAACATATGCACATACACACACATACACACATATACCTATACACACCTATATACGCACATGCACACATAGCCACAGATGTGCAAAATAGAGATACATATATATGTATACATAGACATACACAAATGCACACCTGTATACATACCTATATACATACTCAGTCATACGCATACGTACACACATACCTATACTCATATACTCGCACATGCCCATACATGCACACATACACCTGCACCCATGTATACACATATATACCTATATACACATATATATATATACAAAATAATATATCCGGCCTGGAAAGTTTTAAATTGCATATACATACCCATAAGTAAAATAATACATACGGCCTGGAAAGTTTTAATAACCGGGGTAAGAGTTTAATTAAATGTACGCACACATTGATAAGGCAAATATGCAGTACATACATACACACATACACATACACACACCCACATACATGCTAGCACATACACAAACACAAGCATGCATGTACACATATATATACATACAAAAACAAATGTACTTATATATACGTTCCTATTCTTATCATACATACATATACACTAATGCCCGCATACACGCGCATCCGCACGCGCATGCATACATAGCAAATATAATGCTATCTTATTTCAAATAAGTACACTGAATACACGAATATCTTAAGGTACACTCGTATATGCATACATCCGAAAAACAACTATAACTAATGTCACCAGGTCAGTAATTACATGTTCATAACAGATATTAATGTAAATATTTATGGGGGTTTACCGTAACTGATCTATTTGGTATCTAACCGTTACAAGTCTAGAGGTCTATCAGATTGTTAGATATTGGTAATTTTAAATTTGCATTTATGTCTGCATTTCGCCATCAATTCATCACGTTTGTTTAAAAGATTATTGCGGTCGTATTTTAGGATTCTTATTTTCTCCTCTAAACATAAATTGCATCTCTGCCTAAATCCATTTGGGATATCCGAAAAGCATAGTATTGACCACGAAACCACCGGGGACCGGTTCTCATTTTTCAGAAGCCACCATTGTTTCGCTAATTCTGTTTTGTTCTTGAGATCTGGGTTGTTAAAAGAGTGTTTGTGGTCATAAAAGCGTTGTTTCCAGTTACCCGCGGAGATGCCGATGTAGACTTTATTGTCCCTGTTATTATCTTCCGGATGAATAGTGGCCTTATACACCACACACTCAACTTTACAGTTACCGTCCAGTGGGCAGTTCTCTTTAACTTGGCAATTACATTTATCTACTGTAACCTTATTTTTACTAGAATTGTTTAGTAATTTACGATTATGGGTGCTGATTATTTTATCCATGTTTTTGGTACAAGAGTAACTAATTTTTATGGTTTTTCTATTAAATATCTTTCTGAGTGGATTATTCATGCTAAAATGCTTATCTACTAGGTTCAAGAATACTTTCCCGATGTTGATGTTAGATAGTTGGCAGTATGGAGGATTGAACCATGTTATTTTACGGCCTCTACTCCTGGATTTATTTTTATTTTCTTTCTTGATATATTTGAGTTTATCGCTATATCCACTTTTTTCTAGCGCTCTATTGTATAAATGTTTGTTTGTTTCAAAAATTTCCTTGTTAGCCGAAAGTTTATTGATTCTAGTATTAATCGTTTTAGGTACTTGTTTGATTATGCAGTTCGGGTGATTAGATCTAATATTGATATATGGTGGTGTGTGATTATCTTTGTTGAAGGGTTTGTAAGTCCCCTTTTTTAAGTCTAGTGTAATGTCTAGATAGTTAACTTCTTTACAATTTGGGGTTATGTCTATTTTAAATCCTAGGTATTTGAAGGCTCTTATTATTTTTTTATGTATTTTGGATACCATGGGGCCGTCACTATTAGGGATGATAATTAGTCCATCATCCCTGTATAAACCAACTAAATTAGGCTCTACAATTCTGCTGAGTGTGTACATTATAAATATGCCCACCAGATCGGCAATCTGTGCTGAGTCAAAGGCACCCATCGGAACATCGAAGCTGTTGTTGTTTAATTTAATCCATGTTTCGTGGTTGTTTGTAAGGATGGATCTGCGACATGCCATAATTATTCTTACCTGTTCATCGGATATATCCACGAAATTCCTAGCATAGTTAATGCTGTTCGTAAGTAACTCCTTGGAAATCGAGGGGTAAAATTCCATAATATCGAATTGAATAAAGGAGGCATTCCTCTTATTCTCAATTGATATAAACCATTTGATAGTATCCGAAGAATCCTTCCAAAGGTTGAATTTGGTAGCCTCCAGAGTTACTTTAATGATATTCTTGATGAACTCACTAGATACGTGGCCGAGTTCCGATTTTGTAGAGTTGATCAATCTAGCTTGTTTTTTAATGTGGAAATTTTTCTTGTGGTCCTTGATGAGTATGTATGCGTCTTTGTTATCGATTTTCCCCACTCTATCCTCGATGTCCAGCCTGGACGCAAAGTCCTTGGTTTGCTCATTAATTATCCTTTCAGTGTCGTGGGTATCTTTTCTGTAATTATTACAGATTTTTTCCAGAATAGTTTTTTATACTCGGATGGGCACATCTTGTAAATATTCGCTGACTTATCAGCCTTCACCCAAACTTTGTTCGACTTCTTGATCTCTGCGATGTCTTTCTTCAGAGTGGACTGAAATTGGTTTGAATATCTTCTGAACTTAATTCTTTTGACTAGGTCGAACAGATCAGTCTCAAAAGACCTCAAAGCCTCGATGGGTTTACAGGTATTCTGTGACCTGAAAGTAAAGGTTTCCTTGTAATAAGAATCCTCATTCTTTAAAAAGAAATACGCTTTCCATCTTAGTCTGTTGGTAAAGTCCGTTATTCTGTCCATAAGAGAGAACGTGAAGCTATGTAGGCTGGGAAAAGGTATATTTTTCAGCGAATATGACGGTGTAAACTTCTCCATCCTCAGTTCAAAATTGAAGTAATTCCAATACAAGAATTCCTGTGAGAGCTCAACACGTTGTGGAGCCAGTAAATAGTGTTATAATGGAATAATTCCAGGAAGAAATCCGGGTAAGAGAGCTCAATGTGGTAAACAGAGCAATAATAACGTAAAATATAATAACACGAAATTACATGATTGTCGATGCAATAATTTATTTCAACCTTGCGGTTTTATTCAAGCATCCAACTTAACAATTACATTTTTGATACTGATAGAAAATTGAATTCATCCTCGGCACTTCAAACACAATCAGAGGGAGTGGTGGTAGCAGCCGGTTTGAACACCCAACATAGAGCGAGTAGGAATTAACATCTTATATTTAACTAAATTAATCTAAGGGGATCTTATGTTTTTTTTTGTTTTTTTTTATTAAATAATAACGTCTGAGTTAAGCGCACATATTCTTTCTACATATCCGACCTGGTGACATACGCCTCCATACATACGCACACATATACCTATTCTTAACATCACACACACACAATTTTTGGCTAGCCCGAAATTCAGCTTACCAAGGTCACCGAGATTTTTTACCCGGCAAACGAAACGAGAGAGTCTCGTGTCATCAGCCGGTTGACACTTCTCGTTCCCTAATTTTCTCTAGATTCGCGCGTCAGAATTAATTTGAAAATTAAAAATACTCTGATTTTCACAAATTCATCTTACATTAGTTTATAATCTATGGAAGCCTATAATTAATTCTAATCTAATATTGTCTAGTGATAATATTATACACTTAATTTAATTCGCTATCTTATTTTAAGTAAATAACATCTGCATACATCCCTATATATATACACATCTATCTCTACACGCACACACATGTATACATACATATACACACACATACATATATACTTACATCTACACACACATATATATATACACACATACACACATATACATATATATATATACACATACATACATACGCACCCACACATACATACATATATACCCCCATACCTACTACCTTGAATTAAAATGTTTTTAAGACATCGAAGATAAATGTGTTTCGTCTTTAAGTATTCATTAAAGAACATCCCTACTAAATGAATGCATACCTAGACACACACACACCCAAACATATGCACATACACACACATACACACATATACCTATACACACCTATATACGCACATGCACACATAGCCACAGATGTGCAAAATAGAGATACATATATATGTATACATAGACATACACAAATGCACACCTGTATACATACCTATATACATACTCAGTCATACGCATTTCGGATGTATGCATATACGAGTGTACCTTAAGATATTCGTGTATTCAGTGTACTTATTTGAAATAAGATAGCATTATATTTGCTATGTATGCATGCGCGTGCGGATGCGCGTGTATGCGGGCATTAGTGTATATGTATGTATGATAAGAATAGGAACGTATATATAAGTACATTTGTTTTTGTATGTATATATATGTGTACATGCATGCTTGTGTTTGTGTATGTGCTAGCATGTATGTGGATGTGTGTATGTGTATGTGTGTATGTATGTACTGCATATTTGCCTTATCAATGTGTGCGTACATTTAATTAAACTCTTACCCCGGTTATTAAAACTTTCCAGGCCGTATGTATTATTTTACTTATGGGTATGTATATGCAATTTAAAACTTTCCAGGCCGGATATATTATTTTGTATATATATATATGTGTATATAGGTATATATGTGTATACATGGGTGCAGGTGTATGTGTGCATGTATGGGCATGTGCGAGTATATGAGTATAGGTATGTGTGTACGTATGCGTATGACTGAGTATGTATATAGGTATGTATACAGGTGTGCATTTGTGTATGTCTATGTATACATATATATGTATCTCTATTTTGCACATCTGTGGCTATGTGTGCATGTGCGTATATAGGTGTGTATAGGTATATGTGTGTATGTGTGTGTATGTGCATATGTTTGTGTGTGTGTGTGTGTAGGTATGCATTCATTTAGTAGGGATGTTCTTTAATGAATACTTAAAGACGAAACACATTTATCTTCGATGTCTTAAAAATTTTTTAATTCAAGGTAGTAGGTATGGGGGTATATATGTATGTATGTGTGGGTGCGTATGTATGTATGTGTATATATATGTATATGTGTGTATGTGTGTATATATATATGTGTGTGTAAGTGTAAGTATATATGTATGTGTGTGTATATGTATGTATACATGTGTGTGCGTGTAGAGATAGATGTGTATATATATAGGGATGTATGCAGATGTTATTTACTTAAAATAAGATAGCGAATTAAATTAAGTGTATAATATTATCACTAGACAATATTAGATTAGAATTAATTATAGGCTTCCATAGATTATAAACTAATGTAAGATGAATTTGTGAAAATCAGAGTATTTTTAATTTTCAAATTAATTCTGACGCGCGAATCTAGAGAAAATTAGGGCACGAGAAGTGTCAACCGGCTGATGACACGAGACTCTCTCGTTTCGTTTGCCGGGTAAAAAATCTCGGTGGCCTTGGTAAGCTGAATTTCGGGCTAGCCAAAAATTGTGTGTGTGTGATGTTAAGAATAGGTATATGTGTGCGTATGTATGGAGGCGTATGTCACCAGGTCGGATATGTAGAAAGAATATGTGCGCTTAACTCAGACGTTATTATTTAATAAAAATAAACAAAAAAAACCATAAGATCCCCTTAGATTAATTGAGTTAAATATAAGATGTTAATTCCTACTCGCTCTATGTTGGGTGTTCAAACCGGCTGCTACCACCACTCCCTCTGATTGTGTTTGAAGTGCCGAGGATAAATTCAATTTTCTATCAGTATCAAAAATGTAATTGTTAAGTTGGATGCTTGAATAAAACCGCAAGGTTGAAATAAATTATTGCATCGACAATCATGTAATTTCGTGTTATTATATTTTACGTTATATATATATATATATATATATATATATATATATATATATATATATATATGAGAAAAACATGAACATGCATTTTTCTTTTGTTTTACACGTATGTAGATAGTAATTCAATATTTATTATGAAAATAATTATTTGTAGCCCCACTTCGGCTGGACATTTTAATAATAGAAGCTATCAAATTGTCGCTATAAATGCAAGTTCATTTCTGTTGAACATTGTTATTACGACTGACTATAGTTGTTGGCCCGCTTAACACAATAAAAAGTAATCTATTACCTATATCACCCGTAGCCGTTGAATGTAGCGTCATTGGTTAGGGCGCTCGGAATTCAGTTAAAAGTTTATTTTGTTCCGGCATTTGAATCTTGCGACTGGTTTGCAAGGTTATCTTTACACAGATGATTCCGTAAGAGTGAAACGTATACCTATGAAGAAAATAATCATTCCTTTAATTTTTACGTACATAAAAGTAAAAATTAAAGAAATATATATAAATAAAAATACGCCCTCGTAAGATAAACTGAATGATTTTTTACAATTAAGGAAGTTGAAAAATACAAACGCTGTTATTATCGTCAGTAAAACAATACAAATACATCAGATAATAATTACATATTTATGATTAAACATGTTAAGTCCCAAGTCCTTCGGTGGAAAACTACATTGCTTGTAAGTAAATTTACTTTTTACAGTCACTTTTTACAGTCACTGTTATATTAGTTTGCTGCCAAGAATTTACACTAGTCTTAGCATTACTTATCTCATGTTATATTTATATGTACATTATCTCATCCCATTGGTCAGTTATTAGGACGGACATCAAGTGGAATAAATGTCCTCTGTCTTCCATCACTCTTTTCTTGAATTAGTCTTGTCTCACTGTATAAATTAAGCTTATTTATCAAGTGGCGTGCTCTCGGTCTGAGAAGATAACAATGAACGCGTAGCGACCAATGATATGAATATAATTTGTGAAATTTGATGTTTCTGTAAGGATTACGGACATGTAATTGCTGCGTGTGTTACACAGGATTGAAACGCAAGAAGAGAGAGGGAGGAAGAGTTTAGAAAATAATAGTTGAATGCCCGACCCCCACCCAACAGAAAACTCCCTCGGTAATTTGTCAATTTTAATTAAAACAACTAAACAAGATTTAATTTAAAAAGGGAAGAAGTGAATTCACTACGAAGTGAATTAAGATAAATGCTCTGCCTACTTGTCAACCTTACACTAAATAAATCTGTATTTCATCATGGAAAAAGACTAAAATTAAGCATGATATTAAACAAGTGCCAAATAAATAAAGCTCTAAATTATAAAATTTAAAGTGAATACTTTTGTTAAATAATTAGTATAACGCAATTCTGTTTGGAATGTTTATGACGTCAGTCAACGGACAATGTCTTTGTTTATTAGTATTTGTTAAACAGATAGAATTGCAAAAGCAGATTGACGCAAAAATATCCGCATTCGGATCAGAATCATCTTTTGGTATGTAAACAAAAGACAATGCGTGAAATGTAGGCGCTGTAAGCGATATAGAGAAATAGATAAACAGAAAGGGAGACAGATAGAAGAGAAGAGAGAGGAGAGAAAATAAAGCAGAAGACACAATAAAGGTAAGCCAGACAAACGAATTCATGTTGAGTCAGGTACACAAATGCGCAGAGTCATTAGCAACGTTATAGCTGCCGAAGTATTTATTTACCTCCTCTATAGAAGGTTAGGCACAAGGCCAGTTTTATCTTACTCCCACAAGTAAGATCTGACCCAAGGTCGGGTCGGGAAAGTGGGGTTTGAAAAGCCAGCGCCCGAGAAAGTGAGCACTCTGGCCATTTAAAATTGCCTGGGCAGCCCCGTCGGCATTCCCCTGTAGGGGCGCCTCAGGTAGTAAGCAATAAACTTACTCCTCTGCAAAGAGGGGAAACAAAGCCTGGGAAGGTGGACGTCCTAGAACTGTACAGGACCGACCCATAGACCGACGTAAATAAAGCCCCGAAGGCCAAGACAATACCAGTTTATGGGGTGTAGTACCCATCGGAACAGATACTACATTTTGATCTTAGCCAAAAGGCCGGTATTTAACGCCTACCCACAATAGGTGTATGTGACACAAGGTCGGAAAGTGGGATTTGAAAAGCCAGGGCCCGAGAAGGTGAGCGTTCTGGCCATTAAAAATTGCCTGGGCAGCCCCGTCGACATTCCTCGGTAGGGGCGCCTCAGGCAGTAAGCAATAAACTTACTCCTCCCCAAAGAGGGGAGGCGAAGCCTGGGAGGGTGGACCCCTTAGAACTGCACAGGACCGACCCATAGACCGGCGTAAATCAAGCGCCGAAGGCCAAGACAATACCAGTTTATGGGGTGTAGTATTCATCGGAACAGATACTACACTCTGATCTTAGCCAAAAGGCCAATAACGTTACCGGACTAACACTTGCAATAATAAATCGACAAGTGAATATTGTTATTGTGTGTGGATCATATATATGATGGATGTAAGTAAAACATTTTAAATGAAAAGCATAATAAACGAACGTTTTTTCTTTTGGTGTCATGTAAGTTGTTACTCACCGGGAACTGTAGCACCATCAAATGGCAGCAGACAGCTAAAAGTCTCACAAATTAGGAAACCTTTTAAAGATGTTAAGGCGTATAGTACACTCGCCTTCCTGGTTGCGCGCTCGGGTACAACCGTTGAAATAACGCGATACTGTGTTACACGTCCTCCGTCGATAAACTGTTTTTCTCTCACGAACGTCTGATATCACTGCATCCGTCTTTATATATTGCAATCGAAAAAATAATTTGATTAAATTAGAAAAAACACGACTCCGTGTTCTTAAAATATCTTCGTGCAGACAGCGATGAAAAAATCTTTTTTTCCAGACAATAATTAATTAGCGCGGTTCCACCAGGGAACTGCTTTTCTTCGGGTGAAGAATCACAGTATTTATGATAGTGTAGTTGAATTCTAAATGGTACTACGGAGAGAAATTTGATCTATGTGTAACGTCCACAGACGACCGTATTGCTCTATTTGTGATCGGGGAACCGCTGAGTGTGTCATAGCGGGTGCTACTGTGATGGTTGTACTATAGCCCCCTAATATATCTAAGGAGTTTCGAAATCAGAAAGAATGTCTATAGCTTTGAACTGTTGTCGTTTCTTTCACTACGCTTGCTGTGTTTGTTATTGTTATTGTTATTGTTATTGTTAGTTTACATAAGATACATAAGAAAAACACGTACAATTAATATGTTCGGTTTTTAAATATTTATTTTATTTGTTGATGATCCACACACGATGATAAAACTATTATTGTCAGTTAATTGTTTATTTAATAGATAAACTGCACTTGAATCGCTCTGAAGGGTCGTATGTATGTTTATATGCATCTGTGTGCGAATTACGGTGATTTTCTGTGTGCCTCGCAAAAGGTAGACTTCTCTGAACGCCCATCTTTTCTTCTATCCGTCTTGTTCTTCTCTCGTCTCTTCTCTTTTTGTTGTTCCTTTGTCTGTCTATTTATCTATGTCGTATACGTCAGACACATTTCTCGTGCATTTTACCTTCTTTCCACCTATGGATAGTTTCTGGTTGGAATTTTACTGATGCACTTTTGTTTACAAAATCCTAATAAACTATTTTGTCTATTATCTAGGGGCTGATGTCTTGAGAAATTGAATACAATTAGATTTTTAAAATCTTAAACGAAACGCGTTTCACTAATTTTTAACATAAAGGATTTGCCTCTTTTTTTATAATTTATAGTCTTGTTGCTAGTAAACCGTAGGACTAATTTAGAAGTGTCCTGTCAGGGTACAATAGAAACGTGTGGCAATAATAAACCTAATTACCCAGAGGCTTCTTATTATAACCAGTGACCGTAAATGTTGATTGTTGGTGGTATATTTGTGTTCACAATTTTAGAGAATCTTTAAACACTTTTATTCACGCCCAAATAAGGCATATTACAACTGAAAGCGTAAGAGACTACTCTAATAGTAGCCATATGTATAGGTTGCAACCTGGGTTAGGAGTTTGGTAAGCAAGATATTGTTCACATTACATTTAAATTTATGTTTATTAGTACGGTCACGGAAACATCGAACTTGGCGGGAATTTCAAAGGCAAGCGGTTAGAGAAAGAAGCTATCAGAGTAGAAAATCTTCCCGCATCTAAGGACATCTACAATGAAGGGGTGGAATTTTGCTGCTAGTCGGGTTGCTCAGTAGTATTTACGTTTGAGATACAAGTGCAGTGAGTTGATCGAAGCACATTCAGTTTAAGTACTTTTAAAACAGGAACAGGGATGCAACTCTACGACGATGCGACAGGCAGTGAAACCTGATAGCCAGTGCAGAACCTAATAAGTTAGAAATTGTTGGTGCTCCTATAATAAAAAGCCGAAAAAAAGTTTTTCTTGTCTTTTAGTGTTGGAGAGGTAAATAAGGGGCAGGTAACTCTTACAACGAATTTTAAACACGATTTTCCAAGAATCAAAACTGATGGCTTTAATTGGCGTTGCACATGTGCCTACTGTGCAAGGAGAACGTCGATTAGACATAAAAGGGGTAGGGGTTAGGGTTAGGGTTAGGGTTTAGGGTTTAGGGGTTAGGGGTTAGGGGTTAGGGTAAGGGTTAGAAAAATATTGTTCGAAAGCTAGAGTTGTTGTGAAGAGTTACCTGCTCCTTATTTACCTCCCCAACACTAAAAGACAAGAAACACTTTTTCTCGGCCTTTTATTATAGAAGCACCAAATTGATTTGTACCTTATCGATCATTCGACGCTCCCGCTAACATTTGTATATGTTTGTATTTGAAAATTATTAAATACCTAGCTTTGCAAAGTTCGCTACATTAAATACTTTAAACTGATATTAAATATAATAATAACATTTCATTCATAACTTTGCAGTAAACACGAAACAATATACCCTCCTTGATTTTTCATACATATCCATTAATTAATTATTGATGAATTAATTTTGCGTACATCTTTTAAAAGGTGATCGTAAAGAAAATAAAAAAAGAACGAAGAAATCAATTTGCCTTTTAACTTGCAAGGTCTCCTTTTCATTAGCTAGTAGACCGAGGTATAGGGGAGGACGTCACTCCTTGCTGAGGATTACTCCACTTACCCTTGATCCTCATCTTATAATGCTGAGTTTTAAGAAAGGGGCCATCAAGTACCATTTTTATAATCTTTGGTATGACTCGACTGAGGAATGAACCTCGGCCTGTTTTCGAACACTCTTAATATTATGTCAAATGGATGTACGTTTCATACCGTTTACCTGATTTCAATCATTTTTATTATCTGAACTATTCTGACTGCAGTGTTACTTTTGACTCACCTTGTATATTTACTATAAGCTACTCTACTTCTAATATACACTCGTAAATTTGACGCCGGAAGAGCTCGTAGATTAATATGTTCTGCTTGCGTCGTTGGGGCGTTCTGGGTCTTTGTATATTATATTCTCCTCGTCAAGCCAACGTTATCAGAGATGATCTGTTTTTGAAAAAAAACATATTTTGGGATACGCTAAAAGACATTTTTTATATACTATGGATGGTCGTGGACCACGCTGACTCGTACCTGATTGGATATTGCTGAGTAACCAATCACATGTGATGCATCGTTTATTTAAGAGATCCGCGGAGAATTATGATATTTTCCTTTTATTGACAAACGGGCAGGATACTCCGATGAAAGATAATTTGGCACTGTTATTACTTTCTCGTTTGCATATATATATATATATATATATATATATATATATATATATATATATATATATATATATATATATATATATATATATGAAGAGTTCGAATGCAACACGTGATAAACGTCATTTTCAAAGTCAGGAAACTGTCCCTACAAAAAGTGTTGCATTTCAACACTCGACGACACCCAAACACTATTTGTTACATAATGTGATACCAAAATAATTTCTTTTTGATTTAAATTAAAATCAGCTTCCATTAAAAGTCTAGATTTAATATATTCGTGTTTTTATTGTTTAAGGTCTCACTTTAAACGAATTGGATTTATTGCGTTTTGCGTTCGAACTCTTTATATATATATATATATATATATATATATATATATATATATATATATATATATATATATATATTCTAGATTAAATAAAATTCTACCGGTCGATATTTGACGGGTATTACGCTATGCAAATGCTAAATCGTATAAGAGTGATGCGAGTCGGCCAATTCACAAGAGGGACTGATACGTTTTAGTGAAACGGAATGATACCATTTCGGGCACCAAATCAAATTATTTCTAGCACACGGGCGAGAAACCGCACGATGGCGGGAACATTTCACGTGAATGATTACTCAGCGACTGATGGTCTTTTATTGGTAGATGCGTCGTCACATCCATAGAGGAGACTTTGTCCGTCAGACGTTCTGTTACGACTTAATTTTAAATAGAATTTTTGTCGATCGGCGCTCAGATTGAATGGACGCATCTTCATACGCGTCCAAGCATCCCTATGAGAGACGCTGTCCGTCGATCGATGGTCTGTCACTCTTAAATTTGAAGTAGCATTTTCGTCGGTTTGTCACACTAACTTTTGAAATCGCATTTTTGTCAGGCTGTTATGCTTTCATTTTTAAATAGCATTTTCGTCAGTCTGTCAGCTTGATTCAAAAAAAAAAATTTTTTTAACCCATCCGTCACGCTTAATTTTGAAATAGCATTGTGCCAATATGTTATGCCTTATTTTTTTTAAATAGCATTTTCGTCGGTCTATCAAGCTTAATTTTCAAATAGCATTTTTTAGGTCTGCCACTCTTAGCTTTGAAATAGTATTTTGGTTTGTCATGCTTAATTTGAAAATAGTATTTTCATCGGTCTATCAAATTTAATTTTAAAATAACATTTTTGTCTGTCTGTCATGCTTTATTTTTCAAAAAGTATTTGCATCGGTTTGCCTAGCTTTATTTTTAAATAGAATTTTCATCGGTCTGTCACACTTAATTTTAAAATAGTATTTTGTCAGTCGTTCACACTTAATTTTAAAATAGTATTTTGTCAGTCGTTCACACTTAATTTTAAAATAGTATTTTGTCAGTCGTTCACACTTAATTTTAAAATAGTATTTTGTCAGTCGTTCACACTTAATTTTAAAATAGTATTTTGTCAGTCGTTCACACTTAATTTTAAAATAGTATTTTGTCAGTCGTTCACACTTAATTTTAAAATAGTATTTTGTCAGTCGTTCACACTTAATTTTAAAATAGTATTTTGTCAGTCGTTCACACTTAATTTTAAAATAGTATTTTGTCAGTCGTTCACACTTAATTTTAAAATAGTATTTTGTCAGTCGTTCACACTTAATTTAATAATAATATTTTCGACGGTTTCTCAAGCTTAATTTCCATATAACATTATTGTCAGTCTGTTATGCTTAATTTCCAAATAGCATATTCGTCGGTCTGTCAGGCTTAAGTTTAGAATAGATTTTTTAATTTGTTGAAACTAATGTTGAAATGGCATTTCCGTATCTCCACGCATTCCAGAAAAGGCTGCATATATCTGCCAGTCGGTTAATCACGCTTAAGTCTTACATAGCATTTTACATGCGTTTATAAGAAGTTCTGTTTGTACGTCAGTCTGTCACACAAAAGTTGGAAATATCATCTTTTCAACGAACCAGACTGAGTTTATGAAGATATTTTAAGTATGCAGGTTTTTTCATTTATATAAAATATATATAAAAACTATGACCCGTTGGTTCACCATGGAGCTCGGGTTAAATTGTCTGAATCAGGAAAAAGTTACTTTGCCAAGTCAGTCAAATTTAAAAATAAAAAAAAAAACGCATATAAATTATTCTTTTTTTGATCGTAATATCTCCTCTATCTCTCTCTTTCTCTTTTTCTCTCCTTACGTCTCAAGCTACGGGTTAAACACTTTTACTACTCGTGATGATATTTCCCATTGTTAAGAAACATATTTAAACTGAAGTAACTCTTTGTCCTTAATTATCTCGCTTGCATCAAATAGATTTTTAGAAGAGTTATGCTCCTTGTACATTTCAGACAGCAGACATTTTGGATTGAGGCGTGTCGCACAGCTTACTTCAAGTAAGATGTCTAAATAAAAAAGTCATTCTACATTCAGCTGTAAGTGAAGAATAAATATTAACTGTTGATCTATACAGAGTAGTTTTATTTAGTTATTTATTTATATTCGTCCCCTAGTTCACATAAACCACAACTTCACTTCAACTATTCTCTTTTCGTTCGTTATATATCTTATCTCCCTCTTCCTCATTTTATCCCTTTATGTCTCCAGCTACGAGTTAAATAATTTTGCTACTCGTGATCATACTCCCATTTGTTTATGATGGACTATTCAAATCATTTATAGTTAGTTTTATTAACTTTGACTATTAATACATGTGTAGAGAGAGTTACGGAACGAGACTGATAAACCGCGTATAAAATAATAGAATAGGTCGAACAATATAAAGGAAGTGAGAGTGATAGATAGATACATAGTAAGAGGTAAGTAACCGTTTACTTAATTGTAATTTACGACAGATTAGAACAAATAAAAGGGAGTTTATTTAAACATAACTCGATTACAAAACTGAGGATCAGTTTAAGATTGGTGTGCGATAAAATATATAGGAAGCATTAGGGAAAATAACGTTGATTAACCAAGTATTTATAAAATAATATATACGTATTTGATTGTATTTCTGTTTTTAACTATCTTTGAAATTCTAGACGAAAAATAAAATGAATAATTAAAAGTTGTTTCTTTACAGACATTTACACTATTTACGGATTGAGTACCGAGAACGAATCGTCGCGGAGTATGAAAATGCCGGAGGGGAGCTGAATCCAGTGATCTACAGAGCTGCTGGGCAGCAATATCGAATCAGCATGAAAAAGTAACGTATGTATGAAGAAAATAGTATAATGGAATACCACTTAATAAAAAATATTAATAAACTCCTTAAGTTTTAAATGCAATTGTTAAAACAATACGACGCATGAACGGATAATCGGACGTCTACTGATAAAATACTCTTAAATATTTAATCCGATAGCACGAAAATGACCCCTTAATTCATTTTTCATTTTCGAATTCACATAATTCGATCGTAAAAATAGTGTACGCTATTTCAGTTTCTGAACAGATCTGCTAACTAATTCTCTAAATATATAACTGTACTTTTAACGTGGAAGTGGGTGAAGATAGTTATAATGATACTAAATGTTAAAATAATAATGATAGTACTAATATAGGAATTCGTAATAGGCATGACGAGAACGACGAGAACTGGCTGTTGTATTAAAGTGTAATATTCAAATATAAAGTAACGTTTGGAATTCAATGTTGAGTTTGTTTTGACAGATAGTGATTCATAGAAATCGATAGATGGATATGTAAAATAAACGTTCGGTATTGTTAGATACGTAAGACTGTGCGAAACAGTGACATATTTAAATACAGGGTGGGCCAAAATAAGGGTCCTATCTTTAAATTTGAATAACTTGAATTTGAATAACTTCCACAAAATAAAGGTTAAACTCACCAAACTTTATGTGTGTGTAGACTGACCCTTCCGAGATTTTTTGAAATAAACAAAACAAATTTTAGCCGAAAAACACTTCTTAAAACTTACAAAAACTAAAGTATTGTTTTTTACACTGTTTTGAGTTTTTTAAGCAAAAATAATGTTTTCTAAATGAGGGTACGTTCCTTAGGGCTAATACGGCTCATGCTTGCTTCGGAAGGGGTCCTTTACTTATTCTAAAAAAAAAAATCAAAAAAAATCAATAAATAAAAAAGTTATGAATTTTTAAAAATAGGACCCTTATTTTTGCCCACCCTTACAAACGCTCAGTCAATCGGAGAACAAAGATTGAAAACGGATAGCGATGAACGCCTGTGCTTTGTTGCCCCAGTGTGCGCAGGGAGCAAACTGTATAGTGTAATGAGCGTGGGAGTAAAATGATGTCAATATACATCTGTAATAAAAGTAATGTCAAATCCTTTTATGTTTTGAGTTTTCATTTGTGATCAAACCCACTGAAGAAACTAATTATCGATATACTAGACGAATAAACCGGCCGAAGAAAACAATATATTCAGTTTTATATAACGTAACATATAATGTAACACAATGGGTCGGGATACACAATCATGAGGGAAAAACGCCACACAAAACAATTCAAAGAAACATTACAGACTTTCGGATGTTTTAATACTAAGAGATTACAACATATCAAGGTCAAAGTCGACGCGGGTATAAGAGTTAATGAGATAGAACCATTGTCAGTTTAGAAATAAAGTACCTGATGAAGGTTTTGGGTTATATTGATTGGAGAGACAAAGCTAAAATTAATAGTAGGGACAGTTCTTAACCAGAACCTATTGATATCGGATTTGAAGACGACCCTATTTTAATCTGCAGAGAAGCAGTCCTGTGGTAACATGTTTCACAGACGGAAAGTTTTTGCGGAAAAGATTTGTTTATGGAAGTTCCACCTGACGTTAGGCACGCAAAGAAAGAAAGAATAGTGTTTTTCTTTGTGGTAGAAATCGAGCTCTTTGAATTGAATCACTTGCAAAGACTGACCGGGGATTGTAGGTCAGTCGATGATCTTCCATTGAAATAGCGATGAAGTAGAGAAAGACTAGCAATGTCTCTTCTGTGAGAAAATGACCGTAAAGATACCTTAATACGCATGTGAAGATTTTATCACCGCCTTCCTGCGCGTTAGTCGCTGCCTGTCGGTCGCTGCATTAGGTGCTACACAACACGTTCGTAGGATTACCGTTTCTCTCAACATCACTGAACGTGTTGAGCAAAGGTACTGCATCAAATTTTGTCAAAAGCTTGGTGATTCTCAAAGCAAAACAATTCGTAAGATTCAGCAAATGTTTGGTGAAGATGCGATGGTTGTAACACAAATTAAGGAGTGGTTAAAACGATGCAAAAATGGTCGCGCATGAGCGGAGAGACGGTCAGCATTATGGCAGCCCCAAACTGCTCGGAGTGCAGCTGTCGTTGAGAGGGTGTGAAATTTGGTGATGGAAGATCGTCGTTCAACTGTGCGGGCAATCGATCAAGACGTCGGTGTTAGTAAAGATTCCGCACATGCAATTTTGTGTGATGATTTCAACTTGCACAGAGTGGCTGCGAAATTTGTGGCTAAGTTCTTTTCGCAGGAACTTAAAGACCTCCGTTTGAAGTTGCACAGGACCTTCTGGAAACCGCCAACACTGATCATGGGTTTCTGAACACCGTGATAACTGGGGAATAGTCATGGCTGTACGGGTACGACTCAGAAACAAAGAGACAGTCGTCGCAATGGAAGCATCCCGAATATCCAAGGCAAAAAAGCACGACAGGTGTGAAGAAACATCAAGGTGATGCTGACTGTCTTCTTTGATATCTGTGAAATTGTGCATCACGAATACGCATCGGAAAGAGAAACAATGACGAAGGAGTACTACCAAGATGTTCTCCGGCGTCTCCGTGACGCAGTTCGGCACAACAGACCAGACATGTGGATGGCAAAAAACTGGCAACTCCATCACGACAACGCCTTAACACATTAATCCCAATTGATCAGACATTTCCTGGCCAAATTCCAGTCGTTCACTAACCTCCCTACTTGTAACAGGTACCCCAGTATATTTCGTCACCGTGTCATGGAGCCAGTTATAAACATGTACCCCGCTCGTCGTCTGTGTATCTGTGCTCACGCCTCTGGTTCTGTACACAGAGATCTTGCCAGACCGTGAACACTATTTTGGCCGATGATCGTCATAGTGGCAATAAAAAAAAGATGTCGGTCGAATCTCCTCTAGGTCCGGATGATGATGATGATAGCTGGCTTTGTCGATCTCGTCTCTGTGAAGGCATCGACAATAGGAATAATTCAACAACTTGGCGAATTCTTTTTGTATCAAATAATTATTAACAAATTAAAGGAAAGAATTGATTTTACATTAACTCAATATCTACTGTATCGTAAAAACTGTCTTCCCTAGGTTGTCTCTCTGTGCGTGAATTTATTTACCATTGCAAGTTCTTAATTAAGTCATTAATCTATGTTTAGAAAACGGTGGCCGAGTCTGAGCTCCGGCTAACACGAGCCGCGAGCATCACGACCGTCCGGGCCGCGATCCCAGTTCAAACTGCTCGTGTAACTGTCTCTTTGCCTAACTCTGGGGAACTGATTCTCTCGGCGTCCTCACGCGTCCACACTTATTGAAAAGGTTCATTGCGACACGCTTTCGGTCCACCCCTTTCCTTTTCCTTGAGTCTTTCTTCCTCTCTCGGAGTTGTTATGGGTTGGGTGGTACGCGCGGTACGGGCAATTGATATTCCTCGCTTAGATATTATTTTTATCACAAAACACTTATTCTCTTTCTCTGTCTCTATTGGGAGTGCGTTCGCGCGCGACCCCCCAAGTGCTGACATTCATCAGTGACTAAGAGATTCTTAACGAAAATTATCCAGCTGTTCAAACTCATCGTCGTGCAGACTTAACTGCTATAGACAATTGTACATGACTTTTCTTACAAAACCTAGACAGCCCGGCGCCTTAACCCAGTTGTTTTGAATAGCTGATTCGGTGTTGAGTATACGTACTAGTCTTATATCTCTACTGTGTTTCTACGTAGGGTCCAGCATCATCACCAAGATGCATACTAGTGCGCCCTAAGGTACCCGATCTCCGCCGGTCCTAATTGTTCTGTCATATACTCTCAGGACATTGCTCCTTTCGACTTCTGGTTGTTTCGAAAATTGAAGACGCTATTAGAAGGTTTTCGTTTTCAGACTAGTGAAGAGATAGTGCGGACGCGACGGTGGAGATGAATACCATTCAAAAAGAAGACTTCCAGAGGTGTGTCCGGCAGTAGGTGCATCGGTGGTCTACGTGTGTGCAAGTACAATGGCCTACTTTGAAGGGGATTAGGGTCCTAACCCCGTCAGGTATTTGAAATATTTTTCTGACCTCAGGGCGGATAATTTTGGGACAGGCCTTGTATATATATATATATATATATATATATATATATATATATATATATATATATAGAGAGAGAGAGAGAGAGATATTTGCTGTTGTACATGTTTGTATAAATAACACTATTACTATATATATATATATATATATATATATATATATATATATATATATATATATAACTTGAAGAAAGAGGCAAAATGCGTTCAGAAACTATGTGTTAGATGCAAGTATTATTTTTTGATTGACCTCTTTTTCTAATAATTTCGCTCGGAACAACGAGCTTCATCAGAGATTTAAACAAATAACAGGTATTAACCTAATTCTTTTTGTAAGAGTCCTTCTCGATCTTGTAAAAGTGGCTTCCTTATGTAATGTGGACTAATTGTGTTAATGTCTCTTGTAAATATGAACTTAGAATCGCGCATGGTCACAGGTATATAGATTTGGGAAAGTTTATTTTTGTAAGCATCTTTAAAGTGTAAATCTTAAAGAAAAAGGCAAAATATCTTCCGAAACCATGTATTGTATGCAAATATTTGTTTTTATTAAGATCATTATATATATATATATATATATATATATATATATATATATATATATATATATATATATATATATATGGAGTAAGGTATACGATAAGTCATGAAAATTAAATTCTCTGGTAGACAACATGTGTGAAAAAAAGACAAACGGAAAACAGGTTAGAATGCAGGAGAAAAACAAAAACAAGAGACTTGACAACTTTCGTTCGTATATTAACGAACGAAACCGGTAAAATCTCTTGTTTTTGTTTTTTGTGCATTCTAACCAGTTTTCTGTTTGTCTTTTTCACCCCCCTCCACACACGCATATATATATATATATATATATATATATATATATATATATATATATATATATTTCTGTTTCATTTTACTTCAGGCGAATCTCTCGGAAATGAAGGATATTTTCCTTGTGGTCTATTGGCCTTATCGGATTCCATGACAAGAATCTATCTAGTCTGGTGGAGCATCCAGCTAAGTGCTGTTACTTGAGGTAACATTACTTGGAGAAGGTTCACCATTCCTCGTATGGGCCAGTGTATAGCTGTGTTGATGGGGTCTTATTTGGGCTGGGAATTCTATGTTATTTTGAATGTTACGTCAGGGTTTACTTGTAGGGTGAAGTATCCTCATGTCAGGCTGTTCTGACAAACCCTTGTACAGAGAAACTGAAGACACTCGAGGATCGTGTCTAGTAGGTAATTCAAACTCTCCTGTAATTCAAAGTCTCTTGGGTAATTCAAACTTATGGGTCTGTCTTGTTAATTTTTTGTTACTTGTTTTCTTAAAGGAAGATAACAAGTATCTTCTAAAATTGAATACCGTTTCCTACTCTCTTTGCTTTTTGATTGTAAGGTATCCATTTTGGAAATTTATTATATTATTACGTACATTAATGTTGCAGTAATCTTCTGATGCAAAACTGGATTAAAAAAAAACTTTTGGTGGAACTATGATGCGACAATTTATATTTCTGTCCGGTGTATATATATATGTCATGAATTCTTTTTCTGAAGAAATATTATTTTCATTCATATTTATTTTTTGATTTTATAATTTTCTATCGTAGAAAGGAAAAAAACTATATATTAAACCATGTATTATTTTAATGCTGGGTTAAAAATAAAAATAATTTTCAGACAATTTTAAATTGATTTCCTATGACTTTTTTCTTTTGGAAGTAGCTAAAACGATATTATAAACAATTGAAAAATAATTTTCAAATATAAAAAGCATTTACATATGAATAGTTTGAATGAAAAACGCGACAAACGCCATATTCAAAATTGCCAAACTATGACTATAAAAGTGTAGCATTTAAACTTTCGACCATACCACAAAATAATGTTTACATGACAAAATAGCGGCATAATTTTTTTTGACTTACATTAAAAAAAGTTTTTAGTCGAAGTATATATTTAATGTATTCTTCCTTTTATTGTTGAACACAAGGTTTCGAGATCATCCGGGAACTTCCAGGCACAGAAATCAGCCATCGGTAATCACCTGGTAAGTACAAATAGTTGTTCTGACAAGTATTCCGATGGGTGGTTTTCTGTTTTACACAGTGCCAGGTCGAACTACTATCTCAATATTATTGAGGCGTTAGTTATTAACAATTCTCGACCTAGCCTGTGTAGACAAAAGATTTTGAAGCATCAGTTGGAGATCTTTAATGATTCAAATCCACCATAACATTGAGAGATTTACTTTTTTTCTCTCTCAATCGTTTTCTCCAACTTAAAGAAATGTTTTCCCCTCATATATCATTCGATTTTTTAAGTTTTAAACACACACCCACACATACACACCCACCCACCCCCACCCCCACACACACATATATATATATATATATATATATATATATATATATATATATATATATATCGTACATGTATTGGTTTCTGTAAATGTAAATCCGTAGAAACTCAAGTGTTTATAAAAAGTGCTCAATACCAAGTAGAGCTGTTTATAAGTATAAATTTTTATTTATAGAAACATTATTGGTTACATATGTGCATACATGTTTCGGTTGCACTTTCCCAAGAAAGTCAACCTCATCAGACCGAGAATCTTTCCTGGAAGATTCTCGGTCTGATGAGGTTGACTTTCTTGGGAAAGTGCAACCGAAACATATATGCACATATGTAACCAATAATGTTTGTATAAATAAAAATTTATACTTATATATATATATATATATATATATATATATATATATATATGGGTGTAATCAGTCTAATAATAAATAAACCTAATAATTAATCAGCAAATAAAGGTATAACTTACAGTTTCGTGCTGAGTTTATTGAATGATTTTAGAAGCAAAGTAAATCCCAATTTGTTTTTGCCTTGTCATTTTTGTTTGATATTCTGTATGGAATTATCGGGAACTATTCCCTTCTTCAAGCTTTCAATAACGTGTAAATAGAGTTCTTGAAACCGGCTTACTTAAATTATTATTTTCTGATTAGGTGACAGGTGTCGCTTATCACGATAATATGTGTGGGCGTTTGTTGTCTGTTTTATATCCGGTACACATGAACCAGGAAGGGAAATAAATAAAAGAAGGAAACGAACTGTCTCTAGTTAAATCTGACTGTCCAACGTGAGTGGGATTGTTGTCTTTGAATGACAACGTTTTTTTATGTGTGGTTGTCTGCTGTCTATTTCTCATCCGATATAAATTGGCAAAGAAGGAAAATAACGTGTAAATAGAGTTCTTGAAACCGGCTTTCTTAAATTATTATTTTCTGATTAGGCGACAGGTGTCGCTTCTCATGATAATATGTGTGGGCGTTTGTTGTCTGTTTTATATCCGGTACACATGAACCAGGAATGGAAAGAAATAAAAGAAGGAAACAAACTGTCTCTAGTTAAATCTGACTGTCCAACGTGAGTGGGATTGTGGTCTTTGAATGACAACGTTTTTTATGTGTGGTCGTCTGCTGTCTATTTCTCATCCGATATAAATTGGCAAAGAAGGAAAAGAAGAAAAAAAGAGGGTAAAATGTTCTCTATTTAAATCTAATTATCTGGTATAGATTGGGTAATTATGTGATCGGCAACATTTTTAAAGATCTATATCTAAAATTGAAAGTTCTGTGTTTTGCTTGTGTGTATAGGCAGGATTACATCGATCATGTTCCTAAAAAAATCTACATGTGTGTAAACCTTTATATTATTGGTAACTATTTTGTCTTTCTATTAACGAACAGACAGATACATACACCCAGACGTTCTCTTTTCTTATATATACAGGAGAACACCTGTGTACATGTGTCTGTCTGTTCGTTTATAAAAATACAAAATGGAGAGTTACCTAAAATATGAAGGTTTATACACATGTAGAATTTTTCTTAAGAACATGATGGAAGTAGTACTGACTATG
Organism: Sepiola atlantica; assembly: GCA_963556195.1. Classification (NCBI taxonomy): domain Eukaryota; kingdom Metazoa; phylum Mollusca; class Cephalopoda; order Sepiida; family Sepiolidae; genus Sepiola; species Sepiola atlantica. The sequence continues at coordinate 24,778,119 of OY744547.1, read as the reverse complement.
TAGGTGGCGTTTAAGAAAACTACAAGCTCTTTTCGAACAGTTTGCATGTCACCAAGGGATTTATTTGTGAGTGTTTTTTAAAGTCGGCTTATCAAATATCTGAATTGCTCAGTTTAAAAAGTTCTGAAAAAGTCGAGTGTGCTGTTTTGATTTCACTTTCCAATTCCCTTTTTTTAAAGCAAGGAATATATATTTTACCCTTTTTAAAAATATAATAAGATATAAGTACAGAATTTTAGTATATTTAGTACGTAACACCTCTCTGTATGCCTGTCTATCTGTCTGACACGTTATCTCTCTCTCGTTTTTACTCTCACTTTATCTCTCTCTCTCGTTTTTACTCCCACTTTATCTCTCTCTCGTTTTTACTCTCACTTTATCTCTCTCTCTCGTTTTTACTCCCACTTTATCTCTCTCTCGTTTTTACTCTCACTTTATCTCTCTCGTTTTTACTCTCACTTTATCTCTCTCTATATATCTAGATATATCTATATAAATTATAAAAGAAGACGCCTCTCTGTATGCCTGTCTGCTAGTCTAACACTTTATGTCTCTCTCGTTCTTACTCTAACTTTATCTCTCTATATATATCTAGATATATCGATATAAATTATAAAAGAGGACGTCTGGCTGTATGTCTGTATGTCTATTAGCCCTTTAATAGGAAGACAGACTAGTTGATTTTACTTAGATATAAAAGTATTCACATGTACAATTTGCCTCTGAACATAATGAAAATAGTTATGTGTCCCTAGCTGCCCGTCCAAACAACTAAAGACTCTTTCGCGACATGTTGCACATTGCAATCCATCTATTTATAAGGGTTAGTTTAAGAGTATTAACATACTTGAATAGGTCAGTGCTTAAGATATCAGGATGACAACATCGATGTTTTTGTTAAAATAAACTCTCCTTACTATACAGTTGAATATGATGCTATCTCACACTCGAACGGCGAGTAACACTGCTTTTTGAGGGCTTCTCAAATTTAGTAAAATAAGTATAGTCAAGATACTGCTGAACTTAGAACTGTTAACTTTACTTATCTATTCATCTCTCTCTATCTCTCTCTTTATATGTATATGTATATATATATATATATATATATATATACATATATATATATATATATACATATATATATATATATATACATATATATATATATATATATATATATATATATATATATATATATATATATATATATATATATATATATACGTGTGTTTATCGTTCAAGTTTCAAAGTATTGCATGGAAAGTTAATAAAATTGAAATATAAGCCAAATTAGCAATACAAGATTAATTTTTTTTTCTTACACTAATCCTATCGATTACGGAATAAAATTCCTTCTTCAGGGGTGACCAGTATTGAGTCATTTTTTTTTTCATCAAAAAACAAGAATAAAGTAACTTATTTCTTTGTTAATTTGATAAACGTCTTTGATGGTACGACGTCATCGCCGTGCTGTTATGAAATGGCGGGTAGGATTCAAAAACCGGTGTCGAACGAGAGATGCGTTGGCAATTCCTTCTTCAGGGGTGACCAGTATTGAGTCATTTTTTTTTTTTTCATCATTACTTGACAGCGTATTTTTTATTTATTAGGTATTGTTGACCTAAATACATTCTATTCGGTGTAAACAGTTGTTTGCTTATATATATATATATATATATATATATATATATATATATGCGTGTGTGTGTATATATATATATGTATATATTTATATATATATGTATATATATATATATTTATATATATATATATGTATATATATATTTATATACATATAGTAAGCTATGAAAATATATTTAAGGCAATTAAGCTACACAGAGGCAAATTTCTTTTTTAGCATAAAGATTCCCCCCCCCTACCGGGGGATGAAACGCGGGAGCCTCTGTGTAGGTAAATTGCCATAAATATATTTTCATAGCTTACTACCTAGCTCTACTTACGTATCGAGCACTGTTGAAGTAAATACTGAAAATTGATACATAAAAAATTATATCTCCTTATGAAATTTTATGTGGATACATGAAATATATATATATATATATATATATATATATATATATATAGGGCATTCAAATCCCGTGTCTATCACAATATATTTTGGGGGGGTTGTTGTTGTTCTTGTTCTTTGTTCTAGTGATTATACATATCCTTTTCTTGGTAATATTCTTCATCTTCCCTTTGTTCTGTGGAAACCGAAAATAGAACACTTTTACTTCCGACGCGTTTGATTCCTTTCCGAACTTCATCAAAAGGCAAATTAGGAATAAGTTACCGCCAAAATGAAATAGGAGCCGTCTTCTGAAAGTCGGTAAGAAACGTTAGCGCCCACGTGAGTTGTGCCAAGGCACGAGAAAGTCCTTAGAGATGCTGAATGCTTTCTACCGCTTTACGTATGACCGTTTTACCTTTCTTTTGAATTTAGCACTTTGATGTAGTTGGTATTTTCTCCCGCTCTCATGGGGACTAGATGTGATACGGGGTCGAGAGACTTTAATGTAAGGTGTGTCCATTTCTGTAAACATTCATCACCGGTAACTATCACTTATAAGGATTACCTCGGCCTAGGAGGATATCTCTTCCTCGAACCAAGGACATAATTTTATACGTATAAAAATGTAATTTACATAGGTTTGTTTATTTTTTCAGTAAATATGTCTCTCAAAGATATTATTTTATATGCTGTTCGGTAAAATGGTACGGTAAAAATTTACACCGGCAAAAGTGGCATTCGTAAATCTAGCAGACGTGAATAAATAGGACAAAATTGCACAAAACAAGAACAATTTGATAACAGAAAATTAAGACTGTTCGGGAGGAGCGGGGCTGGGATACCCTCCGTCTCGATTTAAATAGTGGCTAAACAACTAACCCAATATTTTAAAATACGTATTTTAAAATAAGTAATTACTCTGTTGTTTTCAAACCATTAACACCTCAATTTCTATTCTTTTTTTGGGGGGTGGGGGGGTCTAGGCTATATATCCTTTTGTTTTAAATAGGTGCTAAGGACCTGCTCCAAAAATGTTCAAATAAATAAATTTAAATTTTAGTATGTTGTATTCAAGCAAACAAAATCGATTTTTCTAAGTTTTTCTATGTTTCCACTATAGAGTTTTTCGTAGGAGCTAAGTGCCATCATATTGTTTTAAAACACATGTTTTTAGATAAGTATTTACCTACTCGAAAGAATCCACTCCACCAGACTAGATGAATTATTGTCCTGGAATACAATAAGATCAAGAAACATCAAGAAAAATATACACTAACATAGTTAACTGGTCAATTGGAAGAGAGAACATTTAATCTTTTTAAGTGTTTTACAAACTCAATGTTTGACAGCTATAGGACAACTTTAATGGGATATATATCTATGTATCTCATATAGAAAGCAAGTGCTAACCACAGGAAGATGCCCCTTGATGTCTGAGAACTTCGACTGAAGTAAAATGAAACAAATAAGTGAAAAATATTTATATATATAATATAATTCTTACATAAATAGTAATTATAATTACCTACAGACACCAGTGGTTGTTGCTTATGCAATCATCAGTATAAAAGCTGCTAATCACTGCCAGTCGAAGGATTCGAACCCGGTTAGAAAGTCACATTTGACTTTGCAACCTGACATTCAACCCCTAGGTCAACATTAATAAACAGTGGAAATAAGTGAATTTAAACTATATATAATGTCAAATTAAGCGGACATATACATTAAGCCTAGCCAGATAGTGTTCAACTGCTTGGCAGGAACATTGCTTTACGCCTAATATGGCTGATTGTGAATTAATTCTCCAAGAGGCCCATCTTTGATTTAAGGTGGCGATAACAATGTTTTTTATTTAAATATAAATTATTACTACCTACAGACACCAGTGTTTTAATGCTGATGCAATCATCAGTCTAGGAGATGCTAATATATATATATATATATATATATATATATATATATATATATATATATATATATAGTAAGCAATGAAAATATATATGTCAATCAAGCTACACAGAGGCTCCCGTGTTTCATCCCCGGGGGGAATCGTATCGAGCACTGTTGAAGTAAATACTGAAATCTGATACATAAAAATTATATCTCCTTATAATATTTTATGTGGATACATGAAGTACTAATATATATATATATATATATATATATATATATATATATATATATATGAATAACTGTATAGTGTAGGTTTTTTCAGGACACTTTAATCAAATAAATTTTTATTCTGTGAATTTTTCTGAGCATTTTGTAATGTTGCAGAGACGATATTAACATACAAATATTGTTTGGGACAAGACAAATGAAACGGACCGTAGAAATATATCTCACAGAAATGTTATGTATTTTGGAAATGTGAAAAAATAAAAATAAAAATAATAAAATAAAAACATGGTTATTGGAATATAATATGAACCTGCCTTCATTACTACAACTATTTAATTTCAGCCAATAAACATTAAGAAATGAACAGAAGCAATGAAAAAATGCGGCGTCTTTTTTACGGTATGTGTTAAGGTTAGGGTTAGGGTTAGGGTTAGGGTTAAGGTATGAGTTCACTACATTAAATCTTTTTTTTATTTTACTAATGGGTCACCGCGGGAGAAACTCGGGGATAATAATTAAGGAGATTGTCAGTTGGACGCTGATCGCCACCACGAGCGGATTGGAAACAATGGGTGGAATAGTCAGAAGATTACTTAAGAGGAACTGATTATCCAAGAGGACGGATCGACACATATTTGTTTACATTAGATTGAAGACGACCATGTTGTAGTCGATTGGTAAACAACATCGTAGTTGTTTGTTCCACAGATGGAATGTTCGAAAGAAGAAACTTTGTTTATGAAAGTTTCGCTTGTTTTTTGGGGCAGAGAAATAGACGCAAAATGTCTTTGCAGTGGTTGTTGCTAGCGGGGTTTTGTAGTGAATGTTTTGTAGGATGAGGGTAGTAGGTATTGGAGCTCAGCCGATCACCTACCATGAACATAACGATACAGTAGAGATAGGCTAGCAATATCTCCTTCGTGTGAAATAGATAAACGCGTGTGCCCCTATTCAACTATACTAAGTAATCGTAATTTTCAATTTGATCGCTAAGTAATCAATCTTTTACTAGGTGTGTGTCTATTACTCTCACCCTCTCTCACTCTGTGTTGCTTGGACGTCGACTCTTATTTTACACACTTTTGACCACTATCGCTTACGTCACGAACGTCTCTCTCCCTCCCCCTCCCCCTCTCTCTCTCCCTCTCTCTCTCTCTCTGCGTTTATTAAGAGGCAAAAAATAAATTGAAATACTCCATTATGGCACATAGGGAATATCACCAAGTGTTTTTTCCTGATATTTAACCCATAGTGAGTTAAAGATATATATATATATATATATATATATATATAAAGATAGAAAAATAGATAGATACAGAGTTACACAGAGAGAGAGAGAGAGAGAGAGAGAGAGAGAGAGAGAGAGAGAGGACAGAAAGACACTAATTTTATATATTTTGATTTTAACTGGCTTCGCAAACTCAGTTTTGTCTGGTGAACATTGTTCGGCTGAGTTACAATCTTATATTCTTCCTGCAAGGCATTCACACACTCTCTCGTCTTTCTACGATAAAACAAAGTGACTTTCCTTTCTCCCTCCATGTACTTAGAGTCGGGTGGAATTTCCAGGAATCAAATTCCTTTGCAAGGGTTTCCCGACTGCAGAAAACGTTACCGCGGAACTGTTTCCTTTTGATAGCAACTTGATCGTGCTCAAATGTCAACAAATTCGTGCCATAAACTGTTTCATAAGTAATCTATTACAGCAAATACCTTTGATCAATGTCGATAACTGGTGACTAAATAGTAACATGAAAATAACCGAACGCAAAAAAGTGATGCACCGGGTTATTATGTTTCTAGAGCTTTTATATAAATGATTAGTTTTATTAACACAGACATGTACAAAATCTGCAACATTGGCATGTCGATGTTATCGATCAACAGCTGTGAGAAACTGAGATCTCATCAGGGAGAATTAAAATTCGATCTTAACGTCAGATCATATTTAGGAAGAATGAAATATGGGAGAAAAGAAAAGAAAAGAAAAAAGAAAATTAAAAATGTGGAATTAAATCTAAGCCAAACTTGAAACTGTGTCTTCTTGCCCACCTAAACACCAATACGACACTGACACGTCGAGACATTAGCTGTGAGTTTTCGTTTTTCTCCATTTTTTGTCTCTTTCCCTCTCTTCTCTACTTTCTTTTTTCTATCTTCAACGAGTATATTTTATTATATTTTTATTTTATTCGATATTTGATTTTAAATGGTCTAAAATCTAACCACGTAAGCGTCGCAGGTTTTGGTACATGTCAGTATAAATAAAAATAATCATATATAAAAAGCTCTATTTGATATTGAGCACTTTTTATAAACCCGGTATAAATTCTTTTAATTCCTAACCTGTGGATGTTTACTTCACTATATACACACACACACACACACACACACACACACACACACACACACACACATATATATATATATATATATATATATATATATATATATATATATATAAGATCAGTGCAGTAGAAGTCCAGCAGACTGCTCGATTTGTGAGAAAGTTACAAAGCAACATCGTAATGTTCATTTATATATGTAATACAGAAGATTAAAACGACATTGGTACCGTCGGTTTGAAATAGACAAGTGAGCAACAAATGATCGCGTATTATTGACTCTCTTCAGCCGTTTTTGTGGATTATCTCATCTTTGAACTTTCATCAATCGACAAGATTGAAGAAAAGAAATCAAGCCGAAATATAAAATCACCACATCGTTTTATTAGTTATTTTCAAGCAAAATTCACAACAACGGCTGAAGAGAATTAACAAGGCGGGATCATTTGTTGATTTAAAACCGACTGTATAACTAATTTTCCTCTTCTGTATATATATTCCACAGGAGCGTCGAACACTGTAGACGACAATTACACTTCCCCCGCTTCTCGGGTAAGTGTATCTTAATTTCAATCACTGTGTGTGTCGATTTGTCGCTGGCGCGTAGTCCTGAGCGTTTGTCTCGTGATCTTAGACTGAATCTACGAACGGGGTTTTAGCCCATGCGACCGCCTGCAACCTTCACTCCTGCACTGATGAGAGTGAAACCCCGAAACGATATTGTCTGTAGGTGAAAAACACTTTAATATTGAAATGAAATATTCATCATCAGCATCATGGTATTGATCAGATTGCGAATGTTTTTTTACTCTTAAATTTACTTTTATTTATTTCTTTTGTAAATAAAACCTATATTAACTTCACCATACTTTTAATTCATCGTCATATAATATAACATTTTTTAATCGTGTGCAGTTGCAGTACCTATTTTAATCGTAATTTCCGTATTTTAATTTTTAAACGTATAACATTCGCAATCTGAAATTTAATCAAAACTTTCGCATTGTTACATAATTAAAAAAAATTCTTATTCCTTTACACGAACGCAATTAGGTTTTAATCATGATCAGTTATATTCACCTTTTAAATCGAGGATTGACTTCTTGAATAAATAGGAAACCTAATTTTTTTTTTCGCACTTTGATTTTACATATTTTTATACTCCGTTAATGCCACCACCTTAATTTATTAATTAACATAATCACCCCTTCCCATCCCTTCTATATTATAGAGACCAATCAATAAATAGAATATCGTTGAAATTCTTTTTATTTTTCTACTTTTTATTTTTTATTTTATTCTTTATTTTTACTTTGTTTTAAAAGATATAAAGGTGTTAAAATTCTTCCATTTGGGTTTGAATCGTGATTGGAAACACATCCGAGGAGACCTAGTTACGGTCGAAATAACTTATAATGTGTACAATCCGAATGTATATTTAGTCTTTTTAAACCTCATAACGTATTCATGCTTTGTTTGAACGGACATAGAGCTCTCTGATTCGGAATCCTATCGAAAATAATCGAACCTGAAAACTATATATATATATATATATATTACCTACAAGTATAAGTTATTTTTCCATCTCTATAGATGTTTATGTACATTTATATATCTATGTAATTATTTGAGTCTACTTGTATGCTTGTGGGCAGCAGGCATATCTTTGAAATATCCGATACAAATTGAATTATGAGCGAATACCTCACGAGCCAGCAGAACCTATTTACTCAGACCAACCGTAAATGGAGTAATTTTCTACCTATATTTCCCATTGCTACAATATCTACTTTCTAACTAAATGCACACTTGCATGTCTATATTCCTCCCACGCGCACAGAAACACACACTCAATAAAACAACAGCAAATATTTTTATATATATATATATATATATATATATATATATATATATATATATTTATATATATATATATATATATGAGAGAGAGAGAGAGAGAGAGAGAGAGAGAGAGAATCAAATATGAAACTAAAAGTAAACTTTTAGTGGATAGAACCTATAGGGAAATGGTTTAAGCTCAATATACGAGAGAGAGAGAGAGAGAGAGAGAGCAATTATAAACATACATGAAAGAAGAGTGATAAACATGTACGAATGTCCAGATTTATTTCAAACTTCGATTGTTCAATGCAAGGTATATTCTGTAATAAAATTATGTTTATTATTGAATTATAATTTGAAAGGCCTTGGCTTAAGGAAAGTCCTTAAGCCAAGGCTTTTCAAAGATCGAAATCTTATCATCAGAGGAATTATATAAATAGATCAGTTGGCAGTGGAAATACCAAAATTGAACATTTGAAAAAATATTAAGAAATGGAAAGTGAAAAAAAGTTCGTGTAAAAAAGATATGGGGTGTGTCCAGTTGGTAATTGTCCGTTGATAAGGTGTTTAATGAAAGGAGATTTAGATGGAGAAGAGAAGTTTTTCGTGAAGGCAGCATGGAAAAGCGTTCAAAAATGAAGTAACTCCAATAGTGAGATGTTGAGTTCAAATCGTAAGCTGAGCGCACTCAATCGGAATTAATATGAGAAATCGGGCCATTTTAAAAATACTATCTGGACCAGAGCTGAATTGTATACAAATTGTATGTATATAGTTCATCTGGTGATAAGATTTCGATCTTTGAAAAGCAGTGGCCTAAGGAAAGAATCATAAACATAATTTTATTACAGAATATACCTTGCATTGAACAATCGAAGTTTGAAATAAATCTGGCCATTCGTACATGTGTATCACTCTTCTTTCATCTATCTTTATATACACACACACACACACACACATATATATATATATATATATATATATATATATATATATGTATATAACTAAACTTACCTGAGTTACTATATATATATATATATATATATATATAGTAACTCAGGTAAGTTTAGTTATATACATACATATATATATATATATATATATATATATATATATATATATATATGTGTATACAACTAAACTTACCTGAGTTACTATATATATATATATATATATATATATATATATATATATAGTAACTCAGGTAAGTTTAGTATATACAGTTTAAAAATCAAGAGAATGTTTACTTTGTTTATATTATAGTACTCAACAATAGATAGAGCTAAAGATATATATTACATTTATAAAAATATCTGGTAACATACCATTCTGTGTAGCAAAATATTTGTATAAATAAAAACAAACTTTTTTCAATTATTATAAAATACATATTCTATAATCATTACTAATCCGATAAAAGTACTCTCAATATTTGGTACATAGATTTATTATAGAAGTGAAGATGAAAATAAACCAAATGTAAAGTTGCATACTTTACAGGTTCATTATTATGGGTCAGACGTAATGGGTGAACATTTCAGATTCATGCGAGCAGTATTTTTTTGTGTTCATTCCTACATACATAACACTAAACAATCAAACATTTTGAAAATTTTGCAAAATTCAGAAGGTGCAGGACAAAAATAGCCGTTAGGGCTCCACGGGATTCAAAATCCATCATTTTTCGGTGAAAAGTGGTTTCATGCGACATTGCAGGTCCTAAAACATCCTCAAAAGCTATGAATGGATATAGATGGTTAAATCTGATATAGTACTTTAATTTAGGACCATTTTCAGGCTGTGAAATGGTTTTCATGAATGTAAAATGGCCAACAATCATTGGCCTGCACCTTCTAAATTTTGTAAAATTTTCTAAAATGTTTGATTGTTTAGTGTTATTTATGTATAAATGAACACAAAAAAAACATTCTACTCGCATGAATCTGAAATTTTCACCCATTACGTCCCACCCCTATTAGTATATTCAAATAGTATAACAAAGGATATATTATAAAACATCCTTTACACTATGCGTTTTACAGAAATAAGCCCTATCATCACAGGGAAAAACCAATAAATTATTAAGCATTGGTTAAGATTTTACATTTGAAAATATAGAAAACATTGTTTTAATAGTTTGCAATATATAGTTTATGATAGTTTAATAATAGTTTATAATATATAGTTAATAATAGTTTAATAATAGTTTATAATATATAGTTTATTATAGTTTAATAATAGTTTATAATATATAGTTTATAATAGTTTAATAATAGTTTATAATATATAGTTTATAATAGTTTAATAATAGTTTATAATATATAGTTTATAATAGTTTAATAATAGTTTATAATATATAGTTTATATTAGTTTAATAATAGTTTATAATATATAGTTTATAATAGTTTAATAATAGTTTATAATATATAGTTTATAATAGTTTAATAATAGTTTATAATATATAGTTTATAATAGTTTAATAATAGTTTATAATATATAGTTTATAATAGTTTAATAATAGTTTATAATATATTGCTCATAATAGTTTAATAATAGTTTATAATATATAGTTTATAATTGTTTAATAATAGTTTATAATATATAGTTTATAGGCTCCTAAATGCATTTCTTGTTACCTTTTAAGGTAACAAGAAATGCATGAACAAGCCGAAAGTCTTTGTAATAATGAGTCTCCAGATATATTACAAATACTTTCTGCTGCTTCATAGATGCATGTCTTATATTGCTTATTTCAGAACTCATAAACTATTGAAATGAACTTTTTAATTTTGTTCAAATTAATAATGTTAGCCAATGCCTAATAATTTATTAGTACTTTTCCTTCTGATGATACGACTTATTTCTTTGAAAAAAACATGGTTTAAAATACCTGTTTTAAGATATATTCTTTATCATATTTTAATATAATATACTTGTAAATTTTATAACTTTAAACTTGTTTTATTGTCATTTTCTCTTCTCTCTTTCTATTTCTCTCGTATATATACATATATATATATATATATATATATATATATATATATATATATGAAAAATATTTGTTGTTGTTTATTATCTACGGACGTATACGTTTCGTCTCTTTTCAATCAAGACTCTTCAGCGTAGAAGTATGACTATTCACTACCGGTCACTCGGTTCGAAACCCTGGATTATAAGTATTTTTCAACTTCAATCCAACGTCTTAAACCTCCCGGCCATATATATATATAGTATAAGGAAGGAAATTGATAAAATCTTTGAACCGCGGATAAGAATGTATTAAAGTAAAATATTTTGAAAATCAACAATCGTGCAAGTTAATTAAAAAATTCATTTATTTATTTTTTTTTGCAAGCTTTCGTTGTAGAACAACTTTGCCAGGCGAGACTTTCCTATAGTTGTTTTTCTTCTTTACTTCCTCCTCATTTTGATGGTATTAACTCCGAGGGGTCGATATGAGCAGAAAGAGACTTAAAGTTCTAAAGACGTTAGCATAAGTATAGTCCTGGCGATGTTACATTCTACATTATACATTCTAATCCGTGCTTCAAAGATGTCAATTTCCTTACTTAAAAAAAGCGTCAATCTGCGCAAAACATCGCCAGGGTTACACTTATCCTAACATTATATATACTAGCAAATATATGCTCCCTCCGGTCGCATATTTTTGCTACGCTGCCGCATCAGAAATGAACGCTCACGCGTAAACCGATGGAGCCCCAGTCATATCTCTGTGGTGGTTAGACATTGATTTTCTGTGTTTATGACCAAGAATATTTTTAGTTGAAAATAAAGAAGAAAAAAAATTCGACCCTACCCCGATTTTTGTTGTACCCTCGCCCATAAATAGAAATACCTTTAGTTTAAAAAGAAAGAAAAAAATTGTTTTGTACCCCCCCTCAATTTTTTTTATATTACCATGCATAGAAATATCTTTTAGTTAAAAAAGAAAAAAAGAAATTTTTTTGACCGCTTTCCACCAATTTTTTTTATCCCCCCCATACATATAAATAGTTAGCGTGGGTCCTAAAATGTTGAAGCACTAAAAAATCAAATACAGTGAACACAGTGTGTGTGTGTGTGTGTTTAATGACCTTTTTTTAATTAAACAATTTGATTCTACAATTAGTTGTATAGTTTTCCAGTACAATGTGTTAGTTTATTTTGTTGACATTAAAGAAAACAAATCATATCTTTTTTTTTAATAAATAAAACATAGAATCATAAATTCAGTTGAGGTCGTGTAAAAATGATAATATTGGATATGAAAGTATTAAGAAATCAAATACAGTAAACACGAAAAGTTTTTTAATTCTCGGAAAGAAGAAGGTTACCTGAACTGAATTCATTATAGTGTGTGTGTGTGTGTGTGTGTGTGTGTATGTGTGTGTGCGTGTGTGCGCGCGTGTTTTTATATAGTAATTTTCAAGTCAATTATTATTTTAAATAAACAATTTGATTTAATAAATTTGTGTTTTAAAACAATAAGATTAAGAAAATAAACAAAGTTAGGACGGTTTTTAAAATGGGAAACTGACACGGTGAATGACAGCGTTGTTGTTTACATATTTAACGTTCACATTAACGACAGCTAACGACAGCTGTTTAATCAGATCGCCATTTTACCGGGGGAGGGAGGACACCACTTAATAAACAGCCAATGACTTTGCAATTTTAAAGGAAATTGCCAACTAAATGGTTTAGAAAACACGCCGGTTATGAAGAAAATGGCTTTAATTAATTGTATGAATAATTTTTATTAATATACCCTTATCGGAAAATATTGTAAATACATATGTAAATTTGATAATATCAGTTATAAGTGTATATTTGTAAATATTAATTTAATTGAAGGTTTAAAGGAATGACTTATGTAAATAGGAAAATCCATCTGGTGTCTGTACAACTTTTAATGACAGTATATAAAGAATTTCAAAAAGATTAGTTTCAGTAAAATAGTCATACTGGAGTTTCGGCTTCAGACAGACAGACAGACAGACAGACAGACAGATACATAAACTCCACTATTAATAGATTTCAAAAAGATTAGTTTCAGTAAAATAGTCATACTGGAGTTTCGGCTTCAGACAGACAGACAGACAGACAGACAGACAGATACATAAACTCCATTATTAATATATATATATATATATATATATATATATATATATATATATATATATATATATATATATATATATATATGCGCCACCAACACATTTACTAATAGAGTATCTTTACATAAATGCAACATTAAAATCAAAGAAAACCGTAAATTATTCGTCTCCCAACATGTGCACTTATGCAGCAGAGGACAATTTAAAATAATGCCAATTTGCCAAAGCTAAGATTACACCTACTTACTAACACAAGAAAAATACTTTATATTTAAATTCAATCCAGCATTGAACAGATAGTAACTCAAACTACACACCATACGGACCGCACACATCTACATGCATATAGGGGCGGTGATACACGCATATATAGACGGAGCCGACGTACATGCGCGCGCATGTACACATGCACATGCGCGTGTGGGTGCCCACATGCATAGAATGTATGAACGACACGTGGGTGTATATGTGTATGTGTGCGCATGCATGCATACAAATATTGAATACACATGTACGTCTATATATCCGCCTATCTTTCTATCAACCTGTCTCTACCTTTCTCTATCTAAGCATACGCCTATGTATGTGTATACACATATATGTATGTTTGTGTGCGTGTGTGTATGTTTGTGTGGGTGTATGTGTATGTCGCTCACCTATGTACAAAATTAAAAAGTAACCACACAGATACACGCGCGAGCACAACAGCCAATGCGGCGCCGGGGCCATAAAAATAATAAATTTCTAAAGAAAACCCAAGACACTTCAAGAAACAGAGATGACCGATAAAATAAAGGTAAAACTCACACGTACTTAATAAACACACACGATTTTGACCAAGAGAAGCAAAATATAAAGGGATTAAAAAAAAATGGAGAACAGATAATAAAAACTGTTTATATTCAAAATAAAAACATAGAAGGAGTATCCATATACTCAGTCCTGGTACCGACAATGGCGAATTTATTTGTAAGTTCCCATGAGAAGGAATTATTATCTGGACCCATTAAAGCTTTAGTCTACTTTCGATATGTAGATGACACATTATGCCGTTTTAATAATCTAGCGGAAGCAAATAAATTATCATCCTCACTCCAAAGATCAAAGTGTAGTATCTGTTCCGATGGATACTGCACCCCATACTGGTATTGTCTTGTCCTTCGGGCTTGACTTACGCCGGTCAATGGGTCTGTCCTGTGCAGTTCTAGGATGTCCACCCTCCCAGGCTTTGCCTCCCCTCTTTAGGGAGGAGTGAGTTTATTGCTTACTGTCTGAGGCGCCCCTACCGGGGAATGCAGACGAGGCTGCCCAGGCAATTTTTAAACCTCATTTTCCCGACCCGACCTTGGGGCATATCTTACTTGTGGGAGTAAGATAAAAACTGGCCTTGCTCCTAACTCCTGGAGAGGAGTAAATCAATACTCCATAGAATGCATCCCGTATTAAAATATACTTATAGAGGAGAGCGTAATTCCACTTTAGCTGTCCTCGATGTATTGGTAACAAAAAAACCCATAAGGTTTCCTTACGCTAATAAACCTACGCTTACAGGACTATATACTCGCTGGAATTCATTTTGTCCTTACAAACGAAAGGTAAACTTATGTTAGACTCTCACACACGGAGCCTTATGATTTGTTCACAATCAAAATTAAACTAAGAAATCAGAATTATTACGAATACTTTGCTCAATAATGGCTATCCTCATGATGTGATTAAGTCAGTCATCAAAAGGACAATAACTAACTTTACCGAAATAAAACCAATTACGGTGACTAAATGTCCGATTCACATTTTTTTTTGCCTTGGTTAGGTACAGTAAGTGAGAGATTCGCCAAGCAAATCAGTTCAACAGTTGAACATTTCTACTTTGCTTCTAATGTGCGTCTTGTGTTCTCTACAAAGCCTTTATTGGCGTCCTCTCGTAAAGACGTTTTATCCCTTCACCATCACCATTATAATAATGTGATTCATAATTTAAAATGTGATGGAGTTCCGGCTATATGGGAAGGGCGACGTTGAGATTGTATTACAGAGTCCAAAACACATACCTAGTAAAATTAAGAATGAAAAATCTATTCAACCAACTTTCTAAATAATAACATACGGGTCTTGAAATCACGGACCATTTGCGCAAGGTATTTCAGCATGGACTCTTTTATCATCTTGAGTAACGCTCACTCGCTATATCACCTGAAAATCGTGGAGACTTCGCGTTCGTTTAAAGCGTCGATCCCTTTGTAAACAGAGTGAGTGTCTATTAGAATTAAGCGTGATCAGTCTCTGACACGTCGCCCATTGTACATTAACAATAGCGCTGTTTATATATATATATATATATATATATATATATATATTGTTAAATATATGAGTCGACTTATGTCTGGATATCATTTCGTAGATCCTTTCCATTGTCCGAATCATAATCTTAGTTTTTTTTGGGGGGGGGGATTGGAAGGAATTCACGAAAGTATATCCAGACTCACTGCAACCCAAAACCCGGAATTTACTCCATGCATGGCATTTTGGCTAAGATCAAAGTGCAGCATCTGTTCCGATGGATACTGCACCCCATAGACTGGTATTGTCTTGGCCTTCGGGGCTTGATTTACGCCGGTCTATGGGTATGTCCTGTGCAGTTCTAGGAGGTCCACCCTCCCAGGCTGCACCTACCCTCTTTGGGGAGGAGTAAGTTTATTGCTTACTGCCGGGGAATGCCGACGGGGCTGTCCAGCCAATTTTTAAACCCCACTTTCCCGACCCGACTTTGGGTCACATCTTACTTGTGGGAGTAAGATAAAAACTGGCCTTGTGCCTAACTCCTGGAGAGGAGTTAATCAATACTCCATGCTTGAATCCTCGGATTTGTTCATACGAACTCTATACGCCTTTGTTACGGTGATTGTCTTTGCTTTTATATTTTACATTATTTTATATATTGATTCTCTTTTAAATGTTAGCATTATAGTAAATTTTCTTCTGAGGATAAGACTACATCTTTGAAAAGCCGTGGTTTAATGAATGTAAAATAGGTTTACATAACCCTTGTTTTTAACCATCGAGAATTTCATAAATCTTCAATTTTACTTAATTTTTATTGTCATCATTTATCTACTTTATATATATATATATAATATTTATTCAATTCGACAGTCCATGTGAAAAGCAATCCAAAGACATAATTCACATCAGTTCCTTCAATTCTTTAGTTGTAGATTAACATGGACAAACTGATGGTTTTGTATGTAAGACGAACATGTAAATTATGATTCTTCACTGAAGTGCGGAAATAAAGAATTGAAGGAACTGATCTGCAATATGTCTTTGTTTTGCTTTTTACATGAAATTTGAATTGAATTAATATAATTGATATATATGCTCTTAATTTTGTAATAAATCTTCATTGAGCTTGTATTTGGAAAATGTCCGATACTCTAAGGAATATAAAATCGAAAAAATATATTCTTAAAAAAAGCCAATAATATATATACAATTGTTCCAAGAATTATAACATAAAGTCCAGAATGGCGTACGATCGTTTCCAAAACAGTTTGAAAATAAGTTATTTTATTTTATTTTATAAATTGATAAAGCTTATCCAAAACGTCACTTCATCAGCGCCTTTAACAACACGTCTTACAGAAAATCAAAGAAAAAATTAAAAACCTCGTCGTAAAGAAACATCTATTGACAGAAAGAGCCACAGAGACAAATAGTAGAAAAAAAGTTACAAATATAAAATAAAATTAAAAAAATAAATAAATAATAATAATAAAAAAATGAAATAAAAATTATAAAAATACAATATAAAAAAGTAAAAAAATATAAAAAAATAAAAAATGAACTCGTAAACTAATAAAATACAAAATAAAAATAAAAATAAAAATTTTAAAAAGTGGAATTAAAAACAACCTAAAAATTAAAAATAAAATAGAAACAAAAATATGTTTAGAAAACAAAAGTTGAATATTATCAAGGCTCCTTTTACAATATTTTTTAGGAAAACATCCTGCAAGAGGATATATTTATATATATATATATATATATATATATATAGAGAGAGAGAGAGAGAGAGAGAGAGAGTGTCAGGTTGTATATGAAAAGAAATCAAATAAACTGCTCGATCATATAAGAGAGCTAATATAAATTTATTTAGATACTGTATATTACATATTTCAGCAATGTACCGTGGTTTCATCCAAAAGGGCAGGTTTAGACATCTTTAGTAAATCTCCATGCCCAGTGGAATCATCGGCAAGCTGAAACGATTGTAGTCACACCCGACAGGAAATGGCGTCGGGCGTGACTACAATCGTTTCAGCTTGCCGATGATTCCACTGGGCATGGAGATTTACTAAAGATGTCTAAATCTGCCCTTTTGGCTGAAACCGCGGTACATTTCTGAAATATGTAATATACAGTATCTAAATAAATTATATATATATATATATATATATATATATATATATATATATATATATATATATATATATATATATATAAACGAAATTGTGCACAGGTCTCTATGCGTGGGAGTGTAAACATTTCTTGACTATCTCGCAGAAACCATATAAATGGAACATTGCTGGAACATCAATGAAATTACCGATTTTCCCAACCAAAATGGATTCGTGTCCACATGTGTGCGAACCAGTTTTACATTAAGCATTAAACACGCACAATCACAAACGCTGATACATTCTCTCTCCTCCTACGTCGTCTTCTCCCGGCTCTGCCTCCTTCTTTCTCTTCTCGTCTTTTTTCTCTCTCTTTTTCTACGTCTGTACGTCTTCTCTCTCTTTTTCTCCGTCTGCCCTCCTACCCTCTGCTCTTTCTTTGAACTATAAGACATTTTTCTTAATATAATACCATGGATAACTATATTATTGCAAAAGTAATTTAAACTCCTTCTCTCTTTCTCTCTCTCTCTCTCTCTCTCTCTCTCTCTCTCTCTCTCTCTTTTACACAGATTCACATTTTTTTTCTTTCATCACTATTTTATTTCATGTCTCTTTTTATCTCTCATTTTCATCTTTGTATTCATCTCGTTTTCTTCTTAGCTGTTTTTCCTTCGTGTATGTTTTAGTTCTCGTTCGCTTTTAGGATCTACCTCTCACTTTTGATTTTGAGATGCATGGTAAGTCATAGTACCACTAATACTCCTAACAATAATAATGATACTTCTTGGTTAGAAAAGTGGGAGAGAACTCCAGCAGTGCTCTATTATTAAAATGATGTTTAAAAATAAGAGCGTAATATTTATTTAAATGTGTATTACATAAATCAGAACAACATCGGTACCGTCGGTTGCGAATGCGACAAAAGGACAGCATGTGACCGTCCTTTGTAGACCCTCCTCAGGCTCAATTGTCAACGTTGTTTTTTTATCTCATGTAATACATATGATAATATTAATAGTAATATTAATGAAGATAAACAGTTTCGACCTCAAACCATTATGCATGAAATTACACCAAAACTAGCATTAAGCTTTCATGGGTTGCTATGTGTGTCATCTGGTATTCAACATTATAGCACTACATATTAACTATTACTACTACTACTACTACTACTACTACTACTACTACTACTACTAATACTACTAATACTACTAATACTACTACTAGGCTAAAGAATAATTAACGACGATTGGACCAATTTTGGCAGAGAGAAATCTGTCAATACCGGATGTGACCTACAGGATGTAGAATTATACTACATGGTGCCCCCATACCCCCCCCCCCCCAATATCTCACCCATGGAATCGTTAATAAAATTCACAATCTTTAACAATTCAACCATACTTTGAACAAATAAACTTCTGTCTCTGTTGTCTTCAACATACCGTGACCTTTTTTTTGCTAGGAGCAAAGAGTAGTGTCTGTTCTGATACAACACTTCATCTGTTCTGTCCTCGGTCAGTGAAGGAGAAATCCTTCTCGACTGAGGAAATTAAAATTTTTTCCAATCCAGAGTGCCCCTTTTTGGGGTAGATAGATTTTCCCCACATTAAACACCTACCTTGTGTCTCACTCTGCTCTCGTGGAGAGGCAAGTAAGTAAGAATTTCTCTCCGTCTGGCTTGTTCACCAAGTTTCAGTCATTAATGTCCAACACTCTTTGTTTTTTTTGTCGGTCAATAATAAACGCACCCGGATACGACGTGCAATTATGTCAATGACACATTCTTCTCTTGCCACTGCCCGGATTTAATTTTGCTACTGGAGTGCTCAACACACGAGTGGGGAGAGACACAACGTGTGTAATATTATAGTTGATTAGCTGTTGTTTATTTTGTACATTTATTCATTTTGTGACCCTGTTAGAGGCCGAAATAAAGACAAGGAAACACGGGGTTACAGGAACAAAGATATATTATTGAAGAAAAAGAATATATATACAAGAAGTGGTATTCTGGACTGCCAGTATAGAACTGGGGTGGAAGAAGTCAGTGAGTTGGAATGCTTCTCGCATTTTATTATGGATGGACGAGTTCATTTGTTCTTCGTACAGGTACGGCACCATAACAATTCATCAACAACGTTATTCACAAAAAGAGATTAATGTTATTTTGACAGGTTTCCCGACTGCCAGACTCCAGCTATGTAAATAAATCATATCAAGATTTAATTCAAGAAACATCAGAGGACGACCACCAATTTTCGTTGCTTTATCATGCTAAAGTTGGAAATTACATTTTCGTCAGTCTGCCTGCTTTGAATTGAAGAAGCATTTCCATTGGTCTGTCATGCTCAAGTTTGAAATATTATATCGTTTATCTGTGATGTGGAAGTTTGAAATAGCACCTTCATTGAATTGATGGTGGCTAAATGGTTAAAGACACGGACTGACGACCTGGGTGTTCCAAGTTCGAATCCGGCTCGTTCTACAAAAACACTTTCTCTTAGTATGTTGACAACCTTCACGTGGCCTCTCTCGATTCTAACTAGGAATATATTTGGGAAACCAATGCCAACAATAGAATAATTTGATTAACACGAAATGAATGAATGATTGTATTATACGGCTGAAGTTTGAAATACTATTTCATCGGCCTGCACGCTTTACTTTGAAATAGAATGTTCGTTGATCTATCGCTCAAGTTTTTAATACAATTTTCGTCGGTCCGTAACACTTATATTTTGAATAGCTATTTCGTTAGTCTATCACGCGGGATTTTGATATCATTTTTTTCGTCTTGCTGCAACGTATAAATATGAAATAGAACTTTTGGTGGTCGTTCAGGCTTGATTTTTGAATACTGATTTAATCTGCACGTTCTAATTTGAAACAGATTTTTCATCGGTCTGTAAACGACTGCACCAATACTGTGATAAGTGGCTTAATTTTGTTTTCAAGCATGTAACGAAGCTCTCTGAAGTATGCACGTAAGTCAAGTAATACAAGTATTTGGTTATATTTTTCCATTTTTTTTTAACCATAAAACTTTTTTTTGCATCATTTGCATTATCCGGACTATTATTCTCAGGGGGATTGTTCTTTTGACACCGGTTAATTCCTAGATTCTGTAGAGATTCTTAAGTTCAAAAAGATGCACCTGAAAAAGGTCAAAGGTTACAAAGAGGGGGA
>OY744547.1:24702094-24749594 GCA_963556195.1 Sepiola atlantica | reverse complement strand
ATATATATATATATATATATATATATATATGTGTGTGTGATTATGTTTATTTACATATACATGTACAAAATCTGCGATCTTCTCGGATTTTAACTCTGCCTGATGAGATCTCAGTTTTATAACAGCTGTTGATCGATAACATCGATATGCCAACGTCGCAGATTTTGTACATGTATGTGTAAATAAAAAATAATACTATGTAAAAGCTCTATTGGATACTGCCCACTTTTTATACACCCTGTCGAAATTATTTTGGATTACCATGCTGTGGATGTTTACCGTGCCTGGATTATATATATATATATATATATATATATATATATATATATATATATATATATATATATATATATATATATATATAAATATATATATAATCTATGCAACTGATGAGATCTCAGTTTTATAACAGCTGTTGATCGATAACATCGATATGCCAGTGTCGCAGATTTTGTGCATGTCTATGTAAATAAACATAATCATATATATATATATATATATATATATATATATATATATATATATATATATACATGCCAATGTCGCAGATTTTGTACATGTCTGTGTGAATAAAAAATAATCATATGTAAAAGCTCTATTGGATACTGCCCACTTTTTATACACCCGGTTGAAATTCTTTTGGATTACTTTGCTGTGGATGTTTGCCTCGCCTGGATTATCATATATATATATATATATATATATATATATATATATATATATATATATATATATATATATATAATCCAGGCAACTGATGAGATTTCAGTTTTATAACAGCTGTTGATCGATAACATCGATATGCCAGTGTCGCAGATTTTGTACATGTCTATGTAAATAAACATAATCATATATATATATATATATATATATATATATATATATATATATATATATATATATATATATGCCAATGTTGCAGATTTTGTACATGTCTGTGTAAATAAAAAATAATCATATGTAAAAGCTCTATTGGATACTGACCACTTTTTATACACCCTGTTGAAATTCTTTTGGATAACTATGTTGTGGATGTTTACCTTGCCTGAATTATATATATATATATATATATATATATATATATATATATATATATATATATATATATATATATATATATATATATATATATATATATATATATATATATATACCCTTATTATGCAGCAAGATTGAACCAGATATAAGTAGGTTACGCAAAACATGTCAACTTTGAAGTTAAGCATACAAAAGCGTGTTAGAGGATGATAGGTCAGCGAATGTGGCAAGGTTGTGACGTAGAAAACAGGAAGTCGATAGATATCGAGCCAGGGATGAAAGAGAAAGACGAAACTGGTTTCTTCATGTTAATCTGCGGAACGAAGGAGATCTATTTTATAGGTATTTTCCCTTCCCCTTGCGGTGGACGGGTTAGGACGGAGTAATACAGCGTAATATTAGAGCATGATGTAAAGGAAAAGAAACATGAAACTGCAGAAGAAATTATCAAAGCTTAGAACGGCAAGCAGGAACGGGTGCTCTGAGCGGTACCTTCCCAGATGTGGCAACAGGATTCTATCTTAGGACGTATTTGACATTTTTACAGGTAGAAGGCTGTGTCATTTGTAATATACCTATTAGCGCGATAGAATGATTCAACCATTTTCCCAGCGACTTTAGAAAGGGATTTGATGTAAGTCTACAATTTCAACTTTAGAGTCAAGGTCAGTCCCATAAGCTTATCAAAGCAAGGTTCTTCCTCAAAGAACCTTCATTTCAATTGGATAATTGTTTTTCTGTGATGTGTTTTCCAACAAAAGCTAAAGAAGTTAAACTTACCTGGCCCAGTTTGAGTAGGTGTGTTCGTGCCAGTCGAAGATAAGCCCTCGACAATCAGTCCGACAAGGGCTGGCTCTTGTGGTTTCTTCTGGCCCTGTTCTCTCGGACAGAGGTATTTTGCTGTTCAGCCTCAGAAGAGCCACCCTCCCAGGCTCTACCTTCTCTTTGAGAAAAGTTAGTTTTTTGGCTATTCGCCTGATGCGCTCCTTACCGGGGAATGCCGACGGGGCTGGTCAGGCATTTATTCGTAAGCCAGAGTGCGCTAAGCATATTGTGCTGGCTTTTCTAAACCACACCTGACTTTGTGTCTAACCTCCAGAAGAGGAGGTAAATATATTCCACAAACAGCAAAAAAATAGGTTTATATGAAATATAAACTGTATTTTCAATTTTACATGGGCAAAGATATTCGCACAAAAAATAAAACAAAAAAAAAGTGAGACTATTATTTAACCAAATGCGACTAAACTGTTGTATGCGTTTCAAAACTAATGGTAGTATCTCTACTGTATTTTCACATTTCGTATTTGATTGATAATGGTGATAGTAATTTCGAAAATTCTCACTCTCGGTTGTAAAATAAAAGAAATTTTATGTTCAACAATATAATAGCCATGCTTTTCAAAACGCCCCAAAATACCGGACGGATTTAATAAACAAAACGATGATTTATAGTTATTTGAAATTATTTTTTAAATGTATGTCCTAAAATAATATACATATATAAAACAAATTCATAGCTTTTAATAACATTATTTTATATTTCATTACTAATAGTTGTTTGACCTGAAATGGAACAATGTTTTGTGTTAATTTGCAAAATTATGCATTTTCTTATTGGTCTTCATAGATTAGAGAAAAGTCATTCTGTATAAAGTCAACACATGTTCTATCTTTTCCGTCGATGGTAGTCATGTTTTCTACAGATGTTTTTACCTGAAGAGTTATCTGCCCGTCGTAATTTCTATTTTTATAATCAAGGACAGATCTCTTTTGCATTTTCTTATGTATAAAATTAAAGCGATATATATATATATATATATATATATATATATATATATATATATATATATATATATACAGGGTGAGCCAAAAGTAGGTGGACAGTAAAAAACATTTTATTTCTTGATTTACAAAGCTTTGAAGTCTGCCTCTTACGCTTCGAGAAACAAATGTTTTTTACTGTCCACCTACTTTTGGCTAACCCTATATATATATATATATATATATATATATATATATATATATATATATATATATATATATGTGTGTGTGTGTGTGTGTGTGTGTGTGTGTGTGTGTGTGTGTGCCTGTGTGTGTGTGAGTGTGAAAAATACAACAGGAAAAACAAATTAAGCACAGGAAGAAATTATGAGAAAGGAGATATTTACCGGTTTCGTTTGTATCAACCTACGTCTTCAGAAAAAGTGAACAGTTTTAATTTATTGAAGAACGGTAAAGCATAGGGAAACAAAAGACGCACCATGTGATTTTTTTTTTTGCATATGCGTAACTATTTAAATTAAAAAAATATACAGCGCGTGCCGCAAACATGTTAAACTGCGAAAAAAAGAGGAGGAGAAAAAAAAAACAGAGGAAGAAGAAAATAATAAGACATGGAAACATGGATGAAATGCAGTAAAAATGAGTAATACTTTAACCGGGATCAGAGTTTCTTATGCAGTGGCGAGTGGCGAGATATATTGCATTGTTTGAGTGCGGTTTTATCCTCACGCATATATATATATATATATATATATATATATATATATATATATAGTATAAATTCTTTTATTGATACAAACCTTATGGGCTACATATGTGCATACATGTTCCAGCTGCCATTTCGTTTAAAATTTAGCATTCTCACGCTACGTACACATTGAAAATGCTACTGTAAGTAAAAAGACAACTGGGCATGTTTTTTTGAAGAGTTGTAAGAAGAAATGGGAGAGAAATATTAAATTGGCGAAGCATTTATCCGCATTTATCTCAACATTTATTAGTACATATACATACACTCAGATTATTCTCTATCATTTCGACAGTTGACTCACCCTTCTGTTTTATGACACGGTAATAACACCGAAAAACCCGTTCATTTCAATCTGTACGTGGCCCGAGGGAGCTGAATTTCGAAAGAAATGACAGCTAAAACATGTATGCACATGTGTAGCTAATAATGTTTGTATAAATAAAATAATTTATACTATAATACAGCTCTATTTGTTATTGAGCACTATTGTATAAACAACGGGGTTTCAATGCATTAACATCTAGGCAACATCAATACAATCACTTTATATATATATATATATATATATATATATATATATATATATATATATATATATTATATATATATATGGGAAATGCAAAAGGAAAAACCAAGAGATATTTTTTATATATTCATCATCAATTCTTAGAATCCGGCCATTTCAAATTTAAACTAGCCCCTAACATCGAATACTTCAGATACATTGATGATATTCTTATTTTCATCCCCGTAGATATACAAATCAATAACCTAAAAGACAAACACAACACAGATGAACCCTCCATAAAATTCACACATGAAACTGAGATAGACAGCTCGATACCATTCCTAGACACTCTTATAATAAAGTCCAACATCAAATCATCATTCAAAGTCGCCGTAAAAACACTCACAAAAACGACTACACACACTTCTTCAACAGCAAGATAAAAACAGGTATGATTATAGGCTTTTTCCTACGCGCTTTTAGAATCTGCAGTCCTCAATATATAGATGAGGAAATCAAACACATCATTGATTCCTTAAAACACTGCAATACCCTACACATTTTATTTTATTTCAAATTATCTTCATTTCTTCAAATCTCTTTCTAAAACCATGATACTACCTACATACCAAAGACACAGAGTGTTTCCCTTCCCTCCTCTTTCCCCAGCCCCTCAAAATCAATGCTACACCTCACCACGGCAAAAACCTCAGCACCTCCACTCTCCCACCCTAAGACAAATTCACTAACACTCCCACCCCTCCCCTTTTTCACTCAAAGCTGTCCACATTCCTTTCACTCTCTGCCACTGACTGACTTCTCTCAGCACGGACCTTGGTTCAGCGCTCTTAGTAGCCACGGCTGCTACTTTTTCTCATCAACCCATCATGCCAACCCAATATTTCGATATACTTGCATGACATTTTTCTTAAAATTATCATCCTGAGGAAGACGAAACGTTGATGAATATATGAAAAATATCTCTTTGTTTTTCCTTTTTCATTTCCCATTACGTCGGATTACTATCATCCTTCCTTTGTCATATATATATATATATATATATATATATATATATATATATATATATATATATATATATATGAAAGAGGAATAGACATGTACGAATGACAAATTTATTTCAACTTCGATTGTTCAATGCTAGGTGTACTCAGTAAAAACATGTTTATTTTTCTTTCCTTAAACCAAGGCTTTTCAAAGATTAAGATCTTATCATCAGAGGAATTACATAGATAGATAAGTTGGCAGTGGAAAAGCCAACATTCAAAATTTGAAAAAAATATTAAGTAATGGAGAGTGAGAATGTGCGTATAAAAAGATATGGGGCCTGTCCAGTTGGTAAATGTCCGTTGATAAGGTGTCTAGTGAAAGGAGATTTAAAGATGGAAAATAAGAATTTTCGTGAAGGCAGCATTGAAAAAGTTCAAGATTGAAGTAAATCCAATAGAAAGATGTTTAGTTCAATCATATTTTATATATATATATATATATATATATATATATATATATATATATATATATATATATATATATATATATATATATATATATATATGATGCACGATCAGAATACATTCGTTGATCACTCTAAGCCGCGGATTCGCTATTTACAAAGTTAAATTCCTCCTTAATTAATAACCAGTTCACTATGACCGAGGGGTTAAGAGTGTTGACTACAAATCACTGGCGATTTGTGTTCGGGGTTCGCGTCCGCCGACCGTTGGGAATTAGCTTCTTGCACTGAAGAGTGTGTTAGCTTGAAACATCGATGTCTGTAGGTAATAGATACTTTATATAATTATATATATATATATATATATATATATATATGTGTGTGTGTGTATTGTGTCATTTAAAACATCTAAATATCTAATCAGCGTTATCTATTACGTCATATGATTGAGTCTTGTTTTAAAAAGAATTTGGAATTATACGTAAACGCATTTATTTTAAACACTGAATCAATAATTTGATCGATGCATTCATATTCTTGGCACGTACTTCGCCAATATCAATAGCAATATCTAACCGCGTTAACAGGAAGATAGACTGCTGTGCGCTTTTAGCCAAATTCTCACCCTTTCCCACTGAGGTCTATTTCGTCCAGGACATCCATATCACACACAACTAATCTTACAAAAGCAGCATTGGTCCAAATCATCACTCTAGGCGTTAGGCATGGTTGGGAGGCAGGCTTACCATTATCTCAAACGCAGGGTGGCCAAGCATTAACTCACATTATAGCACGCGGCTTTGTTGGTGGGTTGTCATAGATATGGCATCCTATTAAAACTATTCTGAAAGAATTTCTGTCTAATCTCGGATCTTGTTATTACATGTCTTCTTTTTTTTTCGATTGACGAGGCAGACGGATTATAATCGAATGCACGGAAGTCAAATTGGCAGTGGACCATCGACGCCCGCGACAGGAAGTTGATTAATTGTCCCGCTATTCCGTCCGCCCGTAACGCCGCTTACGCTTGCACGGTGTTGTTTTTGCCGCCATTTTCAATCGATGCGCTCTGACGATGTTCACTTCAAACGAAATTGTTAATTAAATAACGTCAACTCGTTTTAAATTAACATCCCGGATAACAATATAAGGACGCTAGAAGATCAACGTCCTATCAGCTGAGAAAAAAAGAAGAAAGAGACGTCGTTCCACATCCATTGAGTGTTTTCCGAACAGAATAAATCATATCCGTACCAACATTCAGACCCAATTTCCTGTGTCGGATGGTTCATAGAAGAGCTCCCCCCCCCCTAAAAAAAAGATTGCCACCCAATAAACAGAAAAAATGAGTTATAGTAAAAAAAAAACTGTTATTCGTTACTCAAGATAATGGAATGCATTTATGTAATTGGGTATACGGTATAATCAAGTGTACAAACCGGTTCTCGTTAGATCGCCGAAGTTAAGCGACGTTGATCCTGGTCAGTACAAAATGGGTGACCATTTGGGAATATTAGGTGGTGTATGTGCTCTCCACTAATCTCACCATTTTTCCAGAATCCTTTTTCTGGAATCAAACAGTGTCGACTCAAGAGAGGTGTGGTTTAGATTGCGCAACCCCGGCTTCACAATTACACCCGCAGGGTATTATTTGTCTCTCGAGACTGGACGAAGACCATGACTTGAGTATTTGCATGAGAAGATCGTTTCCCTGCCATTCTTTTCTCTACATAAACTCACACGGGTAGATGTTCACAATTCCGAGATGCGTTCCATAGTGGCGTTTATTCTGCATTTTTAAACATAACCGTAGCCCTAATCTTAACACTAACCTTAATTTAAACCCGACACATATCTGAAAAAGATTCATGAAAAGTAGGTCTGCGCTTGACTGTTGTGGCTATTTCTCATGAGTTCTTCAAGGAAATATCTCACGTATCTACAATGTAATTCAGATGAGAAGTCTTAATAATCTGTCTTTTATTTCAATGCTCGAAAACAAAATGATCGATTTCAGAAACAAACATTCCTTCATTGAGATCATGCGATAATCATTCATTCAGCTCTATCAATAAAGGGTGTAAGGTCTGACATCAAAATTCTTATTTACTTGCCTCCTCACGAGGGCAAGGTTAGACACAATGTCAGTTTTTAATGTAGGGGAGAATCCAGCTCCCCCAAAAGGGGCACTCTGAATTGAAACAAATGTAAAAATTGCCTCAGTCAAAAATGGACTTCTCCTTCCTGGCCCGAGGACAGAAAAGGCTAAGTGTAGTATCAGAACATATACTACACTTTGTACCTAGCCAAAAGGCAAAGGAGATCGAACTTGAATATCTAGTTAACGAAGTGGACGAACACCAGTTATTTTAAATAGAGGTAACGTGTTATTGACTGGGGTCTATTACAGGTGTTACTATTGTGTTAATGCGGATATTAAAGTCAAGTGTTACAGGTTTTAGGACGAGAAGTACAATTAGTACTTCTTAGTAACTCTCTGCGTAACGTGTGTTAACGTATAAGTAACTATTCGTTGACTTTTACTTCTGTTTTTATAATGTAGTCTGATTGCATTTTGTCATTAGATACTTATTAATCTACATTGGACTTCTTTTTACATCCGTTGTATTATGTATGTGTGACTTCACAAAATATGGTTGTTTTGTTTTATATTCAGTACAATTAATACTTCCTAGTAAATCAATGCACCACATGTATATTAACTGATAAGTTTATACTTATTAATCTACATTGAGTGTATTCCTTAGATTGCCTGTATTTTATCCTTGTAGCTTTAAAATAATAACCAATTTATTTCACATGGTTCAGAAATCCTAAAAAAACTAAAAAAACAAACTGATATGATTGAGATGTATAGCTACTAAAAACAAATCGCGAGATTTTAGTTTCCTAAGTTTATGAAAATTAAAATTATTTGGAAATGATTGAACAGTGAAGTTTAATTACAGGAGATAATTATTCAGAACAAATGTTGAAAAAGAGACAGACTGACACATATATTTCCACTTTATGTGTACAAGATCTGCTATATTTATTCCACTCCGTTTCGAATTAGAAAACTTAATTTTCTCGTGATTAGAACACGCAAACAAACCCACAAAAATACAAACACATATACACACACACATATAAAAATGTAAAATTACAATTAGATTCTGGTTCAGACGTTTCGATTATTAATGTGCATACATGGAGAAGGTTAGATAAACCAGAACGGTGATTGATTAAAAAATTAAATTCAAGGATATAATTACTATCGACTTGACTTTAAACAGAACTACCAAAAATGTAAAAGTGTTCGTATTAATTTTTTTTTTATTTGACTCAGACTTAATGCAGCGGTTCAAACTATATAGTTCGTGTTGTCATTTACATGCCCACAGCATATATATATATATATATATATATATATATATATATATATATATATATATATATATATATATATATATATATATATATATATATATATATATATATATATATATATATATGGGGAGAGTAAACTCTTGGATCTTATCAGCTAGAATCTCATTGGATGTTTTGCTCCACTTTTCAAACTTTGAGTAGTGGTAGCAAAACAATAGCACCTTATTTTGTGCAACAGTCCATGGTTGGGCTTTTAAGCCTCTTATGTTTCTTTATTCGTTGCTGCATTTGATGGAGATAGGGGGCCAGGACCATTTATCTCAAAGCCTGATGGCTGACCCTTGTGTGCCTCTGTATTGGATGGAGCACCATTCCCAGAGGCAGGAAGGTTTACACTATTGCTTACATCTTCCAGCCTTGTGTATCCACTGGTTGATGGGCCCTTTTTATCCAGAGGGCCGGTCTGCCAGTATTTATTTTTGTTTTTATTCATATTTTGTATTATTCATTTCCTGATTGTCAACGGCTTCTAATTGTTTGTTCGAAGCTGCCCTCTGTGTGTAGGAGGGGTGCCCCCGTCCGCAATTCGGGATACGTGCTGGATGGCTTGAGGAGACAGCACACCATTTCATTTGAATATTTGGTCAGGGTTTACTTCAAGTAAAAAGTATCCTCATGTCAGAGTCTCTGACAAACCCCTGTACAGAGCGACCGAAGACATCCGAGGGTGGTGTCTAGTAGACATTCAAGTCATCTTCGGTAGGCATTCAAGTCCTCTCCAGTAGGCATTCAATATATATATATATATATATATATATATATATATATATAAATATATATATGTGTGTGTGTGTGTGTGTGTGTATAATATAATGTTACGTAGTCTTTGTTATTGTTTTCTTTGTATGTCCCACTTCCTAAAAGGTAAAGAATATTGCATTAAGTCGCCAGTTTTCAGTTGGACGTATACTTATTTTTTTTATTTTATATATATACATTTATTAATCAATTTTTAAGTACATATTAAAAGAGCTCATGGACCCGTCTTCCTGCCTATCAGACGTTATCAGCATGGCTTACCTGGGCAAGGATCGAACCTACAATATTATTGTATAATATTACGTAGTCTTTGTTATTGTTTTTACTGGCGATATAAACGTAGCTTTTTCCTTTAGTATTTTTCACTACCTAAGCGATACAGAATATTGCATTAAGTCGCTCCTTTCAATAATACGTTTAATTATTTTTTAAATGTTATACATATATTTAGTAATTATTTTTATTACATATATAAGAAATCCATGAACACGTGTTTCTGGCTATCAGCCGTCATCAAATAATTTGTAAATAAATAAATAAATAAATAAATAAATAAATAAATCAATATATATATATATATATATATATATATATATATATATATATATATATATATTGTAATTCAGGTAAAGTAAACATACACAGAGCAAAATTCCGGAAGATCTTATATAAAGAGTGCTCAATAATAAATATAGCTCTTTAATAGGTATAAGAATTTTTATTTATTATGTATATCACATGATTTATGCAAAAACTGTTTGTATAAATAAAAGCATTTATACCTATATATA
Organism: Sepiola atlantica; assembly: GCA_963556195.1. Classification (NCBI taxonomy): domain Eukaryota; kingdom Metazoa; phylum Mollusca; class Cephalopoda; order Sepiida; family Sepiolidae; genus Sepiola; species Sepiola atlantica. Next base: position 24,739,041 of record OY744547.1, on the reverse strand, counting down.
CATATATTTATATAAAAATATATATGTATACCTATTAATAATTAAATATTATTTATGTCTACAGATAAGCCTGTTTTTCCATTAAAAATCTCATCAGTTCGGATCTACAACCTATATGTCGGTTCGAAAGTAAGACCTCGAGTTTAGGAACCCGACATCTATTACCGCGCGACAAGCAGATCAGCTGTGTGTATGAGACGTGTAAATACTGCTTTTACATCAGTACTATTTAGAGTTTTGAATCAAGGAAATAAGCCATTTTATATATAAACATTTTCATTACGTTTTTATTTCTTTTTTTCTTCATATTTCTCTGTAGCATGCCTGTACCATTATACTGCAGAGGCTCATTTTAGAAAACATATGTAGACAATTGCGTCAGCTAGTACTTTGTATTTTCTTAAAATCTAGATAGGATCTAGTGCTGATTTTCGTATGTCGAATATCGAGCGGTATTTACTGAAATCTACACCATTGGAATCGCATGGCATTGTTCTTTTGCTTAGTTGGGCATCGTTTGAGACGGCATTCAAATCCATCGCCTGTGTGATCGCTAATTACTCGGCCAATGCATTGTTACACCGGATATTGCACATTCTCTAATAAAGCCACTTACGTTCGACTGCAATTGAACTCTCCATGACCGGCTAACATAAAAGCAGCTGGCAAATACATCGGCGGCGATCGACGATAGAATTGAACCTCGATAATGACCTTAACGTAACAATGAAAATCTGATCGACGTTATATTGTACACTAGCTGAGATAATTGTTCCACAACGGGGACGCAGGGTTGAATTGACGAACTAAGAAATCGGTTTCGTTGAATATACACCTTGGAGTCATACGTTAGATCCATTGCTCTTTCTGCTTCTCGTAACGTCGGTTCTCTCTATCGCTCCAAACATTTTCTCACACCTGAGGCTATTCTCTATCACAACAAATCTAGTATCAGACCATGTATGGAGTACTGTCGCCATATTTTGGCTTGTGAATCTTTGCCCCCATTTGAGGGGGTTTGACAAGGTGCAGAAATGTATCTGTAATTTGATCGGCCCAACCCTTTCTTATTCTTTGTAACCTCTCTCTTTCACAAACGTGATGTTGCTAGTCCCAGTCTTTTCTATAAATATTATTATAGCATGTGTTATTTAGAATTGTGTTATCTATGGCCTGATTCTTTTGTTCCAGATCGTTTGACTAATTGGTCTTGTGGTTCCCATCACTTTGCATTGTTGATACCTCATTGTAATACAGTTTCCTATTCCAGTAGCATCATCCCAAGAACTGCAGGCTTGTGGCACTGTCTAACTCCTGACTGTTTTCCCCATACCTATAGCCTAGGTCTTTTCAAGACTAAGGTCAATAGGAATATCCTGTCTTTGTAAAGTCTATAGGAATCTCCTGTCTTTGCGATAATCATATTTCGTTCTTGTTAGCTCCTTACATCAAGTGGCTTCATGCCTTGTCTGGAGCGATTTCCATAAAAAGTCTGATCAATTATGGTACTATACTCACTAACACTTTTTCTAAAGGTATATATCTAGAATTTCCAAGTTAAGTTTACAATGTGTGTTCAAGCAAGTCTATACTAGGGGGTGATTTCATCGACATCGAAACAACCATAAAATAAGTGGTTTACTATTAACCGACCCTAAGACAAACTAATAATATCGAAGGAAGCTTGTGTAGTGTTGTGGCATCGAATAGCAGATATAAGGTTATACCAACTTTGCTACGAATCGTGCATTGACCCAGTGTGTGGCTCATCGAAACGGCAAACCTCTTATACCGACAAAGTATTTGCATTCGGATTAATTTAATTTACAACATGTAATATGAAGACACACAAATTAATACAGACAGATCCACTGTATGATTATGATGTAATTATGGCAGCAAATAGATATATGTAATGTGACCCCTTATTTCTTTTCTAAGGGAGTTCTACATAAGTTTGTAAGATAACATAACTTCAACTTGAGAGAGTACAAAACTGACTTCAGAATCTAGTGGGAGATATCCTCTTCTCCTCCATACAGTTTCTTCTGCAAAGAAGAGAAGTTGCTAGTCTCTTTCTACTCCATCGTTACAGCCATGGAAAGTGCTCGACTGAGCTTCAATCTCTGGCTCCCGCCCTATAAAACATTCACAACAAAAACTCGTCTAGCTAAAACCACTTTAAATAATTACTTTTCTTCTTCAGTAACCCTAAAACTAAATGAATCTTCCATGAGCACGTTTTCTTTCCACTGTCCGTCTGTGAAACACAGTACCATAGGGCTGCTTCCCGTCTGACTACAGCATAGTCGTTTTTAAGTCCAATGTTAACAAATTTTTGTTGAGCCATCCTTTTAAATAACCAAATTTCAATTTTAACGGTGTAGTTTCAACATCCACCTAACAAACTCATTAACGCTTATCCTCGAGTGGGTTTTGGGCCTTGATAAGCGGTAACTCACTGGTACATGAAAAATTTCTTAGTAGTAGTATGTAGATTAAAATCTTTATTGTGATGTGGCTCTAATCTTTTTTAGCGGTTCCACATACGAATGCCTGTAATGTACTTCAATTGGGTATGCATGACGTTGCCCCTGATCGTTATGTGTCGCGTATCATTATCTTCTTTAATTAGACCCGTTTTTAATTTGTCAATATACCACGTATATACAACTTACTGGAAATCTGCACTTACTCGGTATCGTCCGACGGTAGAGCGCCCACTAATTTCGGGTAGCCATTTATACAGCAGGTTAAAACACAGTTAACTATCGAAACGAAAGGGTTTATCATCTTTTAACACTTTTATTGCTGTCGACATAATCTTATTTAACAAGTCTGCAACGCGTTTTTCAACGAAGTTAAAATTGGAACGAACAATCAAAGAAGACATCTTTATTTTCTGGTCGAAATAAAAGTTCATCTCTTTTTTTTGACCAATCAGCTCACCGCATTTATCAAAATATGTTTTTACTTTTGCACATATTTTTTCAAACGTGAGAGACGAATGAGTCGGAACCCAAGTAGAAATGTTTAAATATGTAGAAAAATATAGCGTATACAAGTAAAGTGATGATCTCTGAAAACATGTAGGCTGTTACGTTCCCATTAGAGGGGCAGACGAAGATAGACATTTTCCAAGTTGTATGAATGTGTGTTATGTTCTTTTATTTTCATTATTGACAACGTTACTGTCGATGTAAGCCCTGACTTTCTTCAGGTGCATTTTTCTAACTGGGCTGACGATATGGATAAAAAAACGGTTCAGTCTAAAATTCCGTATATGGTTTCTAACTTCGACATAGATATCCCCAAATTCGAAAAGGTTACATCAGCCGAAACGTTGTGAATATAACAACCAAGATGACAATAATAGTCCCAATAATCCAAATAATCCAAATTATACACCGTCATCTACAAAATTTCGAAACGCGTTTTATTTTGTTTCGGAATTTTTTAGATGAAGATTGATAATTTGGATTATTTGAATTATTCGAACTACTGTTCTTATCTTCGATGTCATTCTCACAACGTTTCGGTCGATGTAACCTTCAAACTTGTTCAGGTGTATCTTGTCGAACTATGAAATTCGTACGGAATTTAGAACAGAAACCTTTATTTACTCCACGGGATGAATTGATTTTGTTCCGTCAGCCATGATTGAGTAGAAGTCTTAAGTAATTCGTAATCATATTCTTAGTATCGCCTGTTGAGGATTGAACCTTCAACCCTCAGAAGACTGTTATTTAAAACTGAGTATTACCTAGCACTTTAGCCGTTTCCTGGGGTCTATGTGGAATAACATCCAAGCTGAGAACAGTAGTCCGAATAATACAAAGAACACGTGATTTATTTCGTTCATTTACGCAAACTAACCCCATGCACTAATATTTCCAACATGAAATACTCCATTCAATCCCTATAATACCACATTTACTCGATGAGATAAACTACTTATAATATTCTCAACAATTATCAGGAGTGGCATGAGCAAATACCAACTCAGTGTCGGGCAAGGAAAATCCCCGAAATGGTTGCTTAATCTGGTTGACAGGTATTATGCTCTCAATCGCATTAAAATGAAAGGTAAAAGAATGATCCATGGAAACGATATGCTCCGCATTAACGCCATGACAAAAACACATAAATATGATTTCTTCAAATAATCTGCAAAGAATACACATTGTCTTGTTCTTAAGTCTAAAGGCCAAAAAGTTATCAGCAGATACAACACAACACCATCATAATCAACGTCATTAGTGTTTTGATGACTGCTGGAGGAGGAACCTCTCACTGGTTTCCTCCCACCTTGTTTTGTCCCGGGCTAGGTGTGGCGACGTAGAACCCAGTTGGCTGTCGAGGTCATCTCTTCATCATGTTTCTGCTTTCATGTTAGTCTTTTCTATTGCCTCAGGATCAATTGTGTCGCTCGTGATGTCCACCTGTTGTCTGTTAAAGGTGACCAGCTCATCTATGTTTAGCCGTTCGTTGTGTGGTTATAATGTTTTTTACTCCAGTTTTCTGTCTGATCCAGGTGTGTTTTTTCTTTCGCGTAGACTGATGCCGAGCCTAATGCGTTCTGTTTTGCATTGTGTCGCTTTTAGCTTTTCTATTGCAGCATAATAGAGTGCCAATGTTTCGTTACCATATGTTATAACAGGCGTGATGTATCTATTGAACACTTCTCGTTTTTCAGCATACACAGAAAAAACAACATATATATATATATATATATATATATATATATATATATATATATATATATATATATATATATATATATGATTATTTTTATTTACACAGACATGTACAAAATCTGCGACACTGGCATGTCGATGTTATCGATCAACAGTTATTATAAACTGAGATCTCATCAGGCAGAGTTAGAATCCGATCTTAACATCAGATCATATTTGGAAAGAATAAAATGGGGAGGAAAAGAAGTGAAAAGAAATTTAAAATTTCAAAATTTGGGATGTCACGTGGTTGAGACCGTTAAGAATCAAAATGTTAAAATCAGAATCAAAACCAAAATATAAAATATAAAATATTTGTCGCAGATTTTGTACATGTCTGTGTAAATAAAAATAATCATATATAAAAGCTCTATTTGATATTGAGCACTTTTTATAAACCCGGTTTAAATTCTTTGGATTACTACCCTGTAGATGTTTTACCTGGATTATATATATATATATATATATATATATATATATATATATATATACATATAGGCTAACCCTACAAAATAGCAACGAATGGAATTGTTAATAATCTTCAAAATCCTTTTATGATCCAATCATATTTGAAAAAAATAAACTTCGATCTATGCCTGATTTGTGCACTTATTTGTATTAATGGTTGAGCGGACGGCATAATATGATGAGTAATAATGTAAGCTTGAAAAGCAGATAGACAGATAAAAGGACAGACAGTCTATTTTCGTTTTATATATAGATAGTACATTTCAGAAAATTTATTTTTTTAAAAATAATGATTTGTTTTAATTGTTAATTTCCGTCTAAACGTTGTAAGCCTGACGTTCTATTGGATTCAAGAAAGTTAAACGTTGTTATAGATATTAAATAAGTTTTGTCTATTCATGGTTTGAAAACCAATATTGACCCCATCTGGTCGGTATTTCATTAAATCTAACACCGATAATATTGAGTATACTGAATGACAAGCAATGCATCTGGGAGTTTTGTCTTTCACTGTCTGTAATCAGGATAAAGATCTATAAAATATGTTATTTCTCTCTTTAATACAACTTTCAAATACTGAAATAATATCTTAGTTTATAATGTTACTAGCAAGAATACCCGTCACATGACAGGTATAAGTAATAAATGAAAGTTTCGAATGCAAAACGCGATAAACGCACTCTTCAAAATTGCAAAGCTATAACTACCAATTAATGTTGCATTTCGACACTCGACTGTATTTAATACAACATTAGGTTTAAATGTTCATGTTTTTTTGTGAGGTATGATACACTTCTTGTGGCATCCACTAGTACCACGTGACTCACCATGTTGACTAGAATACATATTCGATAATTCATAATAAGTTCAATAGTTTAAAATTTTACCAAACGCATACATATTATTGACGCTCATGATTGAGCACCGATCCTTTTTCAAATGCATTCCTTAATATATTTTAACATTTCATGTAGAGCAATTCTTTTCTCTCTTGTAGCTGACTTATTTAAAACGTTTTTTGGAAGTGGGTGCGAGTTTGGGTAGGGGGAACCTCATAAAGGGTAAAGTTTACTAAGAAAATGATGTGCCTATGTTACTCAACGGGTTGCCGAGAATACAGATTCCAAAATTCATAATGATCGGTTAATAAGAAAGCATTCAATTAAAAAATATATGTACATATGCACTCTTTAAATGTAAATATTTACAAAAAATAATGTGCACATTTTACTCATAGTGTTGCCTAGAATATATGCCAAATTCAGTACGATGCGTTAATTTATTTCAGCTAATAACCTGTAAACATAAAGACGCGCACACACACACCCACACACACACACATATACATATATATATATATGAGAAGAATGTTGTATATATATATATATATATATATATATATATATATATATATCTATATATATATATATATATATTGTTGATGGTTTTATTCTATTTTGCTACATAATATATTGTGTTTCATTATATATTATGTAGCAAGATGGAATAAACCCATCAACAAAATATATTTTGCTCTGAATTCTCATTAAGCATTCTCATGAACCCGGTTTCAACTTCCTTCGGATTTATACCCCTTGGATATTTGTAACAAGTTAATTATATATATATATATATATATATATATATATATAAAGAGTTTGTATGCAAAACGCGATAAACGTCATTTAAAAAAACACGATAAACGCCATTATACAAAGTGTGGTATTTCAACACTTGATCACTTTCCAAAATCATGTTTTGCATTATCTGATACCGGCATAATTCTGTTTTGCCTTCAGTATAAATACATTTCTAGTCGAAGTCTAGATTTAATAGATTTTGACCAATTAGATTTATCGCGTTTTGCATTCGAGCTCTTTATATATATATATATATATATATATATATATATATATATATAGAGAGAGAGAGAGAGAGAGAGGGAGAGAGAGTGATAGAGATTATGATAATAGAATATTTGTAAATTTACAACAATCTTCGCCATATAAAGTATAAATACATATTTAATTGGAAACAACTCGATACAAATATGCTGGATCAATATACTTTTGTTTGCTTACATATTTAGTTTTGTACCAAGCATTCATTGTTCATTGAAATATACAACGTTATTGAAAAGCGACTCATTATAAAAAGCGCGCAATTGATTACTGAAATACATATCTCATCGGTGTATAGCAAAGGGTGTTATTTAGAATCTAATATGTGCGTGCGCCATACGGCCTAATGACGTTGACACAGCAGTTTCCGTTAGATCACCGAAGTTAAGCGACGTTGAGCCTGGTCAGTACTAAATGGGTGACTATTGGGAAATACAAGCTGCTGTATGTGCTCTCCGCTTATCTTGCTGTTGTTTCTAGTCGTCCTGGACTTCTCCCTTCAACTGGAATCAAGCAGTGCCGACTCAGGAGAGGTGTGGTTGTGATTGCGCAATCCTTGCTTCACAATTACTCACAGCGGATATCTATTATATCTCAAGACTGAACAGAGTTCATGGTGTGCATACGCCACAAACTCTTCCAGCCGACTGGGACCCGCATCAAGTGATTTTACAAAGATAACATACGAGAAAATCGAGAATTACGGAGCTGTTTTCTATATTTTCGTTTAGTCCTTACATTCCATGAATGATGTTACTGATAAAGCAGTAAGAATTGCTATTTTGGAGGTCGGCTGTTGTTTTGAGTTGGTAGTATGGGCGTATTTCCAATCCTTTTATAGTATTCATCATCATTCAACAGTCAACCTATCTAACTCATTAACTCTGCATTCCGATGTTTTCTTAGCCTTCATAAGTGGAGAATATATACTAAAGAAAAGGTTGGCGTGGTTTCCATGCCATTGGAGAAGATAGTGTCCATATTGAATTTTAAATAAAACCCTACGCCTATACACTCTTAATCATATTCATTTCTTGTACGTATTTTATTTCAGTGATAAATGACGAGCACTATTTAATAGTTCATTTCCAATCGGTGTGTATATAGATAGATATAATACGAGACGATTTAATAGAAGAACCTTCTATTTAAATTCGAATAATTGAAACGTGATGCGTTCTGACACCATAGAATAACATAATTGAATCTAATGGCGCAGTATAAAATATTGGCCACAATAAGCAATTCTGAAAGTCAAGATTGAAATTACTTTCTGAGTAACTAATGAAATAAACTGAATCGTGTTTAATAAAATTCCGTTCAATGAAGTCTGCAATCTTATGGCTGGCCATTTTTATCGAACGTAAAGTGAACCCGTCGATAAGCACGAAGGGTAGTATGTTATTAAGTGATTAATAATCGATAGTCGAACTAAGGAAATATTCGATAATGAATAGTCACATTTTCTACAATAGTGATTATAGTGGTAACAACTTTTAACTATTTTCGGCGGAGTTTTCAATTTGCCTCCAACGTTTGTAGGGAGTTACATTTCAATCACCCGTTATATAGACTCTTTTCTTGCTCTTACTGATTCATCATTACGTTCTTGAGCTCGCTGGATCATTTACCCACCCCAGAAAGTATTTCAATTCGGACGCAATCTTCAACAAGTATAAGAGTCGAGTACGTCCTAAGATAGAGTATTTGTTTACCTCCTCCCCAGGAGGTTAGGCACAATACCAGTTTTATCTTACTTCCACAAGTAGGATTTGACCCAAGGTCGCGTCGGGAAAGTGGGGTTTGAAAAGCCAGCGCCCGAGAAGTGAGAACTTTGGCCATTAAACATTGCCTGGGCAGCCCCGTCGGCATTCCCCGGTAGGGGCGCCTAAGGCAGTAAGCAATAAACTTTCTCCTCCCCAAAGAGGGGAGGCAAAGCCTGGGAGGGTGGACCTTCTAAAACTGCACAGGACCGACCCATAGACCGGCGTAAATCAAACCGGAAGGCCAAGACAATACCAGTCTATTGGCTGTAGTATCCGTCGGAACAGACACTACACTTTGATCTTAGCCAAAAGGCCAATAACCTTTTACTGTCTTGATAGATTACAAAACCGACCTCGAAATCAAGTGGAGGATCCCATCTTCTCTTCTCTGCAACTTCTTTCTCACAGCAGAGAGGTCGCTAGTCTTTCTCTACTCTATCGTTATTTCCATGGAAGGTGCTCGACTGAGCCCAAAACTATGGTGCCCCTGTAAAATATTCACAACAAAAATTCGTCTTGTTACAAGAACTGTAAATAATTTACTTTTCTCCTTCTGTGTACTTGGAACTAAACGGAAATTGTATGTGCAAAGTTACTTTCTAAGAACTAACCGTCTGTGGAACACAATAGTTCGGGACTGCTTCCCAGCTGACTACAACATGATCGTTTTCAAGTCCAAAGGGGACAAGTTCTTGTTGGGCCGTCTTCTTAAATAATCAAATTCTGTCCAGTTTCTACAAGTGTCATCAATCCTCAAGGTGCTTATCTCACCGTCCATCTGACAAACTCATAAACCCTTATCCTCAAGTGGTTTTAGGGATTTGATAAACGTTGCCGCGTTAGTACATGAAAACGCACGTAAAGGTTAATAATGATGCCAAAGCACGAATACTCAAATCTCCTAAAATATTGATGATAACCTTTAAAAATTTCCAATAGAGTTTCGACCATCGAACGTTTGGAGGGGAATTTCCAATTTCAAATGAATAATTTTGAAGGACATGAGTTTGCTTTAAATCTTTCATCTCGGATTGATATTACGCATGGTTATGAAGGCTCATCCTTATAACGTGACACATGAACACGTTAATAACATTAACAAAGTCGTCTCTTTTTTGTTTGCTCTGTGATAGCCGTCTCTGATTCAAGATGATAACACCCCCCCATGAAAACCCTCAAATGTGTAACCCAACCCTCCAATGCCACATATGGAATTGTTTGCTTAAGTAAGACACTATCAAATACAATTGTTCATTGTAGAGAGTGGCCCCTTCCCTTCGCCAAATACTACTTATGAAATTGTTAATAAAATTCACAAACAAATTCTGAAATCCGACCATATTTGATACATATAAACTCAATCAATGCCTGACTTGTCCACCGAGTTTCAATCATGAATGCCCAACATTCTCTGTTTTATCCCCGTTAAAATAATGAGCACACGACAGGAAAAATTGTCAGTAACTCTCTTATTTAAAAATTCAAATATGACAGATTTGCATTTAATTTAACCCATAGTCATTCGAGACTAATTATGCAAAATTCCCTGAATTTCTTCTTAAGACCTCTTAAGCTTAAGCCTTAAATTTTAACCTTATTTCTGTAATAGATTTTGATCAAAATAATGAAAAAGGATTTTAGAATAAGGTTTAGTAGCATTGCATATTTATTTAAATCTTTGTAAGGAAACATGACACTGTTGCAAAACGGTTCTGTTCGGGTGAATTAATTTTTACCTATCCTAGGACGGGTATTATTCTAGATATCTTATAAACACAATCAGATTTAAACTGAATAAAATAAACGAAAATTATTAAATATTGATTTTTTTTAACATTTTGTAATCTTCGGTTTAAAACAAAAACAAATCAGCCAAGAAAGTCATTCTAAGTTGCTGTTATTTCACTGCATGCGCACATTTATTTAATTTTGTTCTAAATAAACTGAATTAATTAAATGTCTGACTTTGAAGTGGTGTACACATCTTTAAGAAAACGCTTTTTGAAATGTATTATAGAATTTAAAAAAACAAAACAAGCAACGTTATTGTTTAATTTTTTCATATATATTTATTAAATGAATAAAATCATTTTTCATAGATATATGCCTCTACGACTTAAATGTATATCTTGGTATGAAGAGTGTTCATGTAATAACGTGTGGTCAAGCTAATACCGATTCAAAATAAATTTTGTGGTTGATTGTCTTGAAGTTTGAGTTATCGAAGTTGATAGAATTGTGTCCCTTGGTATCTGTATATAGATACGTGTTTCCCTTGTGTTGTGTTTATGTATTCTACAAGAAATCTGCCGTCTAGACAATAATGTGTTGGTCCGTTACTATATTATGATACTAGCAAACTTAAAAATTAAATAGTGTATAGAACATTAATGTCTTTTGTATGATTAAATTTATTTGCCAAACTATATCAAACAGTCAATCAGCCGCTGACGTCTCTTTATTTTTGCTTTCTTTTTGTTATGATGTTCAAAATGTGTTTTTCACATAACAGCCTGGTGATACCAGATCAGGCTGCCCTGTGGCTCCCTGAGACGAAATTTACCTACATTGACGTTTTTTGTTTTTTTGTTTGTAAAACTTAATTATGTTCTACAAAACCAAAAACAAAAACAACAGCCCCTCTCCCTTTCTCCCTCCCCTTTTTTATTTTTCCTACCCTACTCCCGGTCCTGGATATGACCTTAAACTACATCCGATGGTGAGATCCGGCTTACGGACTTTGGGGAATGTGGAGCCTCCTCTTAATTGCCATTGCTCCCAGGTCCACCCTGACCCGGAGTGGTAGTACCTGTTAGGGTCCCAACTATGGGTTAAATAGAAACAGATATTAAAAGGGGAAATAAACAAAAAAGAGAAGAAAATAAGACCAGATTCGGCATTAAATAACCCAAAAAGGGTTGATATGCCGTAAAACAAAACTACCAAACCAAAAACCCTGATTAAACATTTAAAGATATAAAGAACTTGAAGCATAAAAACTTTCACTATAATGACCAGATTCGGCATTAAATAACCCAAAAAGGGTTGATATGCCGTAAAACAGAACTACCAAACCAAAAACCATGATTAAACATTTGAAGATATTAAGAACTTGAAGCATAAAAACTTTCACTATAATGACCAGATTCGGCATTAAATAAGCCAAAAAGGGTTAAACATTTGAAGATATAAAGAACTTGAAGCATAAAAACTTTCACTATAATGACCAGATTCGGCATTAAATAACCCAAAAAGGGTTGATATGCCGTAAAACAAAACTACCAAACTACCAAGCCACATAACAGCAGGGTAAAAAAAAAATTCTGGTTGTATACTGGCTTCTTATAGTGGGGGTGGGACGTAATGGGTGACATTTCAGATTCATGCGAGTAGTATTTTTTGTGTTCAAAATAACACTAAACAATCAAACATTTTGAAAATTTTGCAAAATTCACAAGGTGCAGGCCAAAAATAGCCGTTAGGGCTCCACGGGACTCAAAATCCATCATTTTTCGGTGAAAAAGTGGTTTCATGCGACATTGCAGGTCTTAAAACATCCTCAAAAGCTATGAATGGATATATATGGTTAAATCTGATATAGTACTTTAATTTAGGACCATTTTCAGGCCGTGAAAGGGTTTTCATGAATGTAAAATAGCCAAAAACTATTGGCCTGCACCTTCTGAATTTTGCAATTTTAAAAAAATTGTTTAGTGTTATTTATGTATAAATGAACACAAAAAATACTACTCGCATGAATCTGAAATGTTCACCCATTACGTCCCACCCATACTTATAGACGATAAAGACAGACTATGCTAAATACTGTATTAACCAATCCAACTAAATTGCGCATTTACCATTGATTTCTCACTGGCTATGACTGTTTATTTTCTTTGGAATTTGGGTAGCAGTACTCTCTGCACCTATCCAGTAGAGATATGGTTGGTGCTCTCCCTCTTTGGTGTTTTCATAATCAGTGCTGACTTTTGTGGTACCAGACATATGATTGCCTATTCTGGGTTGGGGTAATAGTTATAGAGTTACTGGTAGTGTCATTTTATTTGGGATCGTCTGATATACATTCTATACTTTTTGTTCCATTTCTATTTCAACTTAATTATGGTTGGTAAGCGTTTGATGATTATGTGGATTGATTTCCGCACGCGAGGATTTTCTTCAATATTTCAGCTGTTTTCATAGGTATCGTATATTGTATGGTGTAAATCCTTCTTTAGATTCCAATTTCTCTTAGTCTTTTTTTCAGTTTTAGATGTAGTTCCTAGTGTTCTTGCAATTGTTCTTAGTGTACACTCTCTATCAAAAATGACAGAAAAATAATTCATTCTATTCCAGTGTTCGCACTTGCTGCTTATATATTATATCAAAGGGAGTTGTCTGATTGTGTGTATGTATGTGTGTATGTATGTGTGTATGTGCGTATGTTCAGCTAAAACTTAAAAAATACGCAACAAATACTCATAAAGTTGATATTTTCTAAATCGACCATCTTTCGGTCGAATAAAATCGATAAATTGACAAAAAACATTGATTCTTTCATGTAGAATGGACACAGCATTTGTAGTTCAGGTCGTCAAATTTGTTCGTTTTTAGCACACCATTCGGAAATTTACAAGTATTTCCTGATTGCATACTTCACCGCTCGCCAAAATGGGATGACACGGTAGCTAAGTGGTTAACGACGGGACTGAGGACCGGTGTGTGCCGGGTTCGAATCAAGTTCGTTCCAAAGAAACATTTTTATCAATATTGCTGCATTTTTACGTGACGAATCAAAGTCAGTAACTAAGAAATATACCTTTGCCGTTTACCCTTTATATAATAAATATGTAAACAAACAAAAACATCAAACTAATCTCAAAGGGGTATTTTCTCTCTGTCTTTTACTGCTATATCAATTATCTCAGAAAATTCACATCCCCTTCAGTAAAATCCTCCAGTTGCACGATCACCTGGCCTGTTTTAGTGATGGCCATGCATCATACTACGTTTAAGACCAATTTAGGCTGTTTTGATTTTGCTTGAGTTTAATTTCTGGCCAGTAAAGTTAATTATGCCGTAGTTAGAGAAAATCGAAAATGTTTTACACCACATTTTTTCAGATTTTGCAGACCATTAGAGAATCATATCTATAATGAATGAAATATAATTTACAAAAGTATAATAATTTATAAGATATCTTTTATTTTTTTTGTGGGAGTAAGCCTCACATATCTGATTATTCCACACGTATTCCTCTGACGAAATAAAAAAAATGACTTACGCTTTTTTATTAGAATTGAATAAGATGTTTTAAGTAAGTGTATAAAGATATCATTGATTTCTCTCTGGCTATGACTGTGTGCTTTCTCTGTCATTTGGGTGGCGGTACATCGATAAGTATTTGATTTATGTTCTTCTTCTTCTTCTTCTTCTCTCGTGTGAATCAGATGATTCTAGTGTTGGCATTAGTTTCCCCTATGTTTTTCTAGTTAAAAATCGTTCTGGAAAGACATCGGGTTCTTACGGGAAGGATCTCGAGAAGGTTGCCAACATCCCTAAGTGAAAGTAGTACTGTGGAACCGACTGGATTCGAACTTGGAACACCCAGGTCTTCAGTCCCTGATTTATGTTGATTGATTACAATTACAAAGATTGAAGAATATCATATATAACATTATTTCTTTAAGGCTATTTGAAAAAGTTTAATTTTGTGAATACATTCTAACGCTCAAATGAAAATGCGTCACCTCTTATTATTAAATAAGAGGTGACGCATTTTCATTTGAGCGTTAGAATGTATTCACAAAATTAAACTTTTTCCAAATAGCCTTAAAGAAATAATGTTATATATGATTTTCTTCAATCTTTCTTCTGGATAATAAAGTCAATTTTAGTTAACTTAATTTTATTTTGAGAGTTTTATATTTATTGCTAAGACAGTCACACGTGATGAATGTCTATTAAGGCTAAGCTTAAAAATGTAGAGGCCTTTTTATTATGTATATGCAAAAACCTTATGCCAAGAAGTTGTGGATGTTTGTATATTATGTTAAAACTTGAAAAAGTAACTTTGGAATGTTTTCGATTAGTCAGATTATTGTTGCTAGACATAGTGGTTAATGAGAATTAAGCTGACAGACGTTTTAAAACGAAAAAGTTACCCCCATTAAATTTCTAACGTGTGACTTTTAAAGTGTTTTAAGTATGAAGAGGAAGACATATTACTGTGTGATAGATGGGATAGTCACTCTTATTTCCATTCTGAAATTAATAAGCAAAGAGAAAACGGCTTACAGACTAAAACATAAGAATCGGTGAATTGTAAGTTTCTTTCTAGAAGAACGTTACAGTAAAAAACTAAAACACATACGAAACATAATTCTATGTTTTATTTACGGAGTCACACTGGTCGAAGAAATAAAGAACATTCGGATGTTACTTTATATATATATACAATTTGGCATGGCTAATTATAACCCTCTCGCTAAATAAGTCTTACATTCTTCACATAACACTCACCCTCCACATATCAACTGGCCTGCTGAGTTTGCACATTGTCGCGAACCTTCCTATTATTTATGTTTATACAGTATAGCCACTGCTTGCACGAACACTGTTATTAAAACGTATTTTATAATAGCATAACCTTATTTAGTAGGTGTCTTTGTTTCTGATGTGAACAAGAACAGACATTAATGCTTGGTCTCCCTTTTTATTATTATGATGAGCTCCTTACACATCAAGGTGTTTAATCTCTCGTCTGAAGCGACTTCATAAAAAGACACAGTAAAATCAAAATAAATCGAACGAAGATGATCCGAAGGTTCGTTTTTGGGCCATCTCTCAAGCGATTTCGATTGTCTTGATCGTCACCAGGAGTTGGTTTATTATATTTTAAACAATTTTATTAGGTTATTCGTGTGTCTTTATTTTATTTTTTGAAGTTTTTGCGGGAGAAAAGGGTAAGAAAAACGTGGGGTTCATTGAGTCTGATATATATAAAAGAAATATTGCCACTTTTTCATAAGTATCGTTTCGTATTTGAATGTTAAATTTTGAGAAAACTAAACACAATATATTCTGTTTTTTTCTTTAAAATAAACATTATTTACATTAAAGTCTTCATGCAAGATTTCGGTTGTAAAAAAACAACATTTTCAAGCAATATCTTTTTATAAATCATTGTTTCTTTTTCCTTTGTATAAAACGCATTAGAATGAGAAATGGGTTATAATTTGATAAAATGTTATTCTTTTCTTAGTTTACTATAATACCTACTTTAGCTTGAGAATGCTGTTTTATATCTCAGCAAATAGCTAAAAATATGTTCCTAGGTTATTTTAAGCCACTTTAACTCACATAATATTTACTCAAATTTATGTTATAAAACTGGCAATGAAACTGCGAAATTTGAAACAAAACTGAAAGTACAAATACTCTAGGGAAACGACGGTACGGGACAGCTAGTTCAATAAAAAAAGGGGACGATGTATTGAACTTATTTGGAACGTTTGCCTTTTCAGCAAATATTAATATTTAATAGAATACATGGCAAAGTATCATGAACATTGGTGTGTGGATTGTGACAAAAGCTGCTAATGTGTGCTTTTTTAAAATTTAGGTCACCATTTATAAAGATCAAGCGCCACTCAAGTACAAGGGGTAATAAGACGGTAATGATTGCCAATCGAAATATGAGGAACACGCTGGAAGTACTAAGATTGATCAATGTTATTGTAGAGTTATAGTGTCGAGACAGGAGGTAGCAATCTTGTGGAGTCGACCGTGTCTATACGTATCCGACTTGAATTTTAAAAAAAACACCAAAGTCTTCCCTACAATAATGTAAATCAATCTTTATTTAACTGAAACAAGAATACAGGAAACGTAAATATGTTGCTAGGTCGGCAGGCATCATAGTAAAAATGTAATATAATTCCAGTTTGTCTTGAGTTCATTCCCACTTCTCACCACAATGATGATGGTGACGAGAGGCGAGAGGAAAATGCCACGTTTGTCTACGTTTAAGTCTCAACTCGAAGTGTCGTATATTGATGCGCATCTAGCTTTGGGTGGAAATAAGAAGGTTACGGGTGCGCATGTTAATGATGCGTTAACAACCTTTGTATCAATTAGCGAGTTTAGGTGTGCTTGTTCTCGCCAACCAAATCACAACTTTTTATTACGCAAGGGATTGCATGTATATATAAGAGAAATTAGATATTTCTTGATGTAACTGCTACAATATGAACTGCGTTTGCTAACTTATGGGGGGGGTATGTGACGCAAATTTATTAACATTTGATTTAAAGACGACCAAGTTGTAATAAGTAGTGAAGTAGTCTCGTGGTAACGTGTTGCACAACCAGAAAGCGTTTGCAAAGAGATTGAGTACAAATAAATTTCGCTTGACACATGCAAAGGGGACAAAAAGGGGCTGACTATCTTTCGTGAATATTCAGATAACTCCGACGTTTGTGAAATGTTCGAAATTGGTGTTAAACATACAATTAATTAAGCCTTACATTTCAGAGATCAAAATTATGTAGACGTAGGAATAAGTATGAATGTATTGATTTTCATCTCTGTCACAATACATAAAAGTGGTGCAAGATGTTTTTCTAAGGCGAATTAATTTTACCTGTTCTTATAACATAGTAAGTACATAACATAACACAATCAAAACTCTGTTTTAATGAATTAATCGCATAATTATATCAAGTCCTGCTATTAAATTCCATTGGTATGATCTTTTATTTGATATATTACGTTTTTGATATCGTCTCTGACAAGATGAATATGGTTTTTGTCCGATCTATTTCCTCCTTTCACTTTTCACTCGATTTGCATAAGTAGATTTCGTATTTATTTTCTTCCCATTTCGACATATAATATCATTTCATTCTCTTTTATCAACATTAAGACAGAAAGGAAATACGGTGTTCGTTGTGGTAGAGAGACACTCTTTTGCTGTGATCTTCACATTAGAAAGAAGGACCAAAGACTGGAAATCAGTCGTGCACCTTACGTGGAAATAACGATGAAATAAAACAAGACTAGCAACTTCACTTGTGTACAAAAAAAGTTGTAAGGAAGTGAAAAGATCTTCCCACTAGATTTCCAATATTACAATGCTATAATTAACCACCATATTCCGAAAGCTACAATTGTTTAGTGTTTTTCCTGCATTTTCATTTTAACTTATTAAATAAATTTCCTCTATTAAATATTACTAGAAGTAATATTTAATAGATGCGACTATGTAGAATACTAATCATATGTAAATTTATCGACTTTAACAGGCTCAACAATAACACAGACTCTTCCTCGGATTTTTCTTCATACGTTTTTTTCTTAAATTAAGATATCTATTTTTCAACTCTTTTATCCAATACTTCGATGAGATTTCTATATTTAATTAATGTTCGATGCCAAACAAAATTGACAGCGTCCAGTTGAAGACTTTCTAAAGTATCAGAGAATGGAAAACGATTTGTATTATATTTCCATTGTGTTACTCATAGAAAATGCGTCGATGTCACTTATGAAGAAAAATTAATATTATTTTTGAAAGAATATTAAAATCCAAGACGAAAGAAGTCGTAGAGTTTAGACGATGCTTCAAGGCAACGATGAAACAAACAGCCTCATAAAAAAACTCGCATAGTTTATGCCAATAATGGAGAAGGTTCTATTGAACTTACCTGTAATATATTCCTTCGATGGTTAAGCGTCTCATACTTTGCCCCCCTCTCTCTCCCTCTCTCTCTCTCTCTCTCTCTCTCTCTCTATATATATATATATATATATATATATATATATATATATAGAGAGAGAGAGAGAGAGGGAGATAGATAGATTGATAGATAGATAGATAGATAGATAGAAGGAATTAGAAAAGCGACAGAGGCAGATCTTTTTTCAATTCAGTTGCTCAATGCAAGGTATATTCCGCAAGAAAGCAATTCATGATATTAATTTTTTCCTTAAGCCAGACTTTTCAAAGATCAACATCTTATCATCAGAGTAAATTGATGGGATAGATAAGTTGGCGAAGAGCTTAGATTTAAAATCTGAAAAAGTAAAACAAAGTTTGTGAGACAGAAATCAAGGCAAAAGGCTGGCCAAATGCAAGCAAGTGTCCGATTGTAAAAAGCTCCGGTGTCTAAAAGTCCAGTGGAAAAAGTGGTGTGTAGGTAGGCCGTTAGAAGGCACGAGGAATAAATTGAGAGGTTTCAAAGTTAAACTCTAGAAACCAACGTCTTCAGGATCGGCCAAAAATTGATACATCTGCTCTATCCGGTATATTGAGCTGTTTACTTTTCGCAATAGGTTTTACCTTTCCTGAAAGTTTTCTTTTAGTTCTCTACTTTATATATATATATATATATATATATATATATATATATATATATACACACACACACACACATATATATATATATATATATATATATATATATATATATATATATTATGCTTCGTTGTTGTTTTTAGCGATAGTGACATCGCATGAACGCTGTGTTGTGACAACTCACTTCCTAAGTGATGATAGAGTTAGCACTAATACATGAATTGTCTGCATTACGTCGACCTATTAAGGGACGTATTTATTTATACGTACATACTAGTTATTCATATCTGAACCTTTAACTTATGTATATTTATACATGAGTAAAAGTTTCAGATATACATAGCTTATAATATATATTGTTTCACGATCAATTAATATATGAATCGAGACATGGTAATATATATATATATATATATATATATATATATATATATATATATAGTAAGCTATGAAAATATATTTATGGCAATACGGCTGAAGATTGCCCCCGGGGATGAAACTATGGAGCCTCTGTGTAGCTCAATCGGCATACATATATTTTCATAGCTTACTACCTAGCTCTACTTACGTATCGAGCACTGTTGAAGTAAATACTGAAAATTGATACATAAAAAATGATATCTCCTTATAAAATTTTATGTGGATACATGAAATAGTTATATATATATATTTATGTATATCACCTTATCCACCTGCTTGCAACTTTATTCTACACCAGTTTATGGTTGTTCGTGTATTTTAATTACTCTACCAACGATTCCCCTGACGAGAGTCGGACGAAAGGCTGCCTTGGGAACTTTAAGCTGTTTTTATTATTATTATTATTATTATTTATTTTTTTTATGCTAATGTGAGAACTTTGTTTTTATTCGTGAATTTTTTTATTCGTGAATTCCGAAACCATACATAACGGTTTTGTTTTATATAAAATTATTTTCTTTTTCTTTTCTATTTCATCTTATATAAAGTGTTCCCCATACAATTCATTATTCATTTTGTAGTGTGGCACCATTTTGTCTCTTCATATATATATATATATATATATATATATATATATATATATATATATATATATATATATATATATATATATATATATATATTGCTTGGTCTCGATTCGTAAGTAGGTATTACGTAACTGTACGTCTATTTGAAGATTCCACCCCCGTATCCAAGTAATAGTGACCCTTACGTCGAACGTTGCTAGCGGGGCAGAATAATTTAAATTATGAAGGGGGAGGGCATACGAGATATGCCTATTGAATCTTTTTAGTTTAACCTTGAGATGTGAAAAACGGGAGGTTAAGATGTAAGGGTCATAATTTAAATTAAGTCGAGTCGCTACCAACGTTCGCCTCCACTCCCTCCGCATTTATTGTAATGCCTCTCCCGCTTCCTAATAATTGTATACTTCAACCGCCGTTTGCCACTGCCACATTCTATTTGTATCTCATAATTTTACTTTTTGCTTAGCGGCCGCAGACCTGCCGACTTTTTTAAATCACAAAGTGTTAAGAACAACGTGTTTTAGTATTTCATATGCAACCACACTCTCATCTGAACCATTCCAATCGCTAACCTATATTTGTATAACCCACTTCCTGAACAAAGTAAGCTATCATCATTCTCATCGTCATTTTAATTACTCGTTATCACTTTAATATCATTAGTCCGTATATCCTTATTATAAATATTATTAATATTATTAACTCTACTCACTAGAAGTTATCACACAAGTCAACGACAGTTATTGCTCACCGACAACAACCGGTGGTGTTCCCTGGAGTCTGAGTGATAACAAGCCTCCCCAGATCTCCAGTAATCTCCACCTCTTTTCGATCACCACCGCAACTGACATTACGGTATCTCAACAGCCGCTTACCACTGATTTCTCGCTGGCAACGACAATATTATTATTATTTGTACTCGCCAGGAGTTCTAACACAGGTCATCAATGATTGCTCACCGACAACCGGTGGTATTGCCTGGAGTCTGAGTGACTAAAAGTCTTCCCAGATTTCCAGTATTCTCCACCTCTTTTCAATAGCCACCGCAAATAACCTTGCAGTATCGCAACAGCCGTTTATCATTGATCTCTCGCTGGTAAAAGCCATTGTTCTTCTTTGGGATTTGGGTGGCAATAAGCCTCCCCAAGATCCCAGCAGTCCCTGCACTTCCAGTGGAGGTCTGGTTTGTGCTGTCCCTCCTCGATCTTCTCATCCTCATTGATCCGATGCAAATATTTTTTGTGGTGTCAGCCTAGGCTGGTACCATTTTTTTTTTTTTTTTAATTTTTAATTTTTTAATTTTTTTTTTGGGGGGAGCTTATGGTGTTTCTTGCTATTTCTGTTCATTGGTTCATTTTTGTGTCGTGTCAGCTGATGCCGATGTAGTTTATTGGGGAGGGGGGACTCATAAATTGATGTTTCTTGCATTTTCGGTGCTTTTATTTGTGATGTGGTGTTCTTTCTGTGGTTTTGTTTTCTGCCTGTTATAGATTTGATGTGACCCTTCGTAGCTCATGCGGGTTGGTTTCCGCATTCGATGGTGATTATTATTATTATTATTATTATTATTATTATCATTATTATTATTATTATTATTATTATTATTATTATTATTATTATCATTATTGTTATTATTATTATTAGTAGTATTATTATTATTGTTATTATTATTATTATTATTATTAGTATTATTATTATTGTTATTATTATTATTATTATTATTATTATTATTATTTACTCACTAGGAGTTATCACACTGGTCATCGTCAGTGATCGCCCACTGCCAACAACCTGTGGTATTCCCTGGAGTTTGAGTGACAACAAGTCTCCATTATTATTATTATTATTATTATTATTATTATTATTATTATTATTATTATTATTATTATTATTATTATTATTATTATTATTATTATTATTATTATTATTATTGTTGTTGTTGTTGATGTGGTTCTTGTTCTTATTCTTGTTCTTGTTCTTGTTCTTGTTGTGTTTATTACTACTACTACTACTATTAGTATACTACTACTACTACTACTACTACTACTACTACTACTACTACTACTACTTTATCTGCCCCCACCAATGGTCGTTTTATTAAAACAATGAAAGTTAGGAAATAAGATACTTTTGTACTGATTGATGCTCGTTAATAAAAATCGAAGAATTGGAATTCTTCTCATGAGATGGTCCGTATTTTCGCCTCAAATATGTTTCTGTTTACCTTTCCATTTGACGCTCTGTGAAAGAAACTTACCTTTTCGAGATATGTCCATTATCGGCTTTAATGATTAATGTTTGTTTCCATTGCGTGTCAATAATTCAGCGATTGTAATTACACGTGCGTTATCGCATCGCGTCTTCATGCTGGGTCGACAACATTTGACCGTTAATGTATTTACTAGTACCGACCGTCTCAACAGCATCTCATGCGGACCCTAGGTTGAAAACGGTTGCCAGTTCCTCTCCTAGGATCAATAATTGAATAGTAATGTTGACCCCTACGGTGGGTAGGTCTTGATCCCCGCAGTTGTTCCATTTTGTTGACGGGATTCACTGATCGGGTTTCGGTGCTGATGTGGCAGTCATGGCTTCCATCTCGTCTTCTTTCCGTCGCTCTCCTCCTCTGTTCAATAACCGCTTTTACGAACGTTATTAAAAAAAGAAGCATCAACAAATACAAGTTGACTTTATAAACTTCTTTGAGGGTTTATTTTTCTTTCACAGTATACGTGTACACACTTAAAACGATCTCCACCTACCCCATTGGGAAGTAGTTATTCAAAAGCCCAACCACCTTCTCTGGTGGGACAGACGGAAAGACACGATTCTCTCTCCGAATTTGTCACAAACGCTTATTTTGCCAGTGACGTCACATCCAGGATACCTAGTCATCTTATATTAATTGGAAAATTCCACTTTACCTTATTTTAACCTTACGTGAAAATATACAATACTAATCCTATTCTTACACATCCGTCTCTAATGTTACTACATAAATACTAAAATATCATGCCGGTACATATAACGACTGTTACGTATACTCCTCCTCCTAGAAGAGGTCTAATTCCTCACAGATTCCAATCAATTAAAATACACGGCTTCATAAACACACTTTGTCATCGCCTGAAGATCACACTCATAAGTGCACAGTCCGATCTCGCTTCGTGTCGCCGACTCCTTTGTGGACTGGACACCTGAAATTAATTACTTAGAACAATTACAAGGATCGAATAATGCTCTCGAATTTGAAGAACGATAACCATATTGAGATGTTGACGTTGCCTTCTCTTTTGCCATCAGTGAGAGGGCGCATTCTGGGCTACGTATCATTTGGGGCCTCTAGCCCTTTAATTTATCGTCGATGTTCAAACAATCCCAACACGTGGTCTACGTCTCACAAACTTCCAAGCGACTGCATACTCCTCTTACCCTCTCTCTCTCTCTCTCTCTCTTCCAGCCATGTAGTGTACCGTCCGTTTTCAGACACGGCTTGGTCGAGATTACATTAAATGCAATCGCTGACCCGATGACCATGTGTACGTGTCTACGTTAGCTCGCGAATTATAATCTCGAAATGAATACTAGCAAAGATGTACGCTTACTTTTTTAATATTCCACCAAATATATCTGTTCCGTGATTTGATAAAAAATTATTCTAAGACCCAGATATATTTTAAGAGAATTGTAAATGTCTAAAGGAGCAAAGACATGCAATAATACAAACTGGATTAAAGACAATGTAATTTTAAACTTAAGCTTGACTTAATAATAGAAATGCTATTATATGGTTTTTGTTTCCGGAAGTGGATGATACCGTCAGCCAACAAACAGCTGGCGGAGATTTCATATCGGTGGGCAGTAATGCAAAAGGGGACAGTTAACGGCGACAGTTTTATATTAACAACATTTAAACAAGAACTAGCTTGTAGGTTTCTTTTTTTCAGAAAATCTTAATGACAAAAAAATATTTTTCATGCACTAATGAGCCACCGTTTATCAAGGCCGAAATGCCACTTGAGGATAAGGGTTAATGAGTTTTTTCAGGTAGACAGTGGGGCAAGAATGAGGGGATTGGAAACAATGGTCGAGGCTGGGCAGAATTTGATTATTTAAGTGGACCACTCAACAAGAATTTGTTTACATTGGACTTGAAAACAACTAAGCTTAAGTCAGTTGGGAAGTAGCCTCGTGATATTGTGTTCCACAGACGAATAGTTTTGGGAAATAAACTTTGTTCATGGAAGTTCCGTTTAGTTTTAAGTACACGGGGGAAGAAAGGAAAATTAGACGAGTTTTTGCTGTGAATTTTCCACTTGCTGTACCATAGATGGTAGCTACCATGAAAATAAAAATAGAGTAGAGAAAGACTAGCAACTTCTCTTCTGTGCGAAAGAGGATGTAGGGAAGATAAGTAAACACCCTTACTAGATTTGTAAGTCGGCTTTGTAATCTGTCTAGGTATTAGAAGGGTACTCTTAACAACTCTTAACTCATTGAGCTCATGGAAGATTGTTTGACAGTAAACAGTGAGTTTATAAAAGCAATTAAATGTAAAACGAAAAGAAACGATTACGAATTAGTTTCATTTTGATAGCTATATCTCTCACCTTTCATCTCCAGATACGTGTTAAATAGTATAACTAATTGTAACGTTATGCACTTTTTAATAATCAACTCTTCTAATCAAGTTTAATTTTTTAGTTTTATTACATTTGACACTTAACACATATATTTATGTGTGTGGGTGTGTATGCACACACACACACACACACACACATATATATATATATATATATATATATATATATAATATTAAATTATTTTTGATATCTTACCTACGTACAACGTTGTGTGGAGCGCATGGCTCTCATCAGCGCAGGGAAATAATAATCTCAGTCGGTCATAGGGAGCGAACCCGGTTCACAGATACACCTTGAATATGTAGGCATTCACCAAGTCCTATTATGCTACGATGCGAGAGATTGTCACGTAATAACGAAGAAATAAGGATATATATATATATATATATATATATATATATATATATGCTATAAATGTTTGAATGTCTATGCCTACCGCTTTCAGTGTAAACATACCTTAATTTCTCCGTTATCAGGTGACAATACCTCGTGGCCTAATGAGACTAGGTGAACGCCTATATATTCAAGGTGTATCTGTGAACCAGGTTCGCTCCCTATTACCGTTAGAGATTGTTATTTCCTCGTGATGATCAAATGCGGAAGCCTCTGGGTGGCTTAATTGCCATAAATATATTTTCATAACTTACTATATATATATATATATATATATATATATATTCTGCAATAAATCCAAGTTACTACACAAGTATCACCTTCTTCAGAGGCAATTGTCATATATAAGAAAACCATGCAATCCTCTGGTGAAAATCCATGCAACGACGCATTCAGAAAACTATGAGAAAACGCCAATGGCGATATAGAGGTGATATAAGCGAAAGCTTGATTCTAAAAAAATTTTAAAGTCAATTGTTAAAAAAAGGTCAACTCTGATTCATATCAAAAATGCTACCCGAGCAAACTCAGCCAAAGATAATCAGAGAAAAATCCCAAACGAAGTCACGTTATGTCCGATGTATTGACGGATTTTTCTCTGATTATCTTCTTTGATGTGAGTTCTGCGCGTTTTTGACTTGCTGCTTTTTCATATATCTTCTATTTTGACTTCGGAACAGTGTGCTTGATTTTTAATTTTTATTAGTAAACAAAGGTCTCTGATGAGCATCCCGTAAAAAAGTGAAGGCTATATTTTTTGTTTACGGGTTATGAAACGTTCGTAAGACGGAAAAATATAAGCACTCACCAAAACAAAAAAGAATAAAAAATAAATAAATAAGAATATGATTGCTGACTGAAAAACAAACGTTGATTAACTCAGATTTAGTTCAATAATACATTCTGGTGCTTATCGTGCCGTCCCTGACAAAGTTATCACTGTAATCCCTGTTATGAAAGTCGATCAATTATAAGGTTTGACATGCAAATATTTGTGGAAGACGTGTTGAGAGATATGCTCTATGGATTGTTGACCAAATATCAGTAGATTGGAAAGAATGCGGCAACATATAGGGAAGCTGGCATAATTTAATTAAAGGTTGGTTTATTCAGTAACAGCACTTGCGGATATTGAGGCGAGCGGTTTGCACGTTTGGTGTGTTTTATGATTGACTGACCCCCATAAAGAATTAGTGTGAGTAATTCCCCTACAAGGCGGGGGTGTTTTGGAGGGGATGTTCGCAAGTTGACCACAGGTCAGAGAATACCATACTGTGAGCATTGTCCTTTTTGAATCGATAAAATCTTGCCGTGGGCGAGTGATTCACGCAGTGTTATTCATTTGCCCTCGACGAGAACAAGACAACAGGTAATCTTCTCCATTGGCGGCTTCATCTAATCGGACGAATGCTGGGAAGGAATGTCGATGTGGGGGGGGGGGGAGGTGCTCGCCATTTTCACATGCGCAGTAAGATGCGCAATAGGCAGAAAGGACATATCTTCACGATGGACGCACAGAAAACAATTCTGATATAAAAAATAAAAAAAAGGGAACATAAGGGAATATAAATCGTTTACATTAATAGTTGTCTATGTATTTTTGCCAACAACTCTTACTCTATTTTGATTCAACCACTCTCTAATATTTGAACAAAAAAGTGACTCTCTTTTTAGCATTGTCATCTAACATACATGCGTGTGTTTGTTCACACACCACACTGACCGTGTAAATTATATGGTAATGTAATAGGTCTCTTTACTTCTATGTAAGAATAATACAAAAAAGAATAATACTCCTATATAAAAATTATAAAGATAATGTAAAGGATTATATAGAAGTAAATGTACATATTATTTTACTATCTAATTTACATATGTGTTTGTTGCGTGCGAATACTTGTGGATGATGATAATGATGATAATGCCGCCGCCGCCGCCGCCGCCGCCGCCGACGACGACGACGACGACGACGACGACGACGACGACGACGACGTTAATGATGATGATGATGATGATGATGATGATGATGATGATGATGGTGGTGGTGGTGGTGGTGGTGATGATGATGATGATGATGATGATGATGATGATGATGATGATGATGATGATGATGATGATGATGATGATGATGATGATAGAAGTAAAACACATATTTTTAGTTATACAAGAAGAACAGTATATGAATAGTTCGAAGGAAATCAAAATGAAATCAATAGACGTAGTGGTTGTGACCCACCGGTCACGGGTACGTCTAGTATATCAGTAATCCCGACTTTCACTTATAAGCTTTTGTAGTGTTCTATTTCCTTAAATGTAACTTATATATAGATTTTTACTCCAAACCTTTTCTGTGTATAAAAGCTAATAATTGTACTTGTACTTGAATCGGTTCTCGACGGAAGTGGGCTTAACCAGCATCCGGGGGGGTGGTGTAAAGCACATATCTGCGCCTCATTGTCTCCAGTTCGCAGAATCATCAGTGATAATTTAGAGCCACTCTTTTGCCAAATGTCTGAGACCGTAGATGCGATGGGCATACATAGTTTTGGTAAATGCAAATCAATGTGTCGAAAACCAAGCTTATTACGTCCGGTTTTCCTTCAGCCAATCGTACCCCCATTCACCGTAATGGAACAACCCCGGCACAGGTTGAACTCTTCAAATACTTAGGTACCACATTTACCTGAACAAGCCAGGACGATGATAAAACTCAGTATCGAATCAACAGTGCCAGGTGAGCCTTCTGTCGACTAAGCACTAAGATTCTGATTTATCATGCACCAGTACGTACAATCCTTGTTTCTGGAGCTGAAACTTGGCCACTGCGACAGACTGCAAGTCTTCACTAACAACTAGTTGCGTCGATTGGCCCGCATCAGACCATTGGACAGAATCGCCAATGTCGAAGTCTGACGTCGTTGCCACACGCATCCTGTTTCACAGTTGCTTGTAAGAAGACGCTTCTGTTGGCTGGGTCATGCTACCCGATGCGAAGAAAGTTAATCTATGCGCAGAGTTGTGGCTCTCGACACTATGCCCGGATGGGAGAATCGTACGGGCGGTCATCTGAAAACTCGGCTCACGACGGTCAGCACAGATATAGAAACCATGTCAAGCTGGCGAGTCTAAAGAACCCGATGTTTGACCAGGAACTGGCCCTAAATTATCACCGATGCTTCCGTAGACGTAACAGTGAAGTGCAGCCGTCAGAGATGTGCTGTATCCTCTTGATGCTGGTTAAGGCCAGTTTCGGCGCAAAACGATTCAAGTACAATAAAAAAAAGTACACCTAACCTAAGCAATGGCATCCTGTCTCCCAGTTGACTTAGACGCTTACATTGACTGTCCGATTCAAAAAAGGTGAACTCGTACGTAGAGGTGTAGCTCCCGAACCCATTCCTGGATGACGAAAGCGTACATGCGGCCAGCTGACCGCTTTGGCCCGCGACAGACACAGAACATCTAACAGTTAAGGGGTAGTAAGTTATTTATTATCCTCTCCACGAGTGTTGGGTGTAACTCTACATGGTTGTTAATGGATTGTAAAATCTATATAATTCGAAAACTGTTTATATTGCTAGCTTGTTTTCACATGGGATTGTTTAGATGACGAATGAGACGTTAAGTGGCATGAAATGGGTAACATAGAGCAGGAAAATAGTAATAGTGTAGCAATATTTGGTTATAGGTGTTTCAAAAATGGATTTTTTCACATAATATGAGATTAAGTAAATAAAATTGATTTATTTCATTAGGGGTTAAGTTAGAGGTTAAGTCGACTTGTACAGGAAGTTACGTCATAACAGGAAGTCGACGTAGTAAAGAGTCCAGATTGATCTTGTCTCTTTCGTATCGAACGTCCAAGTAACGGATATTAATTTTATGTCTCTTCCACTACCTTTATGCGTGATGGTCGGGAAGACTCAATTATTTTAACGGGCTTGCTGTATGAAAACTCAAACAAATCAGCAAGAAAACTATATGCAGCCCAGAGCAAATAATAAAGTTTCTATTTCTTTCTAATGTCCTCTGGTCACCTAAAAATACCCCCGACTAGCGACTAAATCCCAACCTTCCCTGTAGAGATCCTTAGATGCCGGACAATCAGTAGCTCTTATAGCTTTTTTTCGGACCGTTCGCTGTTGGAATTCTCTCCCCGCTCTTTGTTTCCCATACCGTACAAGTATGCAGAAAGTTAAATGTAATTTTAACAAACATCTCCCTGTCTAACTCCCAACCGAGATGCACCGTATATAAATCTTGCCCCAATCATAGTAGCCCCCTTCGCTTCAGTAACTATATAGCTTATTTGGGGTGAATAAAGGTAAACTGAAGTTACTAAAGAGAAAAAAGAGAAACATATCTACGACGACTATTACTGCTACTTTACAACGAGACGTCACTACTGATTGGGCCGATTATCTACAAAATGTCAACAAAACTCGGACAGACAAACTAATGGGTTCGAAACTGGATTAAGCTGTAAAAGGGATACAAGTTAAAATATTATATTCAGTTAGGCCTTGGAGAGAGTGATACTATGTGGTCGCATAACAGAAAGAGAGTTCGGGACAATCTCGTTAAATATGGAACGAGACCGCTCATTCACAAGCTATTCTATTAAAAGGTAAAAGGAAAAGTGTCGCGCGAAGATAAGACGAATATTTACATTTTCTCATTGTTTTCTTTTTTTTTAATCGACGAGCTTGGGCTGCTTCGAAACACCTCCTAAGTGTTAATGAGAAAGAAATTGTTAGGACACGTAACGAAAACGGAATTACCTCCCTTGAGCCATTTCGGGAGTTAAGAGTTATCGCCCTTGAAAACGGTCGTCCGCCCAGAGAGAAAAAGAAACAAAGTACGGCGTCAGACTGTGGATATATCAATCGCGTCCAGCGGCCAATTAACTCATTAATTCATCCTGTGTTCAGTTTTAATAAATCTGTTAAACGTTTCTCTTGATAGTTCATCCATTTATTTACAAGTAATTAATTATAATTAACATAAATTACGAAGTTATAAAAGAAATACAGTTTTATTACTCGGGTAACAGTAAAGGACAGACGTCCCAACAGTATCTCGTGCTAAATAGGATATTTGGGAGGCTAAAACCCTTTCTCCAAGGAAGATTACTCTGGCCTGGAAACCAGTTCTGCCCCCCCCCCCCCAAGAGTAATGACTATGGCTGAGACAACCCTACTGCTGTTGTTGTTATTATTATTATTATTATTATTATTATTATTATTATTATTATTATTATTATTATTATTATTTGTACTCACTAGGAGTTCTCACACAGGTAATCATCAGTGATTGCTCACTGATAATCAACGATGGTGTTCCATGGAGTCTTTGTGACAACAAGTCTCCACAGATTTCCAGTACTCTCCACCGCTTTCGATAACCATTGCAAATGACTTTGCGTTATCACAACAGACGCTTACCATCGATTTCTCGCTGCCAACGACGTTTGGTCTTCTCTGGGATTTAGATGGTAATAAACCTCCCCAAGATCACAGTCCTCTCAGCACTCTTCCAGTGGAGGTCTGGTTAGTAATCTCTCTCCTCGGTCTATTTTGTGTGGTATCAGCCGAGGTTGGTTCAATCACTTTTTTGGAAAAAAAGAAAGGTAGATTCTGAAATGTATTGCATTTTCTGTTCCTTTGTTTTATGTGGTTGTGTTTTTTCTATGTTTTTGTTTTCTTCCTATTGCCACTTTAACGTGACTGGTTTGTATTCGTAGCTTATGTGGGTTGGTTTCTGCATTCAAGGATTTTCCTTAAAATTTCAGCTGTTTTCATCATTGTTGTCCGTTGTATTGTCTCAGTCTGCCCTTTGATTTTGATTTTCCCTAGTCTTTGTTCCAGGTTTTTCGAGAGTGTACCTAGTGCTCTTAAGATTATTGATATCATATTGACATTATTTATAGTCCATATGCCTTTCAATTTACTGGCGAGTTCCGTGTATTTTTTCGTTTTTCTGTGTCTTTGATATTCACCTTGTAGTCTGCTGGCACAGCACAATCTACGGTTTTGCAGGATTTTTCCTTCTTGTGTATTATTATGACATCCGGTATTTTTGCTTGTATGAGTTTATCTGCCTGCACCTCCATATCTCAGAAGATTTTGCGATTTTCTTAACTTCATTTTCAGATCACCAAGAAGTGATACAAATTTATATTAATGAGACAAATCTTAAAAACTGCAATACATAGGCAGATGATTAAAATGAACATTAATAATGCTGTTATTCATATCTTCAAATAAAATTGTGTAAAACAATACAAAAACGCCAGTAGTCTAATGTGTTCATTATAACGGAAATACAATTAATAAAAAGAAGTTGTATTCCTTAACGTAATATAGAATACAGAACTAACTGCAAAATAATATTAAGAAATCCTATAACTGAATTACAATTATAACTATCAACAAATCTTTTTGGACACCATTAGATACTGTAAGGGTTTTTTTAAAGTTATGACGAGTCTCATCTTTTAAATATAGCTTGACGGTTGGGTTTCAATCCCGACTTGAGGCACTAGCTTGTCTAGCCGCACTGAAGAGGTGTTATCCATCGAAACAGTCTGTAAGTAGATGACTATATATATATATATATATATATATACATATTTATATATATGTTAGTGTAAGTGTATGTATATATATACATATATATATATATATATATATATATATATATATATATGTGTGTGTACATGCTGTGTGTGTAGGTAGTATATATATATATATATATATATATATATATATATATATATATATATATATATATTACTAATGATTAAATAATAACAGTTGACTTTTAAATTCGGTCTATTCGTAAGAAAAAAATTGACACTTTTACTTGCGTAGAATTATAAATGAATTAAAAAATAAATTAATAAATAAAATGAGGTTAAGAAGAAAGTAAGAAAACTAAGAAACGGTGTGACAAGAGTGACATGCTCAACATTCATTGACCTTCTCCCTCCTCTATATAGTGGCTAGTTGGATGTATTTGCGGTTTAAACGATTCCATTTGGGACGGCGTGATTGACAGCTCACTGTGAAGTAGTTGTTGTTTTTTTTGTTGTTTTGGGGGAATTTTGTTTTGTTTCTGATTTCTGTTTTTATACCAATTATACAAAGCTATTTTCATTATTATTTCTCGGCTCTGACGAGGCGTTAAACGACTAAAACTGAACGTTTTATAATAATTAATCATATATATATATATATATATATATATATATATATATATATATATATATATATATATATATATATATGAGAATAAAGAATAAAAGATCTTAACATCTACCAGAAAATAATTTCTTTCGACCTGAAAGAGAATTGTTACGGTCGAAATAATTTTTTCCGGTATGCGTAAAATATTTGGTTACGTTAAATGCATTGTACTCTAAAATCAGAAATAGGATGTTTAATGCATATCCCTCTATATATATTGATTTAAATCTGAGTTTTCTAAACTTAAAAACTAAAATTCAATTATATATATATATATATATATATATATATATATATATATATATATACAGGATTAATTTTAAATAAATAATATTAAATTATGTTTACCTACATACGCTAGCGCTTCGAGCCTTTGCTTTCATCAGTGCAGGCATGATGATCTTGGACGGTCGCACGTTTGAAACCCCCGCCACAGATTCAACCTAGGCCTCGTAAGCTAGCGGTGTAACAATTATGCCACAGGACATTACCACATTCAAGATGGGAATTTCAGTTCTATTCATGTGAAGGGCGGCATATCAAGAAAAGCTTACTAAAGATTCTACGAACGTTGTCGGAATATTCCTTATGTACGTGTAAGTCTATTTTTAACTTCCCCGAACAGGGCTCAACTTTAATATTATAAAAGGGTGTATAACAATATTAATTTTAAATAAATAATATTAAATTATTTTGACCTACCTACATACGCTAGCGTTTCGAGCTTTCGCTCTCATCAGTGTGGATATGATAATCTCGGACAGTCGCACAGTTCATATATATATATATATATATATATATATATATATATATATATTGCTTTTAGACTAGTATCTATCGTTCAAATAGTGTCTGATACTAAATTGGGTAATGTGCTTAAATATATATATATATATATATATATATATATATATATATATATATATATATATATATATATATATATATATATATATATACATTTTTGCTCTGAATTTTCATTGAGCACTCTCATAAATCCGGTTTCAACTTCCTTCGGATTCATACCCCCTGGATATTGGTAGCAAGTTAATTATATATATATATATATATAATATATATATATATATATATATATATATATATATATATATATATATATATATATGTGTGTGTGTGTGTGTGTGTGTGTATATATATATAGTGTAGATTTCAATATTGCGTTGAGAATCCGAATAAAAGAGCTCAATGTACCTTTAAACATTTGGTTTTTAAACGTTGTTTATACATCTGAGGAGACCTAATTAAAAGGTCGAAATAATTTATAATGTATACCATTGCAATGTGTGTATAGTTTTTTCCTTTTAATAATTCTCTCTATCTCTCTTACTCTCTCTCTCTCTCTCTCTCTATCTCTCTCTCTCTCTATATATATATATATATATATATATATAATACACGTCTGTAACAAGAAAGGTGTTCGGCTTCTACTGATTAAGTGTATATTTCTAAGTTTTTTCAATAAAAATCGATGTGCTCATTTCAAACAATTGCAAACGATCAGATCAAAACATGACGTCATTTATTTTACAATGAATTCGTAATCGTGCAATCTTCGCTCTGACCTCACCCTAGATCCGTTACATAAACCACCGGATTCTGATTCATCAGAACATCACAGGCAACCTTGAATTCTCAACTCGTTCTGTTATTGGTCAGGAAAGTACAACCAATCAAAATAGAAAGTAATAAATGAATCACTGGAAATAGAAGCCCACTCATTTTCGGGGTTCTTTTCTAGAATAGTTGCTCCGCCGATAAATGCTGCTTTTTTATATATATAAATAAAACGCGTTAAACGACTAAAACTAAATGTTTTATAATAATTAATCATATATATATATATTCGGATTCATACCCCCTGGATATTGGTAACAAGTTAAATATATATATATATATATATATATATATATATATATATATATATATATATATATATATGTGTGTGTGTGTGTGTGTATATATAGTGTAGATTTCAATATTGCGTTGAGAATCCGAATAAAAGAGCTCAACTTTTATTTTATTTTTGATTAATGGTCGAAATAAATCATTGATTTTAAAAAAATTATAAGAGAACAATTGTATTGAATAACAAACATCTAATTAACGAATATATACATAATGATATCAACATTTACTAAAAATAACGCTAAAAATACATATGCCAGTAAATATTACTCTAGGTAGGGATTCTTTTAGATCTGTTTAATCAAAGGCTTTGAAATAAATTTCTACTCGGTTATTTCTTTAAGTGAATGGTATGAGGAGATTTACAAATCTGTCATAGTATTTATCGTTATTCAACAGTAAATCCATCAATCTAATTAATCTATTTCAGTAATACGTGTTAAAAAAACACGTATTAAAAGTATAAAAAGTTTTTACTGAATAGTAACAGGAAGAGATGCTTGTTAAATAAAATTGTTCAATAAGAAAAATACCTTGACTTTCCATATTAGCAATAGTTTTACAATTTTTGCATATTTTTACTTTTTTCATATCCTCAATTCTTCCCTATATGATATATATTACACTTTACCATTCTCTTCATAGACATTTATCATCCATTTCATTATCCTACATATCATTCTTGCTAATTTCATTTAATCCTCATTATACCTATGTATGTATGTATGTATGTATGTATGTATGTATGTATGTATGTATGTATGTATGTATGTGTGTGCATATATACATATGTATATGTATATATATATATATATATATATATATATATATATATATATTAAGGGTAATATATTATTGTTATTATATTACTGAAATTAAAGCTGAAGTACTTCTACACTTGAAATGGTCGTTTAATCAGTACCATTAGAGAGCCATGAATATTATAACTGTCCTGTTTTTAAATCTCCGAAACAGTTACATGATAAACAGCTTATGATCCCCGTTTTAATATTTCACGCTTAAGCTTAAGTCCCCTGTTTTTGTTTCACTATTAGATACTTGGATTCCTTTTATATATATATATATATATATATATATATATATATATATATATATATATATATATATATTTATATTATTATGAATTTTCCAACGAATGTTAAGTCTGCGATATCTTGGATTTAGTTAGTTTCTCTAGGAATTTAAACTGCATTTTCCTTTTTTCTTTTGTTTAAAATGACACAAAGCTTCTTTAGACTATATATATATATATATATATATATATATATATATATATGTGTGTGTGTGTGTGTGTGTGTGTGTGTGCATATAACTCTTTCTTGTTTCATTTTACTTCAGCCGATGTTCTCAAACAATAAAAGGTCCCTTTCTCGAATAAACAATTGATCACTATATGAGATACATAAATATTCGAATATCATGAAAGTTCTCTTTACCTGTCAACTTTAGTTCGTAAAAGAAGTTTAAAACATTAATTTTCTTTACCTTAATTGTCCAGTTTACTCTGTAAAAGTATATCTTTTTTTTGGTCTTTTTGTCTTACCGGATTCCAGGAAAATAATTCATCTTGTCTGCTGGAGTATCCATTTAAATGTTGTTACTTGAAGTTACATCACTTGAAGAAGATTCACCATGTCTCGTGTAAGACAGTGTTGGGTGGCTATACCGTAGAGATCTGATTTGAACTACGAATACTATGTTATTTTGAATATTTGGTCAGGGTTTACTTGTATGGGGAGTATCTTCATGTCAGGTTGTCCTGACAAACCATTGTAAAATGAGACCAAAGCAACCCGAAGACGGTGTTTAGTAAGTAATTCAAATACTCTCTATATATATTTATGTGTAAGTGCGTGTTTGTATGTGTATATATATGTACATGTTGCCAAATAACACTGACATAGGACAAATTCTGCAAGTCCTGAACGCGCAGCAAATCAATACAGGCTAAATGAGTGTTACATGAAATTCACAGTTTTTTTTATCCTCTCACGTTTCCCCTTTCGGTGTACCTCCAAACACTTAAGATTTTATGGCTCTTAAAATTAAGAAAAACAAATCCGTCTTTGTTTCGTCATTATAAAACTAAAGTTAGAACTTTGACTTCACTTATCTATCTATCTATCTCAATATATATCTATATATCTATCTCAATATATATATATATATATATATATATATATATATATATATATATATATATATATACATTTCAACCCTTTTGCCATGAAGATTCAATAACAGGTCGGAGATATGAGGAAAGACATATATAAGTCACATGTAAACATTTCTATATTTCATTGGCTATAGTCATTGTCCATTGCAACCACATCCCACCGCGCACACACACCTCTCATTACACCGTAGAAAGCCGAAGGAAACGGTCGAAAAATGTTTTCTTTCGTGAAAATAACTTATTACGAGACTTTGTACTCCTATACGTCAACAAATTAATAATAAAACAATATATGAAGATTTATTT
>OY744547.1:24629594-24697094 GCA_963556195.1 Sepiola atlantica | reverse complement strand
CGTGTCGGAGGAGAGTAAGGGTTAAAAAACTGTTGGATGGCAACATTTCATTTATCAATAGCTTGTCTGCGACAAACTATAAACACAGTAAAACAAGATATATTAGACATGTTTAACATATAGATTAAACACAAAAAACATTTCTTCTTCGACAGAAGAGACTTATTTTATTACTCAGCCACCAGTTGGTGCGCGAATTTCCGAACAAAATCTTGTGTTAACTACTAACGTTGACCTGACACGAGTTTTTTTCCAAGGGAGATGACTCAGGTTCAGAGTGGAAGGCTCTTCGTCTTCTTCTTCTTTTTTCTTGTTTGTCTTCTTCGTCTTCTTCTTCTTTTTTCTTTTTTGTCTTCTTCTTCTTATCATTATTATTACTATTATTATAATAATAATTTTATTATTATTATTATTTTGCTGATTTTTAATTTCATTATTATTATTAATAATAATTATAATAATAATAATAATAATAATAATAATTATTATTATTATTATTATTATTATTATTTTTATTTTTTGCTGATTTTTAATTTCATTATTGATAATAAAATTATAATTATTATTATTATTAATGATAAATAATATTAGTAATCATTATTATTATTTACTCACTAGGAGTTATCACACTGGTCATCGTCAGTGATCGCCCACTGCCGACAACCTGTGGTATTCCCTGGAGTCCGAGTGACAACACATCTCCTCAGGCCTCCAGTATGCTCCACCTCTTTTCGTTCATCACTGCTGATGACCTTGCGGTAATCGCAACAGCCACCTACCAACGATTTCCCGCTGATAAGGGCCATTGGTCCCCTCTGGGGCCCGAGTGGCAACAAGCCTTCCCAAGGTCCCAGAGCTGTCCGCGCTCTTCCAGTGGAGGTCTGGTTTGCGCTTTCCCTCCTCGTTATTATTATTATTATTATTATTATTATTATTATTATTATTATTATTATTATTATTATTATTATTATTATTATTATTATTATTATTATTATTGTTGTTGTTGTTGTTGTTGTTGTTGTTAATGCTATTATTGTTATTTTTTTACAGGGTAAGAGGGTTGCATGGGATTAGTAACTTTTCCGCGTTAGTCTCCATGCTTGTGTTTGGCTGATCTCCATGCATCCCATCACTATCAAACACATAAAATATAGCTTCTCCATCGTCAATGGCCGTCCGCTATTCTACATATAGCAGTAGTTCAAGTTGCACGCATCGAAAAACTGCTGGTATTGTTTTGAGAATATCGGTCCTCAGCCAGTTAAATATAAGTCCTTCTAGACCGAGAAAATTTTAATTTTTTTTTTCAATCCAGAGTGCCACTTTTTAAGGGGGGGGCTAGACATTCCTCACATTAAAAACCGACCATGTGTCTAACTCTACCCACATGTGGAGGCAAGTAAATAGGAAGATCATAGCTTTGCAGATGGTTGTATATATTTAACAATGGGAAAACATAACTGATCCAGTTAGTGGATTAATATATGGCTATATGAAGGTTTGGTGTGCCTTAAATACAATCAACACTTAGATAAACCACAATAAAGTTCAATACCAGCACTACGTTGGCCCTTAAAGGTAAGAAGACGTGTTAGAATTTCGTCATATTGTGATGAAATCTGTTAAGCAAACGGGCACTAGCCTGTAGAGATTAGAGCTTCTGGCTGCAAGGAGTGAACGTGCATCGTGGTGTACAAACTTCGTAAATGTTTTACCGTCATTTGATTGATAACTCAAATCAAATTAATCATTACAATTGAATTGATTTACTTTCTGTTTTATTTTTTCTGTAGGTCTAAGGGTTTTCGTGGATTATATTAGTCTAATTTTCATTATTAAACCCCTATTAACTTGCCTTTGCACAAGTGCAAAATAAGACAAAAGGTCGATTTTTAATATCGGGAAAATTAATCCTCCAAAAATTGTGAATCCGGATTGGATCAAAAATTTAAATTGCCTCAGTCTAGAAAAAGTTATCCTTCTCTATAAGAGGAAAGAACAGATGGATGTTACCTTTTGATCCAAGTTTAAAGACTGGGCGTTTCGTTTTTTTTTTAATAAAATTCTGTTTATATTTTTTGTAGTTTCTTTTCTGCGAGTTCACTATTGATTAAGCACACTAATTTCCGGCTTAATTTTGAACGCACCGGTGTTTAGTTAAGATGGCTGACGCTTACATTTAATTTAAAATTGTTATGATCCTTTATTATTTTCATTTCATTTAATCTTAATTCATCTCATTTATATGTAAATTTTAACGTTCAAAAGAATATTGATTAAATGTATCCTTTTACTCTAAAGGTCAACACCCCTTTCTGCTATCTGGACAGGTTTAACACAAAATACACATTTCCATTGATGCATTTGTGCGCGATGAGAGTTAAGCATCCATCAACTGAATCCACCAGACCGTTCAGCTTCCATTGATTATTCAGATGTTGAATAAAAAAAAAGCGACCAATCAAACATACTAGACGTACCCGTTATTCGTCGGGTCAACATTATAAACACTATTGATGATAATTTGATTTCATTGGAAAATTCATACCGTGTAAAATATCTGTTAAAACATTCTTCTTACATAACTAAAAATAATATTTCTCTTTACATCTACATTATTCTTATTATTTACTCACTGGCCAAGATCAAAGTGTAGTATCTGTTCCGATGGATACTGCACCCCATAGACTGGTATCGTCTTGGCCTTCGGGGCTTGATTCCGCCGGTCTATGGGTTTGTCCTGTGCAGTTCTAGGAGGTCCACCCTCCCAGGCTTTGCCTCCCCTCTTTGGGGAGGAGTAAGTTTATTGCTTACTGCCTGAGGTGCTCCTACCGGGGAATGCCAACGGGACTGCCCAGGCAATTTTTAATTGCCAGAGTTCTCACCTTCTCGGGCGCTGGCTTTTCAAGTCCCACTTTCCCGACCCGATCTTGGGTCACATCTTACCTTGTGGGAGTAAGATAAAACTGGCCTTGTGCCTAACCTCTTGGAGAGGTAAATAAATACTCACTAGAAGTGTTTACAGAAGTTATTATCAGTGATTGTTCACTGAGAATAACCGCTAGTGTTCCCTTGAATCTGGTTGACAGCAAGTCTTTCCAGATTTCCAGTACGCTTCGCCATTTTTGATAACTGTTGCAAATAATTTTACATCATCATTTACCACTGATTTCTCGCTAATAACGACGAT
Organism: Sepiola atlantica; assembly: GCA_963556195.1. Classification (NCBI taxonomy): domain Eukaryota; kingdom Metazoa; phylum Mollusca; class Cephalopoda; order Sepiida; family Sepiolidae; genus Sepiola; species Sepiola atlantica. Next base: position 24,693,904 of record OY744547.1, on the reverse strand, counting down.
TTGTCTTCTCTTGAATTTGAGTGGGAATATGTCTCCCCAATGTTCCAGCACTTTCAGCATTCTTCAAGAGAAGGTTTAGTCAGGTTAGTGCTCCCTCTCTGCTCGGTCTTTCTATTCACTTTGACCCTTCACAACCAGTTTGGGTACTATCAGTCGGGGCTCGTAAAACCACATACGTGCGTGTATTTAAGACGGGATTATTATTATTAATATTATTATTTTTATTATTATTTCATAATAGTCCCAACATTTCAATGTTTTTAGTTGAATTTTTTTTAACATAACGTCAATTCCCTTGACTTTAGACATTCAAGCTGTACCTTTACAATTTTCGCCGTTCCTAACAGGCAAGCATTTTTCAGAATTGGAAATTGTCTTTTCAATCTGTTTAAGCCATTTATGGTGTTTTTTTCGTATAGTTCCAAGCGTTCCAATTACAACGGGAATCACCTTGACTTCTTTACATTTCTATAATCTAACTAATTCCCATTTTAGATCTTGTTATTTATTTATTTGTTCGTACTCTTCCTCCTGCACTCTGGTATCGAAGGTACACGCTATACCAATGATTAAGCAAGTTCTCTTGTTTTTTATCATAGAAAGATTAAGTCGGTTTGGAATGTTTAAGAACATTATCGGTTAGTATGCACGTGTCCCAAAGAAGTTTGACATTGTCGTTTTCATGCACCATTTCTGGCTTATGCTTATACCACTTCTCATTGTTGTCCAATTCATAAAGTTTCGTTTATTCCAGTGTAGTACATTATTATTATTATTATTATATAGAATTATTGGTATTTTTTATCATTCTTTTATAAGAAAATAAAGACTTGCCATCTTTAATAGAATAAATAGATTTATCTAATTTACATACGCATTTTAATGTGTACAGACACACGCATGTAAATTAAATGACGATGCTAAGAGTCGTTTTTAATTAAATATCAACAAAGAAAAAAAAGAAATATAAGAGAGTGATGGAATCGAAAAGGAGTAAGTAGAGACAAATACCTAGATAGCTAAAGGAGAGAAAGAGAAAGAGAGAGAGAGAGAAAGAGAGACAGAGAGAGATGTAAAAATAAATGTTGCTCATGCTCTGACTCGATAATCGAAATTCAACCATTGTCCGGTATGTCAGAAACACTTTTAAGTTATATTGGGCAACTAAATAAATATTAAATTCAATAATTATGTTTGCATGATTTTAATTTTTAATTGCAATGAATGTGATTATCAGAGAATATTGATTAAGCATACTTTTATATTTAAGAATATGGCGTTTTTTTCATAGATTTTCCGAGATCGATAGAAAACATGTTTAGCTTAACATCATATATATATATATATATATATATATATATATATATATATATATATATATATATATATATATATATATGCACTAGCAAAATAGCCTCCCCACGGTCGTCTATTTTTATTAGGCTGCCGCGTCAGAAATAAACGCTCACCCGTATACCGATGGCGCCCCAGTCATATTTCTTGGGTGGTGAGACATTGATTTTCTTTGTTTGGGAAACAATTTTTTTTTACCCTCCGCCTAATTGTTTTATTTACCCTTCCCCATCGAAAGAAATATTTTTAGTTTAAAAAAAAATGTTTAGTTAAAAAAAGAAAATTATACATAACAAACAAATCAATTTAAAAAAAATAAAATAAACACCACCTGAAGTAGCAACAAATAACAAAATAAACAGAAAATAAATTATTTCAATAACGTAAGTTGTTAATTCGATACATTCACAAAATAAGCTGTGCCGCATTAATATAAAACAACAAAAACAATGTAAAGTAAAAGTTAACCGGAATCTTGTTAAAAAAAAATAAATAACAAAAAATCTGTTCACTTAGAATGACGATTCAAAATGACGACGCCTATGTAGCTTAATTGCCATACATATTATTTCATACGTTACTATAAACACACACACATAAACACATATATATATGTATATATATATTGCGAGATCCAACACGATTTGTTGTTGTTGTTATTGATCACTCTTCGCCGCTTGCTGTGAATACTCACCGACTTGGTATTTACAAAGTTAAAGTTATCCTAAATTGCAAGCTTATTTCTGGTGGTCAACTGGTAACTCTCTTGACTACAAATCAGTGGCGATTTATGTTCAGAGTTCGCGCCGGCGACCGTCGGGAATTAGCTTCCTGCACTGAAGATTGCGTAAGCATGAAACATCGATGTATGTGGGTAATAAATAAATAATTAATATATATATATATATATATATATATATATAAAAATTTGGGAAAGTGCATTTTTTTAAAACAATTTTCATTTTGACTTTTACTTTACTAATATTTCACTCGATTTAACGAGCAGCATCAGAGCTTTAAACACATATAAGGTATTTACTTAATTTTTTATGTATACGTAAGAATCCTTCTTGGTGGTGATGAAAGATTGGCGTCCGGATGTTGTGTAGACAAACGGTGAAAATGTCTCTTTTTAAATCTGAACTTAAAAAAGCTCAGTCGAGATCGAAATCTACGTAGAGTAAAGAAAGACTAGAACCGTATCCTCTGTGAGAAAGGAGTTGCAGGGAAAGAAAAGCAATCATCTCTCACGAGATTGCGAAGTCGATGTTGTACTCTGTCAAGCTAAGAAAGAGTGCTCTGAGAGGTTTCTCCCTCTCCTGAGATGTTGCTGTACTACTCCATATTAGGTCGAATCTGACTCTCATACAGGTATATGATTGGATTAGGATCAGTTACTTTGGTAGGCAGTAGAATTATCCAACAATTTTTCCAGCAACTATGATGCATAGCCCCACTCTTGGGCCGCGGCGGTTCTCATTTAATACTCGTCATTTTTAAATCATCATAACTCACATAGTTCATATATTGTTGGCATACCTTTAGTTTCCTCCTTCGCCGTGTAGAGGGTCGTGTCTTTCCTTCCTGCCGTGAACCACGCTGTCCGTTGTCTGCAAATACAACTCCACGATCGGGTCGGAAGAAAAATTCTTCTTTAAATTTAATTGTTTTCATTACGAGCGTTGTTATTTATTGGTCTGGGCCATTACCTGCGTCGAGAGAGAGTGAGAGAGAGAGAGAGATAGAGAGAGAGAGATAGAGAGAGAGAGAGCGAGAGAGAGAGAGAGAGCACAACTTTAACGTAGTTACTTAACAATTGTTTTCTTAACCATTCATAGAGAGGTGGAAAGGATATCTCTCGCTTGTATTTCCCTTATCTGTTGTAAATTACATAGTAACAATCACGTCTCATCGGTTTGCCTCCAAAACACAGACTGACGAAACTCGCTTCTCACGAAGAACGAGTGACGTCACGGATCCCTCTGTTTCCCATACAATGGCCCGTGACGTCACAGAGCCTCTTGCGGGTGCACACTGACCCCTGTTCTGGGATATCGGCACACGGTGACCTTGTCACTTCTGTTAGCTCTGACTGTGAGAAAAGGCCCTATTCTGCACTCGACTGCACCCGCGCTAATTCGCGCAAGTCAAACCAACGATTTCCAACAGATACGTCCATTCCCATAGGGTCATTATCCAATAACTATAGCAGCCACATTATCATATAACCAACAAGACTTCAGTTGTCTAAGTAATAAACCGCCGTAAGGATTGTTCACTCTAGTGCTACATTAATGTTATTAACACACATACCGCGCACAAAAGTAGACAGGAAAGTCAATTAATTACTCTCTCATGTCTGTTGCAAACACGTGTTCCAGTGTATCTTCTCTGCACAGAAGCTCGTTTGTTTTTGTTTTTTTTTCTTAATAACATACATGAATGTCTGAAAAAAGAGGAAAGGTCAATAATGAAGAAACAATTGGGTTTACATGCACGAACTTATATTCTCAGATAAAAAGTTTCTTGAACATAAAAGTAACAAAAATTATGAAAACATGTAATTTATCACACAATATAATATATATGGGGTCGGAAAACATACATAAATACGTAAGAAGGAATACATTACGATCCCAATATCAATAAGAAAAACGTATGTTACCAGTGTTGGAGATAGAGAAATATGCGTGAGTAATGGATAAGTAAACTTTATTTACTCTATTTTGGTTGAGTACTTGGTGTCTATGCTAGTGGAAAAAGAAAAGGCGCATAACGGACACAGCGATAGGGTTTGTATATGCAATACTAAGATGGACAGCCGGTCTGACGAGTTTGGACGACGAGCAAAAGAAGGGGTAAATGTATTGTTCTAAGTTCGGACGTTAGACTTTTTGATATTCTATTTAATAAAATTTAGCAAACTTTAGGTAGAGCAACCACATTAACAAGCTGCGCGTGCGTGGTCCCCCCTCTGTATGTGACTCGATGTGGCGAGTGTAAAATGCAATAAATTTGGCCAGTTTGGGGCATTTTGATCCTTCCCCCTTTGACCCCTTGGGGGGCGCGAAGTAGATGTTTTCTGAGGTCAAGGATGCTCATTTTATATCCAGAACAATTGCCTCTACATTTTGGCTAAGTTTCAGAAAAATTGAATAAATGGATCAAACGTTATGGGAGAAAAGGGTTATTTTTTGCCATTTTTGGGGGCTTTTGACCCGCTGGGGGCGCGAACCAGATTTTGTCCAAGGTCAGCGATACTTATTTTCTATTAGGAACAATTGCCTCCACATTTTGGCCAAGTTTCAGAGAAATTGAATGGATGGATGAAAAGTTATGGGGTAAAAAATGTAATTTTTTGCCATTTCCGGGCCTTTTGATCCCCTGGGGGGGCTGACCAGATTTTTTTTCAAAAATCAGAGAATGTCACTTTCTAACCTGACAAAAGTTACAACTTCATGCAAAATTTCAGAGAAATTCAATGGATGGTTGCGGAGAAAAATCCAGACGGACGGACATGCCAGAAAACATAAGTCCCCCGATTTTATAAATCGGGGGACCAATTATTAACAAACGTGGATTGCTAATATTCCCTTTATATTGTCATTGGCAATATATACGTGTGTCATTAAAGTTTTTTAATATCAGAATAGAAGAACGAGTTGGTTAGAGATGATCCTAGGGGGAGATAACTCGGATTATAATCCAAGAGGGTTAGCTCAGATAATTTTAGCCAACATACGTAACACATATTAAGATAAAAGAATACGAAACAAAATGAGGAGGCACATTTTAATGATCAGATGATCTTGAGGTATGAATTTATACTTTTAATAAATACTACTTTGAGTATCCGTCAACGCCAGGTTTCTAAAAAATTTCTCTTCTACACGTCAGTTCAAATAAAAAAGGTTTGTCTGTTTGTTGTATTTTTTTTTGCTTTAAATCGCAATAAAATAATTTATAAAATATTATTCAGTTTTATGATGATAATCGATATCACCTAAAAAAGGCGATCACAATTGGCTAATGTGAGATTCGAACCCTGAAAGATGGCATACAATTGAACTGAAATCGAAAGTTTTATCTACACAGCATCCGGATGAAAAGGAAATATTTGGCTATATATAACCTACTTATAGTGTTCCTGTGTTTATAATAGGGAGCTCTATCCAAAACAGTTCGATTGTCTAAAATAAATAAACATAAATAATAGTTCCAATAATCAAAAAAAGAATGTCAAATATGTATAATGATTTAACTTAAAATAAAACTTTAATTTATTATTATATGTTTATTTATTTATTTGTCTTATTGGTACTAAAAAGGTCCAGATCATTTAAGTATTTTGTTCGGTCGGCTTACACTGCAAAGTTAACACTAAACATGGCGGAACATTTGTCTGTAATGTTATTTTCACATACATTTAATAACATTGAATAATGATTTTTGAAAAAAAGTTACAAAAATGCTGAACTATATAAAGAGAGCGAGTTGCAGATTCTACTTTCAAATATATGTTAGTTGGACTCTCAGATCAACGATTTCATTATGATTCGCAACACACATGCCTACATACAGACAACTTTGCTTCATATATATATTTAGAAGATAAAGAGATAATTGTATAAACGCTGATAATATCATGCAAGATCGTGTAAGAATATAATGCCAACTGGGGATTTCCTTTTCAAGTGTAATTAAATAAAACTTTCAGCCTTAGGTAAATCACGAGTGATGATCGATGCACTCATGAAATTCAGATCATTTTAAAATCTCTAAATGATGTTTGTCAGCGAAACGAGTTATATGATTATAATATAAAGCGATGACGTGTTTCTCTTTTTTCACTCAATTGGCACTCTTATATTTTTAATTATAAAATACTGAACAATATTATCATATTTTATATATATATATATATATATATATATATATATATATATATATATATATATATATATATATACAAATATATATATATATATATATATATATATATATATATATATAATTTTTACCGTTTCGAATAAATTTAATATCTTCACTTTTTCTGAAGACATATATATATATATATATATATATATATATATATATATATATATATTTATTTATTCTGGTACAGAAAAATTAGTACAACATTCGTACCGTCGGTTTCAAGCACGGAAGGTCTTACCCATCCGGCTCTCTTCAGCTTCTGTTGTCATCTGTTTTGGAAATGTGAGGTCACATGACACTCTTGTTGGGACGCGTTATTTGCTCAGTGTGTTGTGTGTGTTTGTTTAAATTTGAATTTAGTGTCATAAGACCGTTGAGATTTAAAACACGGGAGAAGAAAGAGAATTCAAGATTAAAGGGAATAAAAAGGGGAATAAAAAAGGGGGGTAAAAAATAAAAAAAATATATATATGAAAAAATATATATATATTTCTATAAATAAATATAAAAAAACATAAAAAAACATAAAAAAACATATATATATATAAAAACATTTTAATACTAAGAATAAAGGAATAAAAAAATAAAAAAAGAAGAAAAAAGAGAAAAAGAGTATAAAAAGGTATAAAAAGAAGAAAAAAAGGGGGTTAAAAAATATATATATATATAGAGAATATATTGTAGAGAATAAAAAAGAGCGAGAGAGAAAGAAAGAATAAAAATAGAAAGAATAAAAATATATAAATAAAATATATAAATAAAAATAATAATAATAAAAAATAAAATTAAAAATTAAAAATTAAAAATTAAAAATTAAAAATTAAAGATTAAAAACAAAAATAATAAAAATAAAAATAAAGAAAGGGTTTCTCTGAAATTCCCGTGAGCCAAATTATGAATTTGTATCATTAGCCGTTATATTTTTGAAGGTATGCGTTCTAAAAACCGTTGATGTGTGAGAATCTTTTCTCCAGATTGGAGTGATTTTTAATGAAGAAAATCGGGATCTAAGGGAGGTAACTAAGATGGAAATATGAAATATTTGAGTTTGTTCAAATGAGTTTGTAGATTAATCTGGTGGTTGATAAAAGAATAAAAAATAAAAAATTAAATATTTTTGCATTTTGGTGAAAGTCGAAGTTTTTGCTCTTGGAATTTATGTGGATATAGTTTTTTGAGTAATCTAGTGATTGATAATTAAATTAAATATTTTTGTATTTTTGTGAAGGTCGGAGTTTTTGCTCTTGAAGTTTAAGTGGATATAGGTTGATGAGGTGTTTGTTCGTTTTTATTGTGTTTATATTAGTAGAGGGGGGGTAGTTAGACATTATGTGAATCGGTCAGACCAGTTTATAAGCAATGCTTGCCTCTTGTGTACACATCCCTTGAATATTTCATCGCGAACATTTAAACAGGCTGTATTCGGATCGATGATGGCTTTTGAAATGTGGTATTTTTCAGCGTCACATAGAGGACATCTGTTTATGGCTGGAGAGAAGGATGGTTTTCTCTCAATTATTTTCCATTTGATGGTGAAGGGTGTGTTTTCTTCTTTAAGCTGCCATATTCGGGTCGCGAGTGCCGTATTAGCCTTGTTTTTGTATCTGAAGGAGTTTCTGTGTGCATATAGCCTTTGTTTGAAATTTCCCTTCGTCATCCCAATATATTTTTCTGCATTACTGGTATTCTGGTCTGTGACGGTTGCTTCATAAATGATTGAATTGATTTTGCAATTTCCCTCCAGGGGGCAGTTGTTTTTGTCTTGGCATGAACAGCCTGCGTTTGTAATTGTTTTGGGTTCTGCAGAGATAATTTTTCTTATTGAAGGGGCAGTGGAATAGCTGATCTTAACAGAATTTCTGTTAAAAAGTTTGTGTAATTCATTTGTGGGTGGGAAGTGTTTGTCGAGCAACTTGAGGAAAAGTTGGCCTACCTTTGTTTTGGTATTGGTCGAATAGGGTGGGGAAAACCAGATCACCGATCTCCTTCTATTGCGGGTCCCCCGTGGTTGGTCTCGGTTGGGGGTGTATGAGATTTCTTCTCTGAACCCGCTGTCGCGGAGCGCTTTGTTGTAATATGGTGCTGCTTGGTTGAAAATTTCGGGACTGGATGAAAGGTTTGAGATTCTTTGGCTAATATTATTGATTAAATTTTTAAAGATGGTGGGGGGGTGGCAGGATCCCTTGTGTATGTATTGGAGTGTTTCATTGGGTTTGTGGAAAGGTTTGTGTGTATTGTTTTTAAGGTTCAGTGTGGTATCTAGGAAGTTTACTTGGTCTAAATTTGTTTTAATGGTAATTTTGAAGCCGAGATTATGGAAGGTGTTTGTTAATTCTTTTCTAAATCTATCTAATGTGTTTCCGTTGTGGTTGCGTGACAGACAAAGTCCGTCATCTCTATAGAGACCAAAGAAATGGTCTGGAAATTTATTTTGGAGTGTATTTAATATAAGCAAGCCGACTAAGTCACAGATGTCTGCACTGTCGTAGGCCCCCATTGCAACATCAAATGGGTCCTCTGGGTTTGATTTTTTAACCCAAGCCATTCCCTCGAAGAAGAGAAGGGTTTGTCTTGCTTGCAGTATTGTGTCTCTTTCTAGTTGACTGATGTTTGTGTGTGAAAGTGCAAATGTTAAGGCCTTATCTAGGGTGTCTTTTGTAATGGATGGGTAGAAGTCTACTATATCTAATTGTGTGAATTTGCATCTGTGTTTATCTTGTATGTTATGGAACCAATTTAGGACTGAGTTAGTATTGCCCCACAGACTTAGGTTTATTTTTTCCTTAATTTTATTAACTATATTTTTAACAATGGATTTGCTTGCTAGTCCTAGTTCGCTTTTAGCTGGGTTGATAAGTCTGCATGAGGGTTTATTTGTGAAGTTTTCTTTGTGGTCTTTTAAAGTAACAAAGGCCTTCCTCTTATCTAAATAATTAATTCTATATTCGACGCCTAGTCTAGTAGCTATTTCAGTAGTATCATTATTAATAGATTTATATGTATCTGCCTTGGCTAATTGATATTTATCGGTAATGGAGCTAATTGTTAGGTCTGTTTTTTCCTTTTTAGTCATTTTATAAATATTTTTAGTTTTGTCGGAGAATACAAGTGCATTATTTTCTCTTTTAAGTTTTTTTATGTCGGCGGTAAGTGTCTTCTGAAATGGATTTTGCTTGTTTGTAAAAACTAGGTTATGAGTAATGTTGAGTAGGTCTTTTTCGAAATTGTCTAAGGCCTCTACTTTTGGCGGGTATTTACCAGATTTTAAGCCGTAGTAGTTTTTTTCCGTTTGCCTCTGTTCTGTATTCAACACTTTCCACCTCATTCTTCCTATGACGTCCACTATTTTTGTCAGGAGTATCCTGGTATATGTTTGTTTTTTGGGGGTTGGGATATTTTTGGTAGAATATCCGAGAGTGTATAGTTCCATTTCCCAGGGTATAGGTGGTAATCCCTGTTAATTAGTTTTTTCCGTGGTGTTGGTAGTTTTCCCGAGAGTGCTCGACTACAAGGCTAACAGGGTTTAACTGTAATTCCTGGTAGGGGCTGAGTAAATTCTTTGTAGAATGGTAGGAAAAATCCCAGCAGAGTGCTCGATTAATTAAGAATCAAAGTTAAAAATTAAGAGCATAATATTTATATATTCTGGTACAGAAAAATTAGTACAACATTCGTACCGTCGGTTTCAAGCACGGAAGGTCTTACCCATCTGGCTCTCTTCAGCTTCTGTTGTCATCTGTTTTGGAAATGTGAGGTCACATGACACTCTTGTTGGGACGCGTTATTTGCTCAGTGTGTTGTGTGTGTTTGTTTAAATTTGAATTTAGTGTCATAAGACCGTTGAGATTTAAAACACGGGAGAAGAAAGAGAATTCAAGATTAAAGGGAATAAAAAGGGGAATAAAAAAGGGGGGTAAAAAATAAAAAAAATATATATATGAAAAAATATATATATATTTATATAAATAAATATAAAAAAACATAAAACAACATAAAAAAACATATACATATATAAAAACATTTTAATACTAAGAATAAAGGAATAAAAAAATAAAAAAAGAAGAAAAAAGAGAAAAAGAGTATAAAAAGGTATAAAAAGAAGAAAAAAAGGGGGTTAAAAAATATATATATAGAGAGAGAATAAATTGTAGAGAATAAAAAAGAGCGAGAGAGAAAGAAAGAATAAAAATAGAAAGAATAAAAATATATAAATAAAATATATAAATAAAAATAATAATAATAAAAAATAAAATTAAAAATTAAAAATTAAAAATTAAAAATTAAAAATTAAAGATTAAAAACAAAAATAATAAAAATAAAAATAAAGAAAGGGTTTCTCTGAAATTCCCGTGAGCCAAATTATGAATTTGTATCATTAGCCGTTATATTTTTGAAGGTATGCGTTCTAAAAACCGTTGATGTGTGAGAATCTTTTCTCCAGATTGGAGTGATTTTTAATGAAGAAAATCGGGATCTAAGGGAGGTAACTAAGATGGAAATATGAAATATTTGAGTTTGTTCAAATGAGTTTGTAGATTAATCTGGTGGTTGATAAAAGATAAAAAAATAAAAAATTAAATATTTTTGCATTTTGGTGAAAGTCGAAGTTTTTGCTCTTGGAATTTATGTGGATATAGTTTTTTGAGTAATCTAGTGATTGATAATTAAATTAAATATTTTTGTATTTTTGTGAAGGTCGGAGTTTTTGCTCTTGAAGTTTAAGTGGATATAGGTTGATGAGGTGTTTGTTCGTTTTTATTGTGTTTATATTAGTAGAGGGGGGGTAGTTAGACATTATGTGAATCGGTCAGACCAGTTTATAAGCAATGCTTGCCTCTTGTGTACACATCCCTTGAATATTTCATCGCGGACATTTAAACAGGCTGTATTCGGATCGATGATGGCTTTTGAAATGTGGTATTTTTCAGCGTCACATAGAGGACATCTGTTTATGGCTGGAGAGAAGGATGGTTTTCTCTCAATTATTTTCCATTTGATGGTGAAGGGTGTGTTTTCTTCTTTAAGCTGCCATATTCGGGTCGCGAGTGCCGTATTAGCCTTGTTTTTGTATCTGAAGGAGTTTCTGTGTGCATATAGCCTTTGTTTGAAATTTCCCTTCGTCATCCCAATATATTTTTCTGCATTACTGGTATTCTGGTCTGTGACGGTTGCTTCATAAATGATTGAATTGATTTTGCAATTTCCCTCCAGGGGGCAGTTGTTTTTGTCTTGGCATGAACAGCCTGCGTTTGTAATTGTTTTGGGTGGAAAGTGTTGAATACAGAACAGAGGCAAACGGAAAAAAACTACTACGGCTTAAAATCTGGTAAATACCCGCCAAAAGTAGAGGCCTTAGACAATTTCGAAAAAGACCTACTCAACATTACTCACAACCTAGTTTTTACAAACAAGCAAAATCCATTTCAGAAGACACTTACCGCCGACATAAAAAAACTTAAAAGAGAAAATAATGCACTTGTATTCTCCGACAAAACTAAAAATATTTATAAAATGACTAAAAAGGAAAAAACAGACCTAACAATTAGCTCCATTACCGATAAATATCAATTAGCCAAGGCAGATACATATAAATCTATTAATAATGATACTACTGAAATAGCTACTAGACTAGGCGTCGAATATAGAATTAATTATTTAGATAAGAGGAAGGCCTTTGTTACTTTAAAAGACCACAAAGAAAACTTCACAAATAAACCCTCATGCAGACTTATCAACCCAGCTAAAAGCGAACTAGGACTAGCAAGCAAATCCATTGTTAAAAATATAGTTAATAAAATTAAGGAAAAAATAAACCTAAGTCTGTGGGGCAATACTAACTCAGTCCTAAATTGGTTCCATAACATACAAGATAAACACAGATGCAAATTCACACAATTAGATATAGTAGACTTCTACCCATCCATTACAAAAGACACCCTAGATAAGGCCTTAACATTTGCACTTTCACACACAAACATCAGTCAACTAGAAAGAGACACAATACTGCAAGCAAGACAAACCCTTCTCTTCTTCGAGGGAATGGCTTGGGTTAAAAAATCAAACCCAGAGGACCCATTTGATGTTGCAATGGGGGCCTACAACAGTGCAGACATCTGTGACTTAGTCGGCTTGCTTATATTAAATACACTCCAAAATAAATTTCCAGACCATTTCTTTGGTCTCTATAGAGATGACGGACTTTGTCTGTCACGCAACCACAACGGAAACACATTAGATAGATTTAGAAAAGAATTAACAAACACCTTCCATAATCTCGGCTTCAAAATTACCATTAAAACAAATTTAGACCAAGTAAACTTCCTAGATACCACACTGAACCTTAAAAACAATACACACAAACCTTTCCACAAACCCAATGAAACACTCCAATACATACACAAGGGATCCTGCCACCCCCCCACCATCTTTAAAAATTTAATCAATAATATTAGCCAAAGAATCTCAAACCTTTCATCCAGTCCCGAAATTTTCAACCAAGCAGCACCATATTACAACAAAGCGCTCCGCGACAGCGGGTTCAGAGAAGAAATCTCATACACCCCCAACCGAGACCAACCACGGGGGACCCGCAATAGAAGGAGATCGGTGATCTGGTTTTCCCCACCCTATTCGACCAATACCAAAACAAAGGTAGGCCAACTTTTCCTCAAGTTGCTCGACAAACACTTCCCACCCACAAATGAATTACACAAACTTTTTAACAGAAATTCTGTTAAGATCAGCTATTCCACTGCCCCTTCAATAAGAAAAATTATCTCTGCAGAACCCAAAACAATTACAAACGCAGGCTGTTCATGCCAAGACAAAAACAACTGCCCCCTGGAGGGAAATTGCAAAATCAATTCAATCATTTATGAAGCAACCGTCACAGACCAGAATACCAGTAATGCAGAAAAATATATTGGGATGACGAAGGGAAATTTCAAACAAAGGCTATATGCACACAGAAACTCCTTCAGATACAAAAACAAGGCTAATACGGCACTCGCGACCCGAATATGGCAGCTTAAAGAAGAAAACACACCCTTCACCATCAAATGGAAAATAATTGAGAGAAAACCATCCTTCTCTCCAGCCATAAACAGATGTCCTCTATGTGACGCTGAAAAATACCACATTTCAAAAGCCATCATCGATCCGAATACAGCCTGTTTAAATGTCCGCGATGAAATATTCAAGGGATGTGTACACAAGAGGCAAGCATTGCTTATAAACTGGTCTGACCGATTCACATAATGTCTAACTACCCCCCCTCTACTAATATAAACACAATAAAAACGAACAAACACCTCATCAACCTATATCCACTTAAACTTCAAGAGCAAAAACTCCGACCTTCACAAAAATACAAAAATATTTAATTTAATTATCAATCACTAGATTACTCAAAAAACTATATCCACATAAATTCCAAGAGCAAAAACTTCGACTTTCACCAAAATGCAAAAATATTTAATTTTTTATTTTTTTATCTTTTATCAACCACCAGATTAATCTACAAACTCATTTTAACAAACTCAAATATTTCATATTTCCATCTTAGTTACCTCCCTTAGATCCCGATTTTCTTCATTAAAAATCACTCCAATCTGGAGAAAAGATTCTCACACATCAACGGTTTTTAGAACGCATACCTTCAAAAATATAACGGCTAATGATACAAATTCATAATTTGGCTCACGGGAATTTCAGAGAAACCCTTTCTTTATTTTTATTTTTATTATTTTTGTTTTTAATCTTTAATTTTTAATTTTTAATTTTTAATTTTTAATTTTTAATTTTATTTTTTATTATTATTATTTTTATTTATATATTTTATTTATATATTTTTATTCTTTCTATTTTTATTCTTTCTTTCTCTCTCGCTCTTTTTTATTCTCTACAATTTATTCTCTATATATATATATATTTTTTAACCCCCTTTTTTTCTTCTATTTATACTCTTTTTCTCTTTTTTCTTCTTTTTTTATTTTTTTATTCCTTTATTCTTAGTATTAAAATGTTTTTATATATATATATGTTTTTTTATGTTTTTTTATGTTTTTTTATATTTATTTATATAAATATATATATATTTTTTCATATATATATTTTTTTAATTTTTTACCCCCCTTTTTTATTCCCCTTTTTATTCCCTTTAATCTTGAATTCTCTTTCTTCTCCCGTGTTTTAAATCTCAACGGTCTTATGACACTAAATTCAAATTTAAACAAACACACACAACACACTGAGCAAATAACGCGTCCCAACAAGAGTGTCATGTGACCTCACATTTCCAAAACAGATGACAACAGATGCTGAAGAGAGCCGGATGGGTAAGACCTTCCGTGCTTGAAACCGACGGTACGAATGTTGTACTAATTTTTCTGTACCAGAATAAATAAATATTATGCTCTTAATTTTTAACTTTGATTCTTAATTAATCGAGCACTCTGCTGGGATTTTTCCTACCATTCTACAAAGAATTTATATATATATATATATATATATATATATATATATATATATATAATTTTACCGTTATCGAATAAATTTAATATCTTCACTTTTTCTGAAGACATTCGTTGATCCGAACGAAACTGTTTCGTAATAATTTTCCTGTATTTAAATTTGTTGTTCCGTTTGTCTTTTTTTCAGACACAAACACACACACACACCCACACACACACATATATATATATATATATATATATATATATATATATATATATATATATATATATATATATATATATATATAAGGTTAATGCCTTTTATTTGTCTAAAGCTCTGATGAGGCTTGTTATATCAAGCGAAATTATTGGATAAAAAGTCAAGATGAAGAAGAAAAAAATATTGTTTTGATTTTTCATTTTGATTGTAATAAAAATATCTGCATCTAACACATGTTTTTTTTCAGGCATTTTGCCTCTTTTTTTAAGTTAACATTTTTAAAGATGCTTAAAAAATGAACTTTCCCAAATTGATATATATGTAACAGTCAGAGACCTCGTCAGATTTCTTAACAAATCACGCAATACAACCTGCTATTCTCCTAGCAAATGAAATTGGTGTATATTTTCTCTTTTATCACCCCATCGTTTCCAAACTCTGAAGTCAACCATACATTCCAAGTGTTAATATTGTCTGTACCCTCTGATGTAAACAGGCATTCATTAAACCCACTAAATTCAATGCTGCTTATGGATAAAAAAACATTTCATTTACTCACTATTATTTGTTATAGCTTTATTTTCCTTCTCAATTCAATGATTGTTTTATTTTTTGACAAACATTTAGCATTTTGTGTTCAACTGATTTTCTTTTAGAGAGACCGACTTGATGTTCAGCAAGTTGCAATCTTATTTTTGAACTGAAAGTAATAGACGACTTGATTCTCGTTTCTATCGAAACCAAATATCTGCAATTTAATTTAAAACATTTAGGAAAAAAAACTGTAATAAACTTTTGTTCATATTAAGAGAAAACAACATATAATCTTTTTTTTTTGGATGCCCTCCCCTACTACTGCCGTTGTCGGCTATCTCTCTTTCTTAATCTCTCTTTCTCATCTTGGCCAATCCTTCTTTCTCTCTTTTCTTGCCCCTCCTCTTTCATCGCGCCTACTTTTTCAAACCCCGAAGCCAGTAATACCTTCAAAGGACAATGCTGTCTGAAACTACCATCCCCACACATTCGACTACTAATATTGTACTGCCAATTTAGCGGTTTTCCCGCTAGATCTGGATATTTTTTTGCTCTGAATCTAACTAGTAAAGATTGCATCTAACGGCTAGTTTTTTTGTTTTTTTTTCAAATTAAATCTTTTTTTTTAAATTCAATTTTTTTTTATTTAAATATTTTCTAAATTTAGGTTAAATACAAATAACATTAAAGTGAACACTACCAGTTTCAGTAACATAAAAACATCTGTAGAAAGCATGAAATATTAAGTATAATCGTAATATTTTTTATATATAGGTTACGAAAAGTTAAACTCTAGCGGTTTTTCGATCTAGCGGGTTTTGAAAACGTATGTACTCTCTCTCTCTCCCTCTCTCTCTCTCTTTGTCGCAACTTAATCGCTACCGCTAAAAAAATGTTTCAATTAGAATTATAAAAAATAAAGAGCCGATATTTTTTTGCGTGCAGAGTTAAAAGAAGAGATACCCTCCTCACTTACCTGTTTCTTTTCATCAATTTCTTTTTTGTGGGGGTCCATATGTGTTCCTTTTTGTTTCTTTCTTCCTTTCTTTCTTTTTATCTCGTTTTGTTTTCGCTTGCGTTCGGAATCTTTTACTTTGTTTTGCTTTCATTGTTCGTTCTGTTTGTTTTTTCTTCTTTCATTTTTTTTTTCGATCAATTTCTTTTTTTTTCTTTCGCTTCAACAGAGGTCTGCTCTCTTCTACGCCTCTTTCTGTCTTTCTTTTCTTGTAAGGGTCGACCCAGGTCATCAGCGCCAATTGTCGAACATTTTTGTGTCTCTATTTTTTTCTTCCTTTTTTTCATGTGGGCTTTTGCGTTTGCCTTTTTCTTTGTTCTTCCTTGTTTTCTCTATCCTCCTGTTGTCTTCTTAGGCTCATGCCTGGTCACGGCACCAATTGTAAAACCACGTGCTGCCCCACTCGACGATAAAGAACACATATACGTTGTGTATAATTTAGTTTGAACTATGAGTGTGTGTGACTGTCGCGTACTGTCGAGACCTCCATCGTCGTTGCTAAAGTCGTCAGCTCATCTCATCGTTTTCCCGGTCAGATCTGCTCTCTCTCTCGGGAGTCTCGATCCTAACTCTCGGGAGGTTAGATCCTAACTGCCCGTCTTCTCTCCGAAACCTAAACTCGTCAACTTTTGCCATAAACTTTACTGTCGTCAACTGTCGTAAAACTAACCTACCTTACTGTAGTCAGGTGTCGTAAAACACTGTCACTCCTAAAAGTGTCCAGTATTCTTTTCTTGGTGAGCTGTCCTGAACAATGGAAATTGACCACTCCCAAATTGTCTTTTGTCTCTTTCGATGAGTCATTTCCTAACCCGTATTTTCTTTTGTCTTTGTCGATTAGTCACTTCCTATCCTGTCGGTCTTCATTGTATCACACACACACACACACACACACACACACACACACACACACACACATATATATATATATATATATATATATATATATATAATATTCATAAATAAATATTGAATTATATTTTATCTACATACAACATCGTTTCGAGCTTTCGGCTCTCATCACTGTAGGGAAGTGACAATTTCAGACGGTCACGAGGCAAGAACCCCGTTCATAGTCACTGATTCTTTACGCTTTCGTCTTATGCTCTCGGCCATAGAAAATTATCACGTTATACGGAGAAAGTAATTTATATCTATGCCCATTACGGCGAGCGATAAACATCAAGGCAATCTTGAAGAACTTAACGAATGAATCGGAGCCTAGTAATATAAATTTAGTAAAATAAAACAGTTGACACATAATCAATATTTTGTAATCATGCTTCAAAAATCAACGCACAACAATATTTTTCCGTATGTACACGTGTTTCAGAAAATCTTTATCTTCGATATTACACCTAGGTAAAACTTGACGATTTTTTTCTTCAGGACAGATTCTGAGCATCATTATATCTTATTAATCTTTATCCTCGAATAGCATTTGGGCTTGATAAGTGGTGATCGATCAGTAAAAACATATTTTTTTTACTGATGACCCCATTTAAGGTCATTTTCTAAATATTCTACAATTGCCTTAATAATAATAACAGACACTAGTTCGAAATGTGGGCAAATCGAACACACACATCACAAGGGCAATGGTAGACTCTTTAGAAAATTACCTTAAATGGGGCCAATATGGAGGGTTACACACACACAAAAGCTCATGTTCTTTAGTAATTATAAAAACGTTTCCAACCACCGATTGCCATTATTAATATAACTTTACTTGTGAGTCCAACTTTCCAACTCTTTAGACAACATGAAATGGAATAAATGTATAGAAGATGCTGACAAGTTTGCTGCAAAGAAGGTGGGCTCCCTCTACCGAACATATAAATACATAGAATACAAGTCTGCTGCAAAGAAGGTGGGCTCCATCTTCCGAACATATAAATACATAGAATACAAGTCTGCTGCAAAGAAGGTGGGCTCCGTCTACCGAACATATAAATACATAGAATACAAGTCTGTTGCAAAGAAGGTGGGCTCCGTCTACCGAACATATAAATACATAGAATACAAGTCTGTTGCAAAGAAGGTGGGCTCCGTCTACCGAACATATAAATACATAGAATACAAGTCTGCTGCAAAGAAAGCGGGCTCCGTCTACCGAACATATAAATACATAGAATACAAGTCTGTTGCAAAGAAGGTGGGCTCCGTCTACCGAACATATAAATACATAGAATACAAGTCTGCTGCAAAGAAAGCGGGCTCCGTCTACCGAACATATAAATACATAGAATACAAGTCTGCTGCAAAGAAGGTGGGCTCCCTCTACCGAACATATAAATACATAGAATACAAGTCTGCTGCAAAGAAAGTGGGCTCTTTCCACTGAGGCAGAAATGTTCTCACACGTGTCAGTATCTTATATCTCTATAAAACCAACATTATCCATGCAAGGTATATTCGTGCCACATTTCGGCTGGTGCACCAAACCACTTGTCTCTCCCTCTTGGACAGGATGCAATAAAGACTCTCTAACTTCGTAGGTATTGCTCTGTCTGCTAAGATCCAGTCCTTGTCCCATCGCGACAATGTTGCATCCTTCTGCTTGTTTTACAAGTACTTTCCGAATGTGTTCTGATTAACTTACTGCAGATGTACCCCCCTTAACATAAATAACTTCGAACAACACTACTAGCAGCAGAATCCCACCCCTTTACTCTAAAATGTCCAATATGCTGGAAAACATTCTAACTCCGGCCTGCTTACTCATTGAATTACCAGATTGTACAAACATGTAAAAATGTAAATGTAATGTGAACAAACATCTTGCTGCACAAATCCCCACTTAGGATGCATCTATAAATATGTTATTTAGTATCAGGGCCTCCTTACGTCTTAGTGGGAATGTGCTTTGTTATGGGTGAATAAAATCTTAAAAAAAAAATAAATGAGATTAAAAGAATAAAAGAAATTAATAACAGAAGAAAAGAGGAGGGCATTACCGATTCTTGAATCTCCGTCCCAGCGTGACATTGCAGAAATCTTATATAAAAAACAAACAAAAATGAAATAAACAACACAATGCTACAATATTCAATTAATGAAAACTACTAAAACAAACAAAAAAATAACACGGAATTTCTATGGTTTATAATTGATCAAATAAAACACGGGAAAGCTAGCATGATTGTTATGATGACATCAAGTCGAACAAATCAGTGTTGCCATGGATACCTTTTTACTTATGATCCAATTCAATTACAACAGAAATTGAACTGCATGTATTACACAGCGACGAGCAATAAAAGAAAACGTAGATAATTGGTAAGTAATACTTGAAATCATTTCAAAAGATAAAAGGGGATGCAGAAAATTGATATTGGCTGATTGTGTTGACAAGAAAAACAAAATGGCCGCCATAGACGTCGCTTCTCGTCGCTACAATTCGGCTCGTTGGGATCGCAATGATGTAATATGCAGCACAAGCTGTCCCGACCTGGCTTTGCCCGGGTAGAGACATAGTACCGAATACACGCTTTATAGAAAAATAATTAAAATTACATCAAAATTCACATCGTGTATAACACCTTAATATCTATTTATATAAAGTTCCAATCTAGGCTGGGCACTGTAGTGAGTAGTATAAACACAGTCGTCCTCGTAGCTTTAATGCATGCTCCTCTAGCAGTTGAACACTGTTGACGACGACTTCTTTTATTAGGTTTAATCTCTCGCAGATTTATCTGGTTGTTTATAGTCGCCGTGTAGGCTAAAGCGTCGGGTTTCGGCGACAGGTATGAATAATCATCTCTACACTGACGATTCACGAAAGGCTAAAACGTATACGTATGTAGATAAAAATAAATAAATATATATATATATATATATATATATATATATATATATATATTTATATATATATATATATATATATATATATATATATATATATATATACTTGTATATTTGTATCTATAAGATTCATTTCTAAATTAAATAACCTATCATTATTAAGTTTTGAACACGATTTCTAAGCGTAAGGTTGGGTAATGTAGGTTATATTTAGTTTTATTTAGTTTCATACAAACATGCACAGTCAGGATGGAAGCTCTTGGAAAAAATTTAGATACCTTCAATTTTTGTGAAATTTTAACTATAGGTATAAGACACCAATTAATAAACATTCTCCAAATGTTAGTTTACTTAGTGTATTTTAAAGGGGGCATAATATGAGTAAACACTTCCATTTGAAACTTAAAATATTTTAGATCTGCATTGGATTTTATTCATAGTCATTAGACATGTTTTACGCTAGCTTCGACTTTTTCTAAATTAAAAATCATGTGATTCCTTCCGATTTAAATTGGAACAAGGATTACAGACATTAGGTTTCGTATTATTATATCTTTGTTTTAATTTCCGTATGGAGATATAAAAGTGGTGCCAAACTGTTACTGTCGGGGAAATAATTCTACCCGTCCTAGGACTTGTATTCTTCTAGTTATGAATAACAATAAGAAACAAAATAAGAACATGTGTATGTATTTATGTTTCTTTATAAAGAGAATTCCAAGACTTGTAAGGCGAGCAGTGAACGAGAATTTGTATGTATAATCTTTTTCATAAAACTACGTTCTACAAGATTGAAACTTCGCTGCCCCTGAAAAGGAACACTGCAAAAGTCTAGCTAAATGATATTTCTAAATATTTAAACATTAGTGAAAATATCATATCCAGTATAAACACACATTTTACATTTCTTGAAACATCAACATTCAAGTGTGGCAAAATTGACCAACTGTTCTTGTTTAGAATACTAGTTAGAATGTGAATCTAACCAGAAATAAAATGTAGAATAATGAATAGCGAAATAATTTTGCGTACTTTACGATCAGATGTTGATAAGATGTTGGTTGTCATTAGCGATTTCCTGTAAAAGAAAACGTATATCAAATCAGCTGCTAAATACTACCGCCCCAGAAACTACTTCACTCTTCAAGCTATCATCTACCGTTATAATAGTAATATAGTCTAAAGATAAAGTACTTCTGATACATCTGAGGAGCTTCTAAATCATTTTGGGGTGCTGCTACCACACCTGGGGAGCTGCTGCCACATCTGGGAGCTTATGTTGACAGAGTACAAATTGACTTCGCAATTTAGTGGATGATGATATTTTCTCTTTCCTACAGCCTTTTCTCACAGAAGTAACGTCGCTAGTCTTTATCTACTCAATCGATATTTCCATGAAAAATGCTCGACTGAGCTCCAATCTCTGGTTCCTCCGTGTAAGACATTCACAACAAGAACTCGTCTTATTACCATCGCTGCAAATAACTTTCATTTTCCCCATAAACTTAACTAAATTCCCGTGAACGGTTTCTTCCAATAACTCCCCAATTGTGAAACACATTACCACGGGAATGTTTTATTTCAGACTACAACATGGTCGTCTTCAGATCTACTGGCTGCAAATACTTGTAGTACCCTTTTCTTAAGTAATCAAATTTTGTCTATTTTATCAATTATTTCCAATCCTCTCATAGTATTGTTCGTCATTCAATTGACAATCTCGTTTATCTTCAAGTGGCTTTTGGCCTTGGTAGATTGTGACACATTAGCATGGAAAAATAACTATACGCACATGGACCATCTTATTACAGGACGGGCTAAGAATCTCAATACGCTGGTCGGTTTTTGGTGTTTAAGTTTTAAATAGCATTTTCGTTTGTTTGTATTGATTTACTCCTCTCCAGGAGTTAGGCACAGGCCAGTTTTTATCTTACTCCCACAAGTAAGATGTGACCCACGGTCGGGTCGGGAAAGTGGGGTTTGAAAAGCCAGCGCCCGAGAGGTGAGCACTCTGACCATTAAAAATTGCCTGGGTAGCCCCGTCGGCAATAAACTTACTTCTCCCCAAAGAGGGAAGGCGGTGGACCTCCTAGAACTGCACAGGACAGACCCATAGACCGGCGTAAATCAAGCCCCGAAGGCCAAGACACTACCAGTCTATGGGGTGCAGTATCCATCGGAACAGATACTACACTTTGATCTTAGCCAGAAGGCCAAGAAAACTTTCGTTAGTTTCTATCTGTTAACATTTTAATGATATTTTCGTTTGTTGTTTTGATTACGTTTTAAATAAGGTATTCGTTTGTTTGTACCGCTTTCGTTTTAAACAGAAGGTTGGTCGGTAAGTCGCAATTTCTTTCTATCACAATTAAGGTTAAACTAGCTTCGTCGTTACTTTGTATCGCTCAAGTTTTAAATAGTATTTTCGTCTGTTTGTACCACTTATATTTTAATAGCAATTTTATTTCTCTATTCAGTTTATATTTAAAATAGAATGTTCAGTGTTTTTATAGAATTTTCGCTTTAGTTTGAAATTGCATTTATCTTTTTCGTGAGTTTGTACAGTTTAAGTTTTAAAAATAATTTTCGTTTGTTTTTCAAGCTTAAGTTTTAAAAAGCATTTTCGTTTATTTGTACCTCTTATGTTTAAAACATCAGTTTCGTTTGTGTGTACCGCTTAAGTTTTAAAAAGCATGTTTGTTTCTTTGTACCGCTTAAATTTTTAATATCATGTTCGTTTGTTTGTACCGCTTATCTTAAAAACATCATTTTCGTTTGTGTGTACCGTTTAAGTTTTAAATATCATTTTCGCTTGTGTGTACCGCTTAAGTTTTAAATAGAATGTTTGTTTCTTTGTACCGCTTAAGTTTTAAATAGCATGTTTGTTTCTTTGTACCGCTTAAGTTTTAAATAGCATTTTCGGGTCTTTGTACCGCTTTAGTTGTAAATAGGCTTTTCGTTAATCTGTCAAATTTACTTTTGAAATAGAACATTTTTTGTTCGAAAATGTTTAATTTGAAATAGCAATTTCTTTTTTCTATCATGAAGTCGTATCTTCGTTGGATTATGAGGTCAACTTTTGAAAGCTTCACTCTTGTCAGGAGAAGCGAAGTAAAAGTGCATCTTTCCGCGATAATCATTTTCTCACCCTGCTGATATATACTCGTGATTGACCCTCTGTCTGATCCAGCGCATTAACATTCCGTAACCTCCAAGTGCAATGGTCATGTATTCTTCGACTTGTTTTAAATACCTTCGTGTACATTAATATATTATGGCATTTAAAATGTTCTTCGATGTACAATGTGCGTTTTCCAGATAATTTTTATTATAAAATGAGTCTATCTAATATTGTTAGAGTTTATGGGTAAAAACAGATATATATATATATATATATATATATATATATATATATATATATATATATATATATATATATATATATGCTGATAATGTTTTTGTTTACTTTAACATTTGGTGTTAGCGGTATCGTTTTCTTTATTTATTATGATTTTTGTATGCTTTTCTTTTGATCTTTTTTATTCATGACGCAGAGTATTGCAGTAAATTTTAAATAATTCCATGTATGTGAATACAGAGGTATATGTCTAAAAATTTATCGTTAGATGACGTTGCAAAACAGATAGGTTAGTGAATGAAAATTGTGTAGCTAACAGTAAATGGTTTTCCGGAAGTGACGTATGCAGTAAGACGTGGCAAGCGGAAACACAAGACTCTCTCCCCCTCTTTGGTACTGTATGCGCGGGAATACAGTCGTGTTATAAAGAACCGCTTACCTGCCCCTCCTCATACGAGAATCTGTTGGGTAATACTTATAATGTCTACCTTTCTAAGTAAAATTTATAAAAATATTAAACCCCAAAAAGATAATGGTTGTTGTTATTGCACAGACGGCTTATATTTGTTGATACTACGATCAACGTCCTACGTAACATCATGGAAACACGTATTACTACCACTGCGAAAAGACAACATTAGTCCAAATGTTCTGGATATATATTTTACGTGGCGAAAATTCGTCTGCTGTGTTCCCGACAACATTTTCGAGCCAGGATCTCCCTAAAAAGTAAAGGGCCTTCGTTATATATATATATATATATATATATATATATATATATATATATATATATATATATATATGATAAGTCAATGAAAATAATTAAACCTGCAAAGGGAAGCAAATCATGATCTTCTGATGATAAGATTTTAATCTTTGAAAAGCCTGGCTTAAGGAATGAAAGAAAAGGAAACTAAATATTGTTATTTACTAAACGTCCTTGTTTTGAACAACCGAAGATTATGATTTGCTTCCCTTTGCACGTCTAATTATTTTCATTGACTTATATATTTTTTGCTCTATCCAGTATATTGAGCTTTCCTTACCTCACAATAGGTTCAATTCTCTAAAAGTTTACCTTTTAGTCATAAATTTATATATATATATATATATATATATATATATATATATATATATATATATATATATATATATATGTATATATATATATATATATATATATATATATATATATATATATATATATATATATATACAGGGTGGGCCAAAATAAGGGTCCTATCTTTAAATTTGAATAACTTGAATTTGAATAACTTCCACAAAATAAAAGTTAAACTCACCAAACTTTATGTGTGTGTAGACTGACCCTTCCGAGATTTTTTGGAATAAACAAAACAAATTTTAGCCGAAAAACACTTCTTAAAACTTACAAAAACTAAAGTATTGTTTTTTACACTGTTTTGAGTTTTTTAAGCAAAAATAATGTTTTCTAAATGAGGGTACGTTGCTTAGGGCTAATACGGCTCATGCTTGCTTCGGAAGGGGTCCTTTACTTATTCTAAAAAAAAAAATTTTTTTAAATCAATAAATAAAAAAGTTATGAATTTTTAAAGATAGGACCCTTATTTTTGCCCACCCTATATATACATATAATCTAAACGTTCTTAAATATAAACCTACGATCGTATCATATTAGTGTTGTGCGTAACATTTTTATAAATAAGTTTTCTGGAAATGTTCAGTTTTAGTATATTACTAGCTGACTTCAAAATGTTCGCTGCTTGAAATACTTGACACATTAGTTTAAAAGTATAAACATTTAATTCATAACTTTGTTGTAAATACGAAACAAAATCTGCATGAAGTCCTCCCTGTTTATCGAAACTATTCGTTGACCTGTATGATTGCAGGTTTTACCTCCGACACCAAGACCAAGAAGGCTCAGCTGTTGCATGCGAAGTCGGGGAAGGTCTGGCCCAGAAAACAAACAGAAGCAACATTGCCAATTTTATCCAATTTATTTCCACGTCTTTGCTTGTGACATGCAAGAGTAGAGACGACCAGATGGCGACCTATCCTGATGCCGACTCCTCCTGGATTTTCACCAGAGCCCTGTTAGCCGGGTAACTGTGACACTAACACGCCCCTACTACGGTGAGGAAAGGTCGGACTTTAGAGGGTGCTTATGCTGTTGGTGTTTGTGTTGGTGTGATTATCGTTGTTAAGCGACTTGGATCCGAATGCAACAATTCCGCTGTGTGTCAGAACTTGGGTGGTCAGAAATCGTAGTTGCCGACGGTATAGCCACATATCTGCATTAAGGAGGTTCGACTTTAAGGACAAGCTGCTGCTGCTTCCCATTTTATAATTTTATATTCTTACCATTACATCCCTGTTTACTGTTTCCTTCTTTCCACCACTTCTTATCTCGTTCGATGTTCCTATCACTATCTAAAGCATTCAATGTTCAATGTTTAAACAAGAAAACAAAGACTTTTTGTATTGTATAGTGTTGTCGCCTTAAAGTATCGAAAATAAATAAGACAACAAGAAGGTAGATTTAACAAGAGTATGTATTTATAGAATATACAGAAGTAATGTGTTGTCAGAGACTGTTTCTAGCTTTGTCATAGCGACGCTGTCTGTTACCGCCATTACGGTTATTCATACTTTCGGAAGGAGTCCATGTACTGACGTAATAGGGAAGACAATCATAACATATAGATAGGAATGTTAAGGATTGTTGGTTTCTTTTTTAAGTGTAGCATCCTACGTGCTGTGATATAGCTGTGATATTTGATATACTTGTCTTTATAAAAAAAACATGATTAGTAGATTGTACATATATCGGAAATAATTGTAATTGTTTGGAAATACAGGGTAAATCCCGCCCAAAATTCCACCTGAGTTGGGCTTTGATAGCCGTCTTCAGTTTCGCAATAGTCTTCGTATTGTTTTCATATCTTTAAGATAACTCCACAAATATGTAAAGAGATAAATATTTGGTGACTGTGAAACCAATTAAGGATATCATCTCTTATTAATGAGACGATTACGAAAATATTATTGTCAGGCATAGACTGAAGTCTATTTGTATTCCATGACAAATGCCAATATACTGAAATCATATGCCCTTAATAGGGTTAAGATGAAAATTCATATACACTAAATGTACAAAAGCAAGGAAATTCCCAAATGTTTACACTTTTATTGTCATTACTTAAGGGTATGACTAAATATCAACCAAACCATTTCATTATTACATCACTACAGTATAAATCTCTATGCATGAGTGGATGAAGTGTGTGAGGTGAGCTGAAACAAAATTCCTACCAGTAAAATACATAGCCCTGTTGTGCTCGCATACCCTTAATGACAATGAAGTGTAAACATTTGGGAATTTCTTTGCTTTTGTACATTTAGTGTATATGAATTTTCATCTAACCCTATTAAGGGCATATGATTTCAGTATACTGGCATTTATCATGGAATGTGACTACTTTTGTAAAGGCTATGCCTCAATACAATGGTCATTTTAAAGGTTTTTGGGAATTTTCTGGAAAAGTAAGGTATATGTTAAACTGAAATTAAAATGCCATCAACTAGACCCTAGAACCTCTATTTCTGCCAAAAATCAGCTGAATCCATCAAATAGTTGATGAGATACAGGGTGGCACATACGTACGTACACACAGATAACATGATTTCATGATTGAACTTTGTGAATCTCTGGGTTGCCTTGACTAATGATGCTGAAATTCTACACATTTATAGAACCTATCAAATAAAAATGTTGTGCAAAGTTTTAACTAATTTGGTTTATTATTTTTTTGAGTTATGATTGATCAAAGAAATAAGATTTCCAGCATAGGCCATTCGTGCAGTCTATTAAGGGATAGAGCGCTCTCGCGCCTCCCTTGATTGAAAATGCTAGGATTGCAGAAATAATTTTGAATTTTATTAACTATTCAATGGGTGGAATTATTTGAGGTTCGCATTTTAGACAAGAGGAAGAGCCAGGTTCTAGATATTTATAGAAGAACCAAGTGAAGAGCCGAATGACAATAGCACATGTTGTTTATAGAAAGGTTCATTATATTGAAAAAGGCTATTATTTATATAGATGATATTCATTTTAATGATCTTATTTATGGGGGATGGTAAGTGTGCCGCTGTTTTTGGTTAGATGGTGTTGGTTAATTGGATATGTTTCTTGGTGCGGATATTCGTATATAATTAGTTTATGTCTAGACAAAGAACTTACTCGTTAGGCATGTATATCTGATTTATTTTAACTAGTTATATCATCAGAGTTGTATATTTGCGTCTTGCTTATTGTGACTAATTGAGGGATTTTAATTTTAACACTTTCTCTGCCAATTATGTTTATAGCACTTTCTATTCTAGACATGATTGGATTCGAAATAATCACATTCAATCATAAAATATATACACACTTGTGATTTAATCTATAGAATAACACGCTGAGAAAATTGTATGTTCGTACGCACGTTATCACCTGTCACCGTTTTTACAAGATTTCGTTCGTCCAATCACCGAAGATTTATTTATTAAATAATATTTAGTTAAGGATTATTTTTGAAATAGAAAAAAGAGAGTATTTATTAATAACGGATTTAAATTGTAACAATAAATAAATAATATAAATAAAATAAATACAACTTTCATTTTGTTTACTAAAAGTAAATATTTACTTGATAATTGTTTTACGGTGAGACAAAAAACATGTATTATTTTAATAAAATATAAATTGTTACAATGGTAAGATAGCTTCTGGTTTGAAATCGAAAATTTACAACTGGCGTTTATCAAGAAACAGTTTCCTTAAAATATTTTAGGTCGTATTTTTGGCAATTAATATTTTACTTTAACATCTTTTTTAATGATTAACACATAAGAAAATCAAACTGTCTTTTTAATAATTGGAATGTTTTGATTTGTCTATTACAAATAATCACATATAACTTTTCAATAATTAAAATCTTTTAATTCGTCTATTACAAATAATCACATGTAACATTTTTTATAATTGGAACGTTTTAATTTGTCTATTACAAATAATCAAATATAATTTTTTAGTAATTGAAATGTTTTAATTTGTCTATTACAAATGATAAAATATAACTTTTTAATAATTGGAATGTTTTAATTTGTCTATTACAAATAATCTATGATTTTTTTAATAATTGGAATGTTTTTATTTGTCTATTACAAATAATCAAATATAACTTTTCAATAATTAAAATCTTTTAATTTGTCTATTACAAATAATCACATATAACATTTTTTATAATTGGATTTTTTTATTTGTCTATTACAAATAATCAGATATAACATTTTTTATAATTGGAATGTTTTTATTTGTCTATTACAAATAATCAAATATAACTTTTTAATAATTAAAATGTTTTAATTTGTCTATTACAAATAATCAAATATAATTTTTTAGTAATTGAAATGTTTTAATTTGTCTATTACAAATGATAAAATATAACTTTTTAATAATTGCAATGTTTTAATTTGTCTATTAAAAATAATCTATGACTTTTTTAATAATTGGAATGTTTTAATTTGTCTATTACAAATAATCACATATAACATTTTTTATAATTGGAAGATTTTAATTTGTCTATTACAAATAATCACCTATAACTGTTTTTATAATTGGAATGTTTTAATTTGTCTATTACAAATAATCAAATATAACTTTTTAATAATTGCAATGTTTTAATTTGTCTATTACAAATAATCTATGACTTTTTTTAATAATTGGAATGTTTTAATTTGTCTATTACAAATAATCACATATACCATTTTTTATAATTGGAATGTTTTAATTTTTCTATTACAAATAATCACATATACCATTTTTTTATAATTGGAATGTTTTAATTTGTTGATTACAAATACTCAAATATAACTTTTTTTATAATTGGAATGTTTTAATTTGTCTATTACAAATAATCAAATATAACTTTTTAATAATTAAAATGTTTTAATTTGTCTATTACAAATAATAAAATATAACTTTTTAATACTTGCAATGTTTTAATTTGTCTATTACAAATAATAAAATATAACTTTTTAATACTTGCAATGTTTTAATTTGTCTATTACAAATAATCTATGACGTTTTTAATAATTGGAATGTTTTAATTTGTCTATTACAAATAATCACATATAACATTTTTATAATTGGATTTTTTAAATTTGTCTATTACAAATAATCAAATATAACTTTTTTTATAATTGTAATGTTTTAATTTTTCATGACAAATAATCACATATAACTTTTGTATAATTTGAAAGTTTTTTTTTATTTTAGAAAATATGTTTGGGACTTATACCGAACTTAAACCGAACTGTTCTTTTTTACCCTAACCATAACTCTAATATAAGTTGTAGGTTTAGTTCGCCAACATTCGGTTTGGTTCTGTTTAAACTTTGTAGAAGCGCCATATTTTTAAATAGTTTATTTTTAAAATATTTCTTAAATAGTTTTCGAGTATACGAAATGTTTCAAAACACAATAGTCCATAGCTGAAACTACTTCTTCGCAAATTTTCTGCATGATTGATTCTCACGTGGGCAAACCAATGAAATTAAAAATTCCACCTAAATCTAAGCGTTTTAGAATTATAAAGCACCGTGTTTTTAAGCACACCGAACAAAAGCCCACCAAAGTAATTCAAACCCGGACAAAAGCCCACCAACGTAAAAATAAATTAATTTTTTAAAATAAAAATTATATTTAATTTTAATTTTTTTTACAATCATCAATAACTTTTTGTCTCTGAATTTTTTTCTTGACAACAATGTTAATAGTTAATAAAAGCCCACCAAAGTAATTCAAACCCGGACAAAAGCCCACCAACGTAAAAATAAATTAATTTTAAAAAATAAAAATAAAAATTATATTTAATTTTAATTTTTTTTTACAATCATCAACTTTTTGTCTGTGATTTTTTTTCTTGACAACAATGTTCTGATTTCATTTTTAAACATTTTTAGCGTACTTTGTTAAAACTGCATTCTTTGAACAAATGATGTATTGTATTACTCATCTTTCGCGGAAAAGAAAACAACAATTATTTTATAATGCAGATTGGTGAATCTGTTTTGCATGTAATTTAAACATAAAATAATCCATCGTTTCCGGATGGAACGGGTTTTACTTTTTAAAGTGATTACGTGTGGTTTTACGACTTTGTCGGTCGGACTTTTGGTTAGTGCTAACAAATTTAGTTAACTGCCCTAAAAAGTAAAAATGGCCCGAAATGGCGGGATCATTTTAGATTAAATTTATATTTGCAACTAATCCTTTACTCTAAATTAAAAGAAAAACTGTTTTAATATCTATGTGTTCACACGTAATCGACTAAAAATATAGAATCTCATTTAAAGGGGTATTTTTATGTTTTCCCTTTACGTATTTAATCCAAGATTTTGATAAACTCATTGTGAGGTTTTCATCTATATTTTTCCTTTGTATTATTTTTTTCTATTTATCAATTTATGCCATTTTTACTGGTGCAATTTTAACTAGATTCAGTAAAAATAACGATCTGAGAGATAGTTTATCAGTCATGAATTTTCCGATTCTGAATTAATTGAAAATTGATTTAATTAATTTCAAATGGAAATAAGTATTAGGTTAACAGAATTTAAAACAAAAATAAAATACAAACATACATGAATAATTTCAGAGAATATATACGCGTGGTGATCGGATAAACTTCCAGAGTAAGGGCGGCGCCAGAGAATATAAAACTTGGCCCAAATATGTGAACTCTCTGAGAGGCGTCCTAAAATAATTTGAACGTTTCAAAGCGTTTGATAAGATGGGCCTTTATAACGCGAGCTAACAGAACGAAAAAGAGGTAAAAAAAACAATACAGATAGGCAACAAATAAATGTGACGCAAGGCAAGATAAGGTACTCTTCTACTAACCTGGATAAGTTTATTTGTGCTTTAATAACTTTTAAAGCGTGATTTTGTCCAACAGAAACCTGGTGCCCACCTATTCAGTTAGAATACTATAGGGGATAGGCGTAAGTGAACTCTGGAAACTGAAATTTACCAATATAAAAATCAAATAAGACGTGTAAAATACTAAAAATTATTTTTAGACATCCAGAATTAAAATCAATTACAAAATTGAATCCAGTAGAATTAATTTTGGTTTCTTAGGAAACAAGTCAGTCATTTTTATTTTTTGTTAATAATTGATCCCTCATTCTACATTCTAAAATAATTGTTTTTTTTTCACGAAAACTTAGTTATACAATACATACATTTTTCAAGGAATGCAGTATTTACAAAGTACAGGAAAATGTTTAAAAATGAAATAAGAACATTTCTATCAAGAAAAAAAATTACAGACAAGCAGTTATTGATAGTTTTAAAACAAAATTTTAAAAATTAAATATAATTTTTATTTTTTATTATTTTTAATTAATTTAGTTTTACGTTGGTGAGCTTTTGTCCGGTGGGTTTTGTCCAGTTGGGTTTTGTCCGGTGAGCTTTTGTTCAAACACCGAAATCCTAGGAGAGTGTCCGTAGAGTTGCTCTATCGTGGGCTGCTACCTCAAGGAGATGTTAAGATCAGCTCTGATCACCCTGTTGTACACACTGTAAAATTACCTCTTCAATCGTTTAGTAAAAGTCTACATGCTACTTCCATATACCAGAACTGATTTAAACATTGTACTAATGCAAAATATAAATATAAAAAATAGAAAATACATGCTAAAATGATCATCAGTTTTGTGATTTTGTTATATTTAAAAAACTTCTATTTTAATTGTTCTCATTGGCCGGAATTTGCAATGAACTCCCCACGGTTGTATCTATCACTTCCTATTTCTCTCTTTGCATGTTGCTTGACTCCCGAGCTTACTTTATATAGTATGGTATCTACCACTCTTGTTCTGACCTCTCTCTCTCTGTGTCTCTCTCCCTATCTCTCATCCTCTATATCTCTCTCTTTGTTTTCTCTCTCTTTCTCTCTCTCTCCCTCTCTAAACCAAAGATAATAAAGAACAAAAAATTGAAATCGTAGATTATAAACAAAAAGCAATATCACCAGTTCTAGTAATACTATTTAACACATAACTGTACACACACGACTAGAAAGAGATAGAGAGAGAAAGGGGAATATAGCATGCTAAAAATGACTAATTTTTGTATCTTTAGCTATGCCGACTTAGGTTCCAGTGTTTCTGTGAAACCGCAGTTATCGATGGAAGATCAAATTAATGTATAGTGTCCATTGAAATAAATGTAAACTACATATGCTGTTACACAAGTAATTAAACACTCTTGATATTTCCCTTATAACACACAATTACACACACACATCTCTATATATTTTACTCTATCTTCAAACATCTTCTTCCATCTCGTCGTATGTTTCTATATTGACAAAGAAAGACAGCGGGAAGTGTGGTAATACTATATAAACGTGTAGTTGGAGAGTGAAAGAGAGAAAAAGAGTGATAATGTGAGCAGAGACAACTTTTAGATTTTGTCTTTTTATTTGTTATATTTAACTGACTTCGCAAACTCACTTTTCCTGATTCAGTATGCATCAATGGGGTACACGACACTTAACTTTTTTTTTTATAATAAATATAAACAGATGAACATTTTTACAAACACATAACTATCTCGTCTATAGTCATAGAAACTCTATCCTAAATTTGAAAGAAAATCGCTTCAATAAATATTGCACATTTGTTTTATATGTGAGTCCGAGAGAGACCGACATATTGATGTCAATTATATAAAAATACTAGAAACACGTACCCGGTTGGGTCACCCATTGAGCTCATGCTGATTGTTTGAATCAGAAATAAATGTATTTCGAAATTCCATTAAATTTTGAAAGAATAAAAGACAGACTCCTAAATATACCCCTCTGTCTGATTCCTTCTCTCTCTCTCTCTCTCTCTCTCTCTCTCTCTCTCTCTCTCTCTCTCTTAATATATATATATATATATATAGTCTCGGAAGTTTCTCAACCATTAAAACTATATAAAATATATATATATATATATATATATATATAAAAATATATATAAAAAAACAAAAAAACTTATAGTCTCAAGTCTTCCAGTGGGAAATCACTCATGTAAGTCAATTTATTTTTTACAGTTATTATATTAGTTAGTTTCTAACACTATTTTAAGGGATCATCAGTTGTTTACCATGAAAAACTGTTTCGGGAATATATATATATATATATATATATATATATATATATATATATATATCCGTTACCCTCTAGCTAGCTATTATCAGGGCTTTACGCGCTCCACTACTTTTGGGGCTACTCCATCTCCTTCTTACACGTACAAAATTGGAGCTGACTATCCGCACTGCCCATTTTCAAGAACAAGACACTCTAGCCCCAACTCTAAAAAATGGAGCGTCTCTGTTTCGGCGCACCATGGTGAAAATGTACCTTCTTTCATAAACGTTCTATTTTGCCAGTGAGTGATCAAATCATAGGTGGTGGCGTCAAAAGATCTCGTCTATATGAGTAGAGATGTTACATTAAATGTAAGACCGAAAGATAATATTTGACAAAATATGGCTAATTTAAAAAAAATTTTTGCAAGATTCTTATTTGTTTTTTTTATATTTGAATGTTAATTTCCATTTTTTGCCAATTCAAAACACTACCTATATGCAGCATTTTGTCGGTGGTGTATTGAAAAAGAAATTCGTAAAAATAAGAAAATATTTTTAAAATAACCCGATAAACCAGGAAAAAAAAATATTTCCAACATAAAAATGAAAAAAAACCAACAAAATTAATGTTTGCATAGTAAACAAATTTTCCCTGTCACCGCTGTGAAAAACAAACACAACTTGTCGATAAAATAGTGCAGCCTCTTTGGAAAAAAGTTTTTTTATAATCGAATGTTTTCTTTTTTATCAATATATTTTGTTTAGTAATTCATCTTTAAAATTAATTTTACAAAATTCTATAAAACTAAATGATCGTCGATACGATGAACAAAATTTATTGCTCATGAAAACAAAGAAGAAGACGAAGAAAAATGAGAAGAAAGGGAAGAAGAAGAAGAAAAAGAAGAAAAATGAAAAAATGGTAAAAAGAAAAAGAAAGTAAAGAAGAAGAAAAATGAAAAGAATGGGAAGAAGAAGATTAGGAATAAGAAGAATGAGAAGACGAATAAGAAAAAGAAGAATGAGAAAAATGAGAAGAAGAAAAAGAATGAGAAGAAAAAGAAGAAAAAAATCAGAAAAAAAAGAATGAAAAAAATCAGAATGAAAGAATGAGAAGAAAAAGAAGTAAAAAAGAAATAAAATAAGATAAAAGGAAGAAAAAAGAATGAGATCACTAAGAACGAGAAAAATGAGAAGTAGAAGAAGAAAAAGAAGAAGATCAGAACGAAAAAAAGAACGAAATAAATGAAAAGAAGAAGAGGAGAAACGAGAAGAACGAGAAGAAGGATGACGAGAAAAATGAGAAGAAGAAGAAGAACGAGAAAAAGAAGAAGAAGAACGAGAAGAAGAAGAAGAAGAAGAAGAAGAACGAAAAGAACGAGAAGAATGAGAAGAAGAAGAAGAAGAAGAAGAACGAGAAGAATTAGAAGAAAAAAAAGTAAAAAGTTGTGTACAAAAATAAATTGCCATTAATTAAAAAAAACAAAAAAAGGAAAATTGATATTCAAAACATAACTCAATCCCAAACCCGACGAATATGTAAACATTTATTTCGTGTGATTAAAAAATATATGAAAAAAAAAAGCCTTCGAGAAATAAACGCTGATTTACTCAGCTTTAGTATTCAAATAGATATCTATTTTCTAGTACTGCGTACTTTGAGCGTTTATTCTCTTCAGCCCTCCGCGAAACCATCCCTGGGTCAATTGATTTAGATACAATACTCGTTGAAGATAATGCATCACAGCAAGTTGCGTCACAGACAAGAGATTTTCCGAAAGGGAAAATGTCAAGACTTCAGAAGTTTTCGGTCTGAGAACAATTGAATTCCTGTGCGATCTCGCTCGGAGGGTACCGATTTGGAAGAGAGAAGATTGGGTGGGAGTGAGTGAATGGATGCATCGCAGAAATATATCCGACTATTGTCCCAGGAAGAACCAGCGAATTCCTGGTTGTAGGATAACGGAGAAATACACATGTTTACAAAAAGGAGAACAATGAAATAATAGTAAAACTTGGAGAAAAAAATCTTATCCTTTCTCTCAAGTCCTAAACTCTTTAATAAAACTAATACATAAAGTAAAGCAAGTCTATTTCACGAATCAGTGTTGTTTAAACCGTTCTTCCTACAACATTCTTATTCGCCAATTTCTTTGCGGAACATTGGCCAATGTTCTTAACATCAAAAATGTATATCTATTTAATTTGTTTCGGAATATAATTTATCCGCCTCGATAGATTTTTTAAATGGACGTCATCTTAAACAATGGCATCGATAACAACAGAACCAATTAATATGAATCTTTAGCTAAAAGAAGGAAAGCTATTTTCGCTGTCCGTTTCGCTTATTTTCTAACTTTCTTCCGTTGCCTTACAGAGAGAGGGAGAGAAAGACATACAGACAGAGAGACAGACACACAGAGAAAGAGGTAGACACAGACACATACACACACAGAGAATGTGTAACAGAAGCTAGACTAATAGACGGCGTATCAGAGCAGACGTCACACAAACTACATTGAGAGAGGGTAAAAGTGATTCAGAAAAAGTTATTATCACATTACGGCTCATTTGAACAATTAAAAAGACAGGTTTTTTCAAACATAACTCAATCCCAAACTTAGCAAAATTGTGTGTGAGTGTCATTAAAATATACAGAAAACAAAGCCTTATTGAAACAAACGTTGATTTACTTAGCTTACTTATAACAAAAGAACTAACGAAGCAGGTGGATTGAACCGGCTTCCTCCGAAAGAGGAAGTTTTTAGGGAATATGAATTGGCAGACGCTCTCTAGTCGCATGTGTATCCTAGTAAGGAGAGATGCCGACATTATGTTTCTGCGGTTCTTGCAGGGAGATGTCGACATTCTCCACCATAGAGCGCTTTTTATTTCCAAATGGTCACCCATCTATTACCGACCAGGCTCAACGTTGCTTAACTCCGGTGATCTAACGAGTACTTGTGTGTCCACATAATTATGCCGCTATAGTATAATAATATATAGCTAGATAAGAATGGAGGGAGATATAGGCATAAGCATTTTGTGATACTATTGACTGCACTCCCCTTCAGAGCCGAGAAAATGATTCACCAAGGCGCACAAAGTCCATCGGAAATAAAAGGTTGGGTAATTAGCTAGGGAGTGAGCGAGGAGACAAAAGATCGGACATAGGATTTCCAGTATGACTAAATATATTTATGAGTCACAGTTGGTTGCGACAATTTAGTTTTTACGACAGTTGAGTTTCACGACGGGTTAGTTTTGTGGCAGTTTACAGTTTACGGCAGTTAACTAGTTGTTGGTTAGTTTTGAGGCAGTTTGCGGCTTGGAGAAAAGATCATCAGATCGAAGCTGATCGGACCGAGAAAACAACGAGACAGCTATAAACAGACAACGTTTGGGCGACCTCTTTCTGCGCTGGGATACTACACACGCATCCAGAGCTCAAACTGACTTTTACCAACAATTTGTATTGTTTTTTTATTATCATAGTGCGATCATGAAGGCGATCGTCGGGCCACAATTTTCTATTTTTTTTTAATTCATGGAAATCGCTCCAGCGAAGGCATGAACCCACTTTATGTAAGGAACTAAAAAAAATAACTTTAAGATAAAATTCTAGCCGATGATTAATCTTAGGTCGATTGATTCCGACTCCGAAAACAGCAATTTTCCCCCTTAGTCAAAAAAATGGGATGTGAGTACTACAGGACAAAATAAATGGAGTGAGATTTACGAGACTGTCGAAAATTAGTTCCTATTTACTTGTCTCCCCGCGAATGGAGGGGTTAGACAAAAGGTCAGTTTTAATATGTGGGAAACTTTAGCTCAAAGAAAACTTTTAATTTGCTCAGTTTTGAAGGATTCCTCTTCATTGGCCGAAAACAAAAAAGATATAGTGCACAATTAGAAGAACTAGAATAGTAACATTTAAAAAAAACTGTTTAATTTGGTTTCAGAAGAGAAACGTATCATAATATGTATAAATAGTGTAAAAAAAATTAATTGAAGCTAGAAATGACTTTCTAATTAGAAGTCATTGAAAGCAAGACATGGGTAATCGAAAATTACAAAATGGCCGACGTTCTTTACAACCATGTGAGTTACGTGTTCGAAATTAATTTTTGAGGCCGTTAAACTGTCCATCAGAAAGCAATTTCTGGTTAGAATTTGTGTAATGTCTAAGATCATGTGTTGTGGTGCTTTTATTTTATTCCTTAACGAAAGAAAGCGAGTATTTCTAGATTAAACTGATAATAGACAGATAGACAGGCATATAGATAGAGAGGTGGATATATATAGAGATACTGATAGACATATCGATTTAGATTTACGTAATTTTAAATTGCTATAGGTGCGCTGTTTTGGGGCATACTTAAATGTCGGACGAACGATAAATCAGTTTGTCAATCATGACGAAAATCCAAGTTGAATAAAAGACATAAACATATTCGCATCAAGTGGAGAAATCGATGAGTGTTCGGAAATATATTCTCTGCCAACGAAATAACTAGTGTATAAGATGACGACATGATTATGCGGAGAGAGACATCGCCAAACAAAAGAAGCCGACCACTCGACGCCAGCGACCTCGATTAAGCTGCAAACTTCTATGTGTAACCCGCACGTACATAGATCGAGAACTCATAGTGTGTTATCCCTATCACAAAGTTTGACTTAAGAGTCAGTAATGTTTAGTATCTTTAGCCCTGCCGACTGAGGTTCCAGTGTTTCTATGAAACCGAAGGTATCGATGGAAGATAAAATTAATGTATAGTGTCCATTGAAATAAATGTACATTACATATGATCTTACCCTCTTATTATCTCTCGTATAACACAACATATACGCGATAATCACGTTGACAGACCGGTTCTCGTTAGAGAACCGAAGTTAAGCGACAATAAACGTGCTCAGTACAAAAATGGGTGGACATTTGGGAATACCAGGTGCTGTATGTCTTCTTCGCTTATCTCGGTATTGTTTCCAGTTGTCCTAGATTACTACTTTCTACTGGAATCAAGCAGTACCGCTTCAGGAAAGGTGTGGATATTGATTGCGCAACCCTTGCTTCAGAATTGAACATGCAGCCACCCTTACAGGGGGTATCCATTTTCTTCAAGAGTCAACGGAGGGCATGAACACAAAAAAACACCCACATATTATATATATATATATATATATATATATATATATATATATATAATCTAAAGTTAAGATCAGATTCTAACTCTCCCTGATGAGATCTCAGTTTATAATAGCTGTTGATCGATAACATCAACATGCCAGTGTCGCAAATTTTGTACATATCTGTGTAAATAAAAATTATCATATATATATATATATATATATATATATATATATATATATATATATATATATATATATATATATATGTGTGTGTGTGTGTGTGTATATCTTAACCTTTTTTAAAATCTTCTTCCACCTCCTCTTAGTTGTTATATTGATAAAGAGAGACAGCGGGAAATGTATTAATACAATTCAGCTTGTAGCTATACAGAGAAGGAGAGAATAGAAGATAAATATAGCGAGCAGAGACTATTTTTAGTTTTTTTTATATACATTTAACTGACTTTGCAAACTCACTGTTTTCTGATTCATACAATCTAACCCTAGCCCAACAGGTGGCCAAACCGGTGACCCAACGGGTCACATTTTTATATTATGCTTCGGAAAGAATTGCTGAGATGAGAATTGATAATTTGTAATCTTGGTTATTATTTTCAAAAGTTTCGGCCGATGAAACCTCCAACTTTCGGTTACATCTTTTCACACTTGGTGATATTTATGTCGAACTTGAGAACCATTACGGAATTTCGAACTAGACTATTTATTTAATCAACAGGTGTAGATTGTTCTTGTTCCGTCAGCCACTCGCAATTAGAAGTGTTAATTAGTAGTAATG
The DNA here is from genome assembly GCA_963556195.1 of Sepiola atlantica. Lineage (NCBI taxonomy): Eukaryota > Metazoa > Mollusca > Cephalopoda > Sepiida > Sepiolidae > Sepiola > Sepiola atlantica. Next base: position 24,654,120 of record OY744547.1, on the reverse strand, counting down.
TTATTCTTAGTGAGTATCGCTTTTAGCAAAGAGTGAACCTTCAAACTCCAGCAGACTGCCACTTAGAAATAATTGCTAATCAACGCCGTTATCCATTATTCCACGTCGGCTGCAAAGCTGTGAAAACAAAAATCAAGATGAAAATATTACTTGTAGTAATCTTGTAAATTCTAGTCTTGTATGTTTATTTAACTCTCCCGAAAACTAGCACAATTTAAAAACACTTAAGAAGCAGTAACCATGACATACACGTATATTTGCAGTGTCCTGGCCTAGTCTCTTTTCACTTTCTTCTTTTCGTTGTTTGTCGCTTCGTTCCTTCTTCTGCTGCTTGGTTTAAATGTTGTTGTTTACCTAACCAGACTTCTGCATCAAAGTCACGAAGATTGTTCCTCAAGATTGCCTGCTCTGCATGAGCTCTTCCTCGATAGCCGTAACTATTTGTTATATGTGCAAGTTTGCGGATTTGTTTTAATAACACCCAGGGCAGCAAAACCTCGCAGTTGCATACGAAGTCCGGGAAGGTTCGGCCCAGAACAAACAAATGACTGGATGGTACATGCAAAAAACAACCTTGTTATCCTAACCTCACGGATATGCGGCTGTGAACTTGACACACATTTTCTTTAGCACACGCACCGGCAGAGACGACATAGGGTCGAAGGATCCTGATATTGACTGCTACTGGATTTTCATAGGAGTTCGGTTAGCCGGGTAGCTCCAAGACTACAACGTTGCCACTGCCCCTACTATGGTGAGACAGAGTTGCTTATTCTTCTTCTTCTTCTTCTTCTTCTTCTTCTTCTTCTTCTTCTTCTTCTTCTTCAGGTCGACGTTCACTTTTGTTATCTCTGTCTAATTCTTTAAAATACTAGTATTGCGGTATCGAACTGGATATTAAGCAGACACACCTTCCAAATAGTCATGTACTCGGATCCCAAAACGAGAAAAAGAAATAACTAAATCGAATTAATGCCAGAGGTAATCGATTTTAAAAACAGGGAATTGTTTAATTTTGTTTGGTCTCGTCTCGCTCTGATGTAATTTGTGTCATAGATCAACTTCTTTTTTTACCCGAAAAATCGATATCACTTACGATAACGAAAGAAACATCGACGGTGGAAAGACAGTGAACATTTTCCAGGCACAAAGTCGAAGGGGAAGCAGGACTTTTGTTGTCTTTTTATTCTGATTTGTTCGACTGTGGAATATGGCTACATACTACGTGGTAGTACTATGCGTTTTAAAGTAAATTGTAGATCATCATCATCGTCGTCATCATCATCATCATCATCATCATCATCATCATCATCATCATCATCATCATCATCATCGTCGTCGTCGTCATCGTTGTCATCATCATCATCATCATCATCATCATCATCATCATCATCATCATCATCATCATCATCATCATCATCATCATCAACAACAACATAACTATTTGTTGTCTTTTTATTTCATTTTATTTTTATTCTGATTTATTCGACTACGCAACATTGGTACATATTAAATAATAGTAGTACTATGCTATTTAGGGTTAAGTGTATATCGAATAATTTGGTATGAGTAAAAAAAAAACGAGGCCACATTCACTCTATGTGGCTTGAGCCGGCATTCTCCAAAGGAGGACATTTTCTAGGGACTATAAAATTCTACAAGATGTGCCCAGTTGCACGTATGTTCTGGTCAGGGGAAATGATAATGTTAGGTTTTGCAGTTCTTTCGGGTCAGTGTCGACGTGCTCCCACACACAACGCCTGGTATTTCCGAATAATCACCCATCTGATACTGACCAGGCTCAACGTACCTTTACTTCGTTGATCTAATGAGAAACTAGGTGTCAACGATGCCATACAGTTATGACTGACGTCAGGTTTAATACTTAGGTTTTACCTTACTTTCGTGCTACGTTCCTCTCCTAAAGGTCAACCCGTCTTTACCCTGGTAAGGGCGATGGTAACGTGATAATGTCAAAACAATCCGGCTAATAGGGATCTGGTGAACATCCAGGAGAAATAAACGTCAGGATCCGTCGTCTTCTGGTCGTCTCTTTCTCTGCATGTGGCAAACAAGTTGGATGGCGTGGTGAAAGCCTGCAATCTTGAAGTTATAACAAACAGCTTTGCCCAACGAGGAAGACTTTATACAGACCAGACAATCTTGATGTACAATGTTTGTGGTCTCTGACGATGAGTCTAATTAGCGCAGTAGCACCAACAGAAACAGAAGCAGCAACAGCAGCAACAGCAGCAACAACAGCAACAGCAACGAAAACAGTGCCATATGACATCGATTCCGTAAAATAGAACATACTGCTGTGTTTTTTTTATTTCACATTGAAACGTAACGGTGAACTAATTCTTCGAATTAAACCGATTATCACAAGAGCGGCTTAACATATTAACAGTTGGAGTCTTCTTGGGTAGATGACACGCATGGGTATACGGATTCTAAACATAAGATTTACTCGCAAGGGGTCATAAAAGTGGTGCAAAACTGTTCTGTTCGGTTAATTAAATTTACTCGTCCTAGTTTAGTTAAAGTATATAGGAAATTTCCGTAGTGAAACAAACGTTGATTTACTCATATTTAGTATAATACAATAATGGTGTCATTTTATGAATATTATTGTAAAAATGTTTTATTAAAAAAGAGTGATATAATCGGTGTTCACTGTGTTTTACTTTCCTTCCCACGAGGACAAAGTAAGACACAAGCTCGGTTTTTAATGTGGGAACAATCGAGATCTCCCAGAAACAACAGTCTGGATTTCTATAAGATAATCAAATTGCCTTAGTCTAGAAAGATTTATCCTTCACTGACCGAGGACAGAATAGTCAAAGTGTAGCATCAGAACAGATACTACACTTGGTATTTAGCTACCTCCCACAACGGTAAGATGTGACACAACGTCGGGAAAGTGGGATTGAAAAGCTCGCATCCAAAGAGAAGGGCACTCTGGCTGTCAAAAATGCCTGGGTAGCCCCGTCGACATTCCCCTGCAGGGGCGCCTCAGGTGATTAGCAATAAACACCCCCCTTCTAAAAATGTGAGAAGGCAAAGCCTTGGAGGGTGGACTTCCTATAACTGCACAAGACGATACCTCAGACCGGCGGGATCAAGGCCCAAAGCCCAAGACGGTACCGGACTACAGAGCGCAGCATCCATCTGAACATATACCACACTTTGTTCATAACCAAAAGGTTAACACAGTGTGTTGTTCCTATTTACTTGCCTCCCCAGGAAGGGTAAAATTAGACACAGGGTCGGTTTTAAATGTGGAGAAAATCCAGTTCCCCAAGAAGGGGAACTCTGAAATGGAACAAACATTTAAATTGCCTCAGTCATAAAGGACTTATTCACTGACTGAGAACAGAAAAGACTAAACGTAGCCTCAGAACAGTGTGTTGTTGCCTTTGATAATAAGTGGCAAGAGTTCATAGCATATCGATGGTAGAAAACGCAATAATTCTTATATTGTTGGATACATACAAGACCCCAAACGCAAAGGGAGATAACCGTTCTTATTCTGCCATATTGAAATTAACAGGATAAACTTCAAAAGGCTCTAACTGCGGCGTTCAAGCACAAGATGATAATGCACGTTAGCAAAATATTTATCTAAATCGATTCACGGCAGGTGGACAGATCATAACAGGTCAGAGAAGTGATGCGGAGCTTTTCTCTAATTCTTATCAATGGAAAAGATAGCTCACTAAATACTGATGAGGGATCAACCAATCAGATTGGCTGTTACGTATTCGTTGATGAAAAGACCAATGAAACTCGTTCTCATACAGTTGAGTTTCAGGCCCGAATCAAGATAATAAACAGAAGTGAGAACCCTACTGAACAAAGTATATCCATACAAGTAAGCATGTCTCTCAGTTAGCTCGGATCAAAGATGAAGGTATAATAACTAATTTATGTCTAACTGTTCAGTAATCAACCTATCCATGCCTTAGTTTAAACCACAAGTAATACAGACTGATTGAAAGTAACTGTCTATTATTAAGTACTCGTAATTTATTACTGAAATATAATTGCACAAACAAAGTTTCTCGACAAGTGCTTCCTGGTCGTGGAACACATTACCATGGGATTGTTTCCTTAAAGATTAGATGACCGTCTTCAAATCTAATGTAAACAGATTACTGTCAGGAACCGCCCCACAAGTATTCGAACATAGTTTATTCTATACATCCTACGTAATCCTCTCAACTCACAATACTTCCATCTTATTAAAGTTGATCTTCAAGTGGCTTTTTTACTTTGATAAATTGTGATCCATTAGTAAAAACCGAAATAAATGTGATATGAAAGTGTGTAGCATAGGGTCTATTTAAAATTAAATATGGACGCCAGCATTCGACACCAGCTTATCAAACCGCTTGTGAAACACATTAACTGATTTTTCAAGGAATTTTTTACTTATTATTTACCACATTATTAAGGATAAAAAAGACTCGAGGATAAAAAGTCAATGCCATAGACTGATTCACAGTTGAATGATTATAAATACTATGTTTATCATTTGTATTATTCGGACTACTGTTCTCATCTTGAGACCTTTCTTCCTGCTGACTGTTTTCCTCCTACCTATAGCCTGGGTCTTTTCAAGACTAAAGCCAATAGTGATCTGCTGTCATTGCAATAATCATCTTTTGTTCATGATAGCTTCTTACATCAAGTGGTTTCATTCCTTGTCAGAAGCTATTACCATATATAACGTCCAATGTTAACAAATTATTGTTGAGCCGTCCTCTTCAATAATCAACTTCTGTCCTGTTTCAACCATCGTTACGTATCCGCAATATGGTGTATTGCCGTCTACTTGATAAATGCGTACCTCCTTATCCTCAAGCGAACTTTGGGACCTGCTATGCGGTCAACCATTAGTATATAGAAGAAACAAAATACTTTTCGGTTAAAAAGATGAATTATTTAATAAACGAGGGTATACTGTTCTCGTTCCGTCATTCATAACCGGGTAAAAGTGTTAATATTATGTTATTCTTATCTATTATCGCAAGTAGTACAAATTTGAACTTTCAACTCAATCTTTAGAGAATTAAGTTTGATCTTTTTTTAAAATTTTTACTGATGGGTCACCGCTTATCAAGGCCAGGTAACCATTCTAGAATAAGGCTTCTGATAATAGTTGATTGGACGATTATCATCACAACAAAAGGATTGGAAGCCATTGATGGAATGAGCAGATGATTTCTTAAGAAGACCTGATTTTCCAAGAAGACAGCTGGACAGTTATTATCGCTTGTAGTAAGGATTGAAACCTCAGCGCCAGATGAATGTCACTTAGAAATGATTGTTATCCTATGTAGACCTGTCACGTCTCATGCCCATGTGGAAATTTTGGAAGTATTAAGCGTGATCTTTTTTATACTAGTGGTTAACAGATTATCAAGGCCCAGGGGCCAGTAGATAATACGGGTTAAAAATATTGTTGGTTAGATGATGATCGCCGTCACGAGATAATTGGAAACGGAGGGTGGAATGGACAGGAGACTAACTAAGAGTACTTAATTTTCCGAGAGGACGTCTCAGTATTTCTTTGTATTAGACTTGAAAAATAAACATGCTGTAGTCGGTTGGGCAGTAGATTCGTTGTCTCCTGTTCAATAGATGGGATGCACTAGGAAAGTAACTTTATTCATGGAACTTCCGCTTGGTTTTTGAGACAGAGAAAGGAAAGCTGTGTTTTTTTGCCAGACGAGTTCTTGTTGTGAATCTTTTAAAGAAGGCTATAAATTAAAGCTCAGTCAAGCACCTATCATGAACATAACGATACAGGTTATCAACCTCTCTTCTTTGGGAAATAGCTTGTAGGGGCGAAAAGAGATCACCCCCACTAGATTACGAAGTCGGTTGTGTCATCTGTCATAGAAAAGAATCACTGCTCTAAGCGGCACCTTCCCAATATGACACAGATGTGTAGTATCAGTACTCATTACTACGTATATAGTTTTTTAGTATTAATGAACTGTTTATTATAATAAAACATTCAATTACCTCAAATGTATGGAGAACCATTGTCATATTTGTGCTGGTAAATCTCTGTTTTATTTGTTTTTTTTTTATAAGGTTCAGAAACGTATCTGTAATTTGATAGGTCTCACTCTTTCTACTTCTCTGCACTCTCTCTCTAAAATACGTGATATTGCTAGTTTTAGTCTCTTCTATAAATCCTATCATGGCATGTGTTCTTCAGAATTGTGCTATCTATTCCCTGCTTTCTTTGTTCTAGCTCGTTTAACTCCTTGGTCTAGTGATCTCCAGTAATACACTGGTTTTATACCTCATTGTAATACAGTTTTCTATTCCAGTAGCTTCTTTCCAAGAACTGTCTCCGTGTGGAACTCTCTTCCTGCTCTATGTTTTCCTCCTACCTATAGTCTTGGTATTTTCAAGACTAAAGTCAATAGGTACCATCTCTGTTTGCGATAATCATATTTCGTTCATTGTTAGCTCCTTGCTTCAAACGGCTTCATGCCTTGTCTGGATCGATTTCCAAAAGAAATACATAAAATTAAAAGAAAAATCATTAACATTTTATTTGAGAAAAAAATTAATGCATTTCAGTTGTATTTATTAAAATTTTAAATTTAATTCGGAAAAATCAATCAGAATGTTAGCGAGAGAGAGTTGAGTCTATTTTGCGATATCAACACGAGATTTACGTGGGCCATCTTGTTTCCGTATTCATACCAGGTCACGCTGGTTGTTTCTGCTAATAATGTCTATCAATATCTATACCAAATCTGCGTTAATTGACATTTGTTTCTCTCATCTTCCTTAGTGTTGGGATTGAGTTATGATTGAGAACATATTTTAATTGTTCTAATAAGCCGTAACTTGGAATTCTCTCAGCAGTATTTACTACGTTTATGTTTATTACTTTCACCCCCTATCGTGGTATGTTATTTGACTCAAATCTTATTTATACGGTATCTATAACTTTCGTTGTCGTCACTTTCTCGCTTTCTCTCTGTTTATTAACAGTTTACAGTGATAACATCCTCCTCGCATCTCTTTCTATTTTGACGGAAGGAGACAGCGGTAAGGTGAGAGGCCAGCGTAGACGTCGACTACTAGTATTCTTTCTGTGTACTTTTCGATCACTTTTTCTCCGTTGCATCACTCTTTAATCTTCCTCTTTTCCTATCTGTTAGATTCTCTGTCACTTTCGCTCCGTTGCCGTTCTTCTTCATCTCCCTCTTTCCCTTCTCTTTCTATATTTACGCAAAGATGCAGCGAGAAGATATGAGCAGTAATAATATTTAATCCTTAGCGAGAGAGGGTAAGAGAGTCAGAGAGACAATGGGCGCGCGTGAGAGGCAGTGATAAAGAGTGAATGATAGGAAGACGGAGAGAGATTGTATAGCAACCAGAAAGAGACTCTAATTTGGAATTTTCATTTTTGTATTTAAGGAAATTGAACTGGATTTGCAGATCTACTTTTTCGAGATTCAATCAATCTAACCAGAGCTCAATGCGCAACGGAATAAGTCATATTTCTCTAGTAATAAACTTAATCGTAGAAATAGATTAAAAAGGTTTGCAGAAATGAGAACCGATTTTAAACCTCATAAAAAAACGAGGCTTTCATGAGAGCAGCATAAGTTAAAACCCAATACATGTATTCAATCTTCTTCAGATTGAATAATGAAGAATTCATCCGGTTATCCCCCCCCCTCATCCTCCTATAAACAATCTCATTTTAGAATTATTGCCTTTATATACTGTTTTTTTAGTTGTGTCCTCGTCCCTTATTGAGCGGCTCGGTCGGTCCGCCATGGAGTACTATTGCCACACATGGAGAGGTGTCGCTCAGAGCACTCGCCCCTATCTTGATAGAGTACAGAATCAAATTTGAAATCTCGTGGGGAATGACCTATTCGTTTCACTGCAGCCCCTTTTTCACAGAAGAGACGTTGCTAGTCTTTCTCTACTTTATCGTTGTCTGCATAATAGCTGCTCGACTAAGCTCCAATCTCTGATTCCTCCCAGTAAAAATTCACAGCAAAAATTCGTCTAGCGTCAACCACTGTTAAGAATTTCATTTCTTCCTCTGTGTACCTAGAATGAAACGGAACTACCATGAATAACGTTTCTTTTCCAGAATTTCCCGATCTGTGGAATATAGTTCCGCGGGGCTGCTTTCCAGCTGAGTGAAACATGGTCGTTTTTAAGTCCAATGTTAACAAATTGTTGTCGAGCCGCCGTCTGAAATAATCAAGTTCTGACCAATACAGCTATCGTTTCCAATCCTCTCATGGTGTTGTTCATCACCAACCGAGAATCGTATAAACCCTTATGCTCAAGTAGGCTTCGAGCTTTGATAAGTGGTAAGTCATTAGTATATAACAAAGTCTGTCACGTTAATGTTTGGCCATTAAGCGTACACATATACTGTACACATCTTGAATTCCGCTAACTCATCTCTATCATGTTCAAGTCTGAAATAGCATTTCGCCAGTCGGTCACGCTTAAGTTAGAAATATAAATCAAACCTTTTCAACCACCGCTAGCCATGCTTAATAGCACCCTACTATAGAATCCATCAAATCCTCGGCCTAACATTCCCAGGTAACATGAATTAGAACAAATACATAGAAGTCACTGCCAAGGCTGCTGCACAGAAGGTGAGGTCGCTCTACTGTGTTAAAAATGTTTTCACACCAGCCAGTATCCTATATCTCTACAAAGCCACTATTCGACCATAAATGAAGTATTGATGCCACAGCTGAGCGTGTGCACAAACCACTAGCTTCTCTCTCTTAGACTGGGTCAAAAAAGAGCCTCTAATTTAATAGGTCTCACACAATATACCAAGCTCCAGCACGTGTTCCATAGCCACAATGTTGCATCTCTGTGCTTGTTTTACAAGTACTTTAGTAGAATGTGCTCCAATGAACTTGCTGCACTGGTTTTCCCTCGATGTAAATACCCTCGACCGACACGTCAGTCAGCAAAATTCCACCTCTGCACTGTAGAGGTACCCAGATATCGGAATACTTTCTATTCTAATAGTGTCTTTCCTCGAACTGCCTCCGTTTAGAATTCCCCTTCTCTATTGTTTCCCTGACTGTACAGACATGCATAAGTTTAAATGTAATGTGAACAAACATCTCGCTGCACAACTTTCTTTCTTAGGATGCGCCTCAGTGGAAATTGCCTTGTGGTGACTGAATTTTTTTTAAGTCGGTCAATCAGGATAAAATTTAAATACAATTTCCCTTCGTCTCTCACGCTTACGTTGTAAATAACATTTTGATCTGGAAACTTTCAGATTTAAAAGTCGCATATTATTTACTATGGGTTCAATCAATTACATATGAGGTGTATTTGTCCGTTGCTTTTAATTTAAAAATAAAATCTTCATTGCTCAACCACGTATAAATTTGAAATTGTAAATATAACTTAATTAATGACATATTCAAAGAAATGCATTTTCGTAGGTAAAGCATGCTTACATTTGAAATATTATTTTCTGTCCTTCTGTCAAACTTAAGTTTGAAATAGAATTTTAGTTGGTCTGCCACACTTGAACTTGAAATAGCAGTTTTGTCGGTCTGTTAGGCTTTATCTTGAAATAGCATTTTGGTCGGTTTGTTAGGATTGCATTTGTAAATAGTATTTTCGTCAATCTGTCACGCTTAAGTTAGAAATAAAGTTTTCGTCAGTCTTCCACCCTTAATTTGAAATAGGAATTTGTTCGGTCTGTCATGCTTAAGTTTGAATAATTGCATTTTCGCCAGTCTGTCACGCTTAAATGTAAAACAGGATATCCGTCTGTCTGTTACGCTTACATTTTAAATAAATTTTTCATCGGCCTGGTACGCTTAAGTGTGACATAGCATTTTGGTCGGTTTGTCACGCTTAAGTTTGAAATAGCATTTTGATCGGTGTGATACGCTAAATTTGAAATAGCATTTTCGTTGGTCTGTCACACTTCAGTTGGAAAAATAATTTTCGTCGGTCTGGTACGCTTAAATTTGAAATAGCATTTTCGTTGGTCTGTCACACTTCAGTTGGAAAAATAATTTTCGTTGGTCTGGTACGCTTAAATTTGAAATAGCATTTTCGTTGGTCTGTCACACTTCAGTTGGAAAAATAATTTTCGTTGGTCTGGTACGCTTAAATTTGAAATAGCATTTTCGTTGGTCTGTCACACTTCAGTTGGAAAAATAATTTTCGTCGGTCTGGTACGCTTAAATTTGAAATAGCATTTTCGTTGGTCTGTCACACTTCAGTTGGAAAAATAATTTTCGTCGGTCTGGTACGCTTAAATTTGAAATAGCATTTTTGTTGGTCTGTCACACTTAAGTTGGAAAAATAATTTTCGTCGGTCTGGTACGCTTTCGTCGGGCAGTCATGTTTAGGTTTTAGATATAATATTTTGCCGTTCTATCATCCCTAAGTTTTAAAGTTTAAAATAACATTTTTGTTGGTCAATCTCGTTCAGTTTGAAATAGAATTTTCATTGCCAAACGCGTAGATTGAATGTCGTATCCTAAGAATAAATATTTTTATTATTAATCTTCTTCTGATGGAAGCGTCGTTTTTGTATCGTTTTAAATCGTTTCTCATCCTTCTAACTTTTTTCTAATTCATTTCGACGATTTCGTTTATTATATTATTTGCTACATTATTTTATTTGATGTTATCGATTCTGAATGATTCATGTTTTTTTCTCATTATTATTCTCCTTCTTCGTTTTCTTTTCTTCACTCCTTCGTTAACTTCTTCTTCTTCTTCTTCTTCTTCTTAATCTTCTTCTTCTATTTTGATGTGGATCAAACCTGAACGATATTGAAAAAAATGGATCAAAATCGTAAATAATAGATAAACCCGGAAACGGAAAATGTTTCAAAAAAATATGGATTTTCCTGTGGAATTTGAAGTAAAAATAACGTTAAAATATTCCCTTTTGGTCGTCATAGTGGCCTCATTTTCTATTCCCGTGTTCTGAACCGTGTCTGTGTCGCCATCTTGAATATGATTCTTCGGGGTTGTTCGACTTCATTTATGAGAACGAACGACCATGAGAGACGTATAATAAAGTGGGATCTTCTAATGACATTGGCATACTCTGCTCTTGGCACGGTCCTGATTTGGGCTCTGATTACCCTTTCCCGTTCAGTAATAGTTTGTAGACTAGTTTGGTAGACATTATCTTTGTGCCATAACTTCTACTGAGTAGACGATCACCAAATTTTCTTCGCAGCCAATCAAATTAGTCAATTCTGTTCTTCTTCTTTGTGTGTCTTTAAAGCATGTGGTCAGATGACAGTTTCCCTCTTTTTATGCGGTTCTTTGCAATAGTGTTGTACTCTGCAAGATCTTTCAAGCTGCACCGGTTTGGCAGTAGGGGCAGACAATTTCTGTCAAAACCACTGTTTTCCTCTCACAGCACACCGTACTTTGACTAAGACTGCTCGAATCGTCTTAATTATTGCTAGGTATTGATTACCAGATATATAAAATGATATTTGAAACGTGAAGTTTGCAGACCAATAGGACTTTAAGGGGGGGGGGGGTAATTTAATACATAAAGTAAAGACGCAGTCCTGCAGCATGGGTGCTCGATAGCTTCAATAACAAATGACATATACATAAATCTCTTCAGTTAGTGATTTCTGCCACAGATTTGTCTCTGTTGTGAGGTAACACATTTTTTACTTTGCCTCACTTTCATCGATTTTAATATTTAGTCCTGGTCACTGTTTTCCTGTCTTATATAATATTCAGAGTTATTTGGAAGAGAACTTAATCGCTATCAATCAGATTCACCGAGGAACACGTTTAATGATGCACATAATACCTTATGCACCGCTTCGTTTTTGTTTACCTATTTAATTTCTACTACATACAGAGCATCATATCTGACGATATAATCAATGTAGGCGCGACAGCGCTCTTCTCCCTTAATAGACTTTCATCATGAAACACATGTTATCTATGTGTACGTACGTACGTATGTGCCACCCTGTATCTCATCAACTATTTGATGGATTCAGCTAGTCTTTGGCAGAGATAGAGGTTATAGGGTCTAGTTTATGGCATTTTAATTTCAGTTTACCATATACCTTAGTTATCCAGAAAATTGCAAAAACCGTATGAGAAGGCATTGTATTGAGGCATAGCCTTTACAAAAGTAGTGACATTCCATGAAAAATGCCAGTACACTGAAATCATATGCCCTTAATAGGGTTAAGATGAAAATTCATATACACTAAATGTTCAAAAGCAAGGACATTCCCAAATGTTTACACTTTTATTGTCATTAAGGGTATGACTACATATCAACCAAACCATTTCATTATCACATCACTACAGTATAACTCTATATGCATGAGTGGATGAAGTGTGTGAGGTGCACTGAAGAAAAATTCCTACCAGTAAAATACATAGCCTTGTTGTGCTCGCATACCCTTAATGACAATAAAAGTGTAAACATTTGGGAATTTCCTTGCTTTTGTACATTTAGTGTATATGAATTTTCATCTTAACCCTATTAAGGGCATATGATTTCAGTATACTGGTATTTATCATGGAATACAACTATACCTAGCAAAAAAAGCATTATTACAATGATTCTATTGACTACCAATAACACACAAATACATTACTTATGGATTGCATAAATTGTATTATTGAATCGCTCTCTACTCGAACGGCTCACTATTTAATAATGATCTCCTTAGAACTGTTAGTCTAATATATTAACAATATTTAGAACTGTTAGTCTAATATATTAACAATATGGACAACAATACTACATTTGCTTGGAATTTCTCCGTTTGGTAACAATATTTTAATATCTTCAATTACAGTTGGTGTTTACATTTACGCCATTCCTTAATCTATGACTAATCTTAAGACCATTTAAACGTACGGGAACAAGCACTCTCGAAACGAGAGACTAGAAGGGAGAGTAGAGATAGAGAGATAGAGGGGGTACTGAGAAGGAGGAATATCGAGAGATGCCTCGGCAGACGTGCCCCCTGGAGAAACGTCATACTTTAGTCCATTACTCATTTTAAGACTACTTACACGTACCGTACAGTAATAGACACTTCCGAAAGAAGACAGCGAGTGAAAAGGAGAGAGTAAGAGATATATAGAGAGAGTGTGTGTGAGAGAGAGAGAGAGAGAGAGAGGGAGGTCCTCAGAGGGAAGGATCTCGAGAAAAAGGAATTCTGAGAGGTTTTTTGGTAAAATGTATACCGGGAGAAACGCCATACCAAAATTTATGACGAGTTTTAAGAGTATTTACACGTACCAAAAACAATACCTTTCCGAAAGAAGAGATGGAGAGAAAGAGTGAGATAGAGAGACAGAGAGAGACAGAGGGAGACAGATAGACAGAGAGAGAGAGGGAGAGAGATCCTGAAAGAGACGGATATATTACGATAAAAAGGAATCCTAAGATTCTTGTTGTAAAGGTCTCCCGGGAGAAACCTCATACGTTAATCTATGATTAATTTGAAAACTGTTACACGTACCATAACAAATACTTTCGAAACATAAGAAAGAGAAAGAGAAAGAGAAAGAGAGAGAGAGAGACAGACAGAGACAGAGACAGAGACAGAGACAGAGACAGAGACACATATAGAGATAGACAGAGATCCTGAAAGAGAGGGAGGGATCTGGAGAGAAATGAATCATGAGAGGTTTCGGTGCCGAAGGGCTTCCGGGAGAAACGCCATACTTAGATCTATGACTAATCTTAAGAATATTTACACGTACTTTAACAAACATTTCAATTATTAGATTTTTATTTTGGGGGAGGAGAAGTAGCGGTATTATTTAGGCAATTTCTTACAATATTATTTATGAAGTAAGACAAGCGTTTCGTTAATACTCACTGTGTATCCATCGGAATCGATACGTTAACACTGACGTCTTTGTTTTCAAAACCTGGCATTCCTACAGCCCAGGATCCAGATCTTGTGGTCTATGCAACTCTGAAGCTGTAATGATAGCTACTAAACCTAAACATTTAAATCTGATAAATTCTAGAAGTGAATTAGTCTCCAAATGTCGACACGGAAGGAAATTCAAATATGCTATATGGAAACCACCACCATTCTTGCCGTAGCTGTTTGGGCGAGCAATGAAACCGGGGGTGTCCAGACTTCGAGATGGGTCCTTTTTAATTTTTAATCTTTTTTGCCTAAGGGATTTAGACTCTGAGGTTGTAAGGGTTAATACACCTAAATTTTCAGTTTCTAAATATATACACCTAAATTTTCAGTTTCTAAATATATTTACAATATATTTACAATATCTTTACAACCTCTTAATTGGGAAATATTAAACCTTAAACCTTAAATATATTTACAACTTCTTGATTAGGAAAAATTAAACCCTAATTTGGATTGGACTTCTTGATTGAACAAACCAAACCTTAAATTAAACTTCCTAATCTGATAAAATTAAATCTTAAATTAAACTATTAAATTATTAAGTTCTAATTATTTAGATAACTTCGTAATTGGGAAAATTAAATCTTAATTGGGAAAAATTGAACCTTAGGGCAGGTTAAACTTTTTAATTGGGGAATGTTAAGCCTTGAGTTGGAATTCCTGGGCTGATGGGATTGGATCTTAAATCAAACTACTAATAATTTCTAGCCTGATAAAATTAAATCGTGAATTAAACTATAAAATTATTGGAATTTAATAACTTCGTAATTTTTAATTTCATAAATATTCTAAATTACTTGATAGGGCTAGATTTGTGAAGTCGGTTTTTACTGTAAGCTAGATTTTAAGTAATACTTTTGGATGTGTACGTGATCACATGACCTGACCTATATTTCCTAACTCCCTTTTCTCTTTCTTTTAACTTCTTAGCTCCTTCCCCTTTGACATAGAATATGCTTACTGACCCAGACAGGGAAGACCTAATTTGGGTGGGATGGATGGCGGGGTTGTATGTTGCCGTCTTTCTTGAGCACGTCAAACAGGATGCAACACAGACATAATTTTAGACCCGTTAAAGTCATTCTGATATGTAGACAATTTAATATCGCCTTCTGTTCGTTAGGGATTTGTCATGTCTGGTTGAATGGCAGGGGAGAGAAGATCATTAATATATTTTTCGCTCTTCTGGCTAGATGTGATGGGATTCAGTCTTATTTTGCTCAATTCGGATTTAACGGGTTTTCTAATTAAACAACGAACTTGGATTTGACTTGGGTTGCACTTGTCGGGATTTCGGAACTTTGATTGGATTTTTTGTATTATTTTGATTGATTTATTTATCATTAACATTGAATATGGACACATTTCGCGACTGGATAACTTTGCCGGCCCCTTCAATTTTACGTATTTGGACTGCTGTTTGTATCTTGGAGTAATGTCCTTCCTGATTATGCTTCTCAACTTGTATGACCTGGATGGACTGTATAGATTCAACAAAAGTATGTTTTTAAGATTGATATGTTTGATGTTATGTATTTTTATGTATTTGTGTATATAATTTTATATATTTTCAAAGCGTAATTTTATTACCTGTAGTAGTATAACTGCGGTAATGGTCCTCTGAAGAGAAGAATTATCTTTGAAAACTCATGAGCTAAGGACTTAAGGATGATTTGCATGAACTTTGAATTGTAATAAAATTTGATTGACACCTTATTTTATTACTTCATTTTATATTATAATATTAATGCTTAATCCAGTATATTGAGCTTCAGTTTTTTATCCGGATGTTTCACTAATTATAAGATATTAGTTGACGCTTATATCTTTTGTTGGATTGCTTCATATATATATATATATATATATATATATATATATATATATATATATGGGAAATGAAAAACGAAAAACCAAAAGATTTTTTTAATTATTTATGTATTCATCAACGTTTCGTCTTTATTTGTAAGACTTCCTCAGGATGATAACTTTAAGAAAAATGTCATGCATGACATTTTACTTACAGTTATTATCCTGAGGAAGTCTTACAAATAAAGACGAAACGTTGATGAATACATAAAAAAAAACATCTTTTGTTTTTTCCTTTTTCATTTCCCATTACGTTGGATTACCCTCATCCTTCCTTTCTCATATATATATATATATATATATATATATATATATATATATATATATATATATATATATAGTCTGGTCGAATTCTACTTAATTGATTCATTGTGAACCAATAATAGACAATTCTCCATTCGAGTGGAGAAGAAATAAAAAAAAGTTTCCCCGTGATTCGGAAGAAAATGTCGAGGACAAAATTGAGTAGGAAAAAATCCATTAGGTAACTGGAACGATTTAGATGGAACTTTTTTTATTAAGGAAGATTCGACAATCGGAAATTGAAGTTTTCTCCCTTGCTTAGTCTCTGCTTTTTTTCTTTAAATTTCTCAGTGACCGAAAAGAACTCTCCCCCTACAGACACACCGCGGGTGAGATGAATCGGGTGAAGGTCTTTTTCTCTTTTTTCAGTTCCTCAATGGCTGGTCATTGGTCATTCTTCCAATCACTGCTATCAATGGACGTTCGCAATTTCTTTCCTTAACGAATGTTGCACTGAACTATTTATACATACATACATACATACATACATACATACATACATACATACATACATGATGCCTAGACTCTCGTTAGACGAGTTGACCATCGCTGACAAAATAACGATCAATTGTTAATACCAGCTAAGTTCATACTAAAATATATACATATTCAGCTTGCCCAACACCGCAATGAAAAGTTCTAATACGAAAAATTAGTGCAGCCACAAGCAGATGCAAGCTGTTCGGATTAGTCATAAAAACGGCTGTTAAATAAAACTTTACTTCTAGATAAATGCCTTCAAAAAAGCTGCGGGGTATATCCTACAGCCCCCCTAAATAACACAAACAAATATTGAATATATTTTTATTTCAGATTCAACATCGATATTTTTAAAAAAGATTTTATATTTTCTGGTTTACCGGTACTGATAAAGAATCCAATCCAATTTCCGGGGTAACTTCGCGTCGGCAGCTTTCGGGTAGATTACGTCAACAGTCGATAAAAACTGAAGCGATTAGTTAATCAGCCGTCAGTTGTTAGCAAACGGCAAGTTTCAAACAAATCTTGCAATTGAGTAAATAAAACAAAATGTCAAATGAAATGCAGAAAAGGTGAGTATATCTGAAGGTTGACGACATCAAGGACCACGATTGCGGACAAATTTGTATGAAATAAAAAATTCCTGCGGAGGTCTGCAAACAACATTTGTAAATAATCCTCGTCACATCAGAGACCTTGTAAAAATGCAACGTTGGCAGGGTTCTCGAGCCGCTCTGGGGTTTCGGGGAATATGACCCCTCAGATAAGGAGGGTTTTCTTGGTGACATTTCCCAACGGGAACACCGAAAACCTCTTTCTCCTACTAAAAAAATCGTCTTGCTTGGGACTTTTGAAAGGCGTATAGCATGTTAAGAGAGGATGGGTATAAAGATCTGACGGACAACCACAGTGAAAAATTCATGGACCTAATACCGAAGGCTACTACTGAGCGAATTTAAGTTGAGTCAGAAGTTCCGAAGCAAGACCAGTTGTTTATTTTTATTTTGTTCGCCTAAAAAATATTTATTTGAAACTTTTCTTTAAAAAAATATAAAAACGACGACGCAGCAGCGTTTTTAATGTATCGTCTGTCACTCTTCGCGTCGGCTTTATCCGGTTGCCGATGCGAAGTTGCCGGAAATTGGGTTGGATTCTGTATTGGTATCGGTTTACCTATTACAAATTAACCTTGACCCAACCATTAATGCCACCCATCGTTAATAAAATGCCCAATCCTTTCTACAATCCGACCATATTTGGTCAAACTAAACTTTAATCTATGCCTGATATGCTTAAGTTTCAAACAGTATTTTATTTGCAATTTAGCATTTGTTAGACATAATGTTTACGTTTGTCTGTCAAACGAATGTTTGAAATAGAATTTCCGTTGGTCCGTCGCACTCGCGTTTGAAATATCATTTTAGTCGACTTGTTCGGGTCAAGTTGTAAATAGCTTTTTCGACGACCTGCTTCGCTAAATTCTTAAATACAATTCGTCTTGTACACACAATCACTCTAAACACAGACGTCTTATGACCCTTTGACTCATTGATCGTCTATGTTCTCTGTTCTAATTGATGGCTTTTCAAGCTTAGTTTGAATTGGTATTTTCCTCAGTTTATCATGCTTGATTTTGAAACAGAATTTCAGTCGACCTGTCAGGCTTACGTTTGAAATAGAATATTCGTCGGTTTGTTGCACATACATTTTCATTCAAACTTTAGATTTAAATGGCATTTTCTTCGCCTAACCCGCAGATAGGCGCATCATGCGTAAGTCAAGCAATGCGTCGCGTTTATTTGAAACTACCTGGATTCGCCCGCTCGCTATCACTTGGCAATTTAATTCATGTTTACTACTTGAAATCATTGAAACGAAACTAATCGACCAGAAAAGGAATGGGAAACTAAGATAAGAAGAAAAACTAATCGATAAGAAAAAAGAAAACAATATTAATCGATAATAAGACAAAACTAATCGACGTGAAAAAAGACCAAACTAATCGATAAAAAGACAAACTAATTAATAAGAAAATATAAACAAAACCTATACTATTGTATAACGCAAACTTACGCGTCCATCTCTCTGTCTTTCTCTTTCTCTCTCTTCCTCGCTATCCCTCTTCTTATCTTTTAATTTCTCTCTTTCTTTTAATACAAAGCGATGCTAAACCCCCAACAACATTTCAGGAAGAGACTAGGTTACAACTGTGGACAAGACAGCTAGAGAATGGCTCCTCTCTTACTGACATAGGAATGCTCTCTTCTGATGCCCTACCACCCGATTAAGAAGCACTCTGGCTCCAGTGGAAAACGCTCTACCACCTGATAACGGGTATGGGGCGATCAAAAGTTGATATGAGTAGATAGGCTACAAAACATTCTAAACAACCTCTGAATGTGAAGAGGAGGACCATACAAAGCAACACTACATCGTCTGCCGCGTACTGTCTAATCAGAGCAGCTTGAAAGATCTTGCAGAGTACAGCAATAATGCAAAGGACTGCGCAAAATAGGTTGAAACTGGCGTATGACCACATGACACTTCAAAGACACGCACAGAAGAAGGAGAATACAACGAAGCGCGCCGGACACACGAACGTTCACTCTGTCGGTATGTCAGGCTTAAATTCTGCATAAATCTGTCATAGCATTGTCATCGCTAAACGCGTATATAAAATAGATGCGTCTTAAGCGTATCCAATCCTTTTCTTTATTTTTCATATCCACGTATATCGGAAAGGTTGAGTGATAATCGGTGCGTTCTGGTCACATGATTCTGATAGTGCGTCTCCACGTGCGTATGTGTTCGATTCTTCTTGCATCTTCGGGAGCGACGAAATGTGCGGATGGAATGAAACGGTTGATTCTATGAATGGCGATCGATGGGGGTGGGAGGGGGTTGAGGTGGGAGACGTGAAGGGGTTGGAAATGATTTCAAATCGTCAAAAATGGCGATTGTGTTCGGTTCGCTACGGGGACCGGGCGAGGTGGGTGTCGGCAGAGTGTGTTTTTCAATGAAAAGTAGAATTTGAATGGAGAGAAACGCTGCGAGAAATGATTCTCGTCTGAAAAGACGAACGGCGTCTTTCGACGCGAATAATAGAAGCAACGGGGCTGGAAATAATATAAGGACAACACGGACAGACAGACACACGCACGCATGCGCAAATGAATTTAGGTAGGTTTTATATGGACATTTTAATTGAAATACGTATGCATATATATACTGAGAGAGATAGAGAGAAAGAGAGAGGGAGAGAAAGAGAAAGAGAAAGAGAAAGAGAGAAAGATTAATGAAATTTTCCTCCCACGAAGTAAATGTTAAAGACAAGAACACTACCAATGTTATGGCTTATAGCACTAAAGTCTATTAGATGATAAGTAAGTAATCCTGATAGTATAGTCCATAAAACGTTCGAATTTTAGTTTCTCTTCACTTTTTGAACGTTGCAGATTTGAAAGAAATTTAATAAGATAATAAATAGATATAATTGACAGAGAATGTTTATCATATCAAATCAGAATTATCATTTAAATGAAGTAATATAATTCAATCATTTTAATTGCCTAAAATTACTTAATTAAAATGAAGTAATTTAATTCCATCATTTATTTATAAAAAAGTTATTTTTATTGCCTAAAATAACTTAACTATGAAGTAACTTTTGGCAATTTAAATTCCTCTCGGGTGAATTAAAAGCTTTTACTAATAACTCATAGAATTAAATAACTATATGAAGGAATATTACTGCATTAAAAATTCTCGAATGTCCGCGTATTTTTAGTGTGTTAACTTTGTAGAGAAAAAATCAAAATGGAGTCCTAGGGAAATTTTCCCGGTGTGAAGGTTTTTTTGTTTTTTTCTTTGTTTTTGCACACAATGACCAGAGTGTGGTGTAATGGTTTTCAAGACTTTTTTAATTTGAGAACTTTTCGTGTTTGTAGATTTTTCTGATGATCTTCAGGTGTAGCAGAGCCGATATTGATATAATAATGTTGGTTGGCTAACCGTTAGGGAAATGAGTCGTAAAAATACATCTCAAAGGAATGTTATGTTTTTTGAAAAGGATAAAAAAGTTAAATTTAGAAAAGAAAAACCATGATTATTGGAATATGAAATGAACTTGTTTTGTTTATATATGCTCGGTTGTTACTGGTTTACAATCATCGAGCTCAATCTTTTTTGAAGAGAATACAAATTAAGAGGTACCGATAGTATATGCTAATACATATATTGTCATAATCCATATATATATATATATATATATATATATATATATATATATATATATAGTAATTTGATAAATGTTCCGATTTTGTTTTCAATTTCCTTTTCAAACAATTGTTCTTGCCGTTAAGCAATTATACGTTTGAATCACGCATGCACTTTATCAAATTCTTAGCCGTTAAGCACTCAAATTTTGAATCTTTATCGCGCTTAGAACGTAATCACGCTCGCATGTAACATCCCGATATTAAAGACGCTCTTTTTAAGTTGTAAATCACTATCTTTAATAACACAAACACCTCAAAAGTAAATACGTATTTGTAAAACACTAAGAATAACACCGCATGAATATGATTTGACTAATCAAATGAGAAGTACCTGCATTAATGAAATAAAAATAGAACAAGAGCCTATGAAACTTACACACACGAATTCGACCGAGATACTAAATTGACTACTCATAAAATTGAATAAATAAAATAAGTTTTATCAAGCAAAAACACTCCGTCTTATTTAATAATGTTTGACTAAATGAAAATATGCTGCCTAAATACACACAATATATATATATATATATATATATATATATATATATATATATATATATATATATATATATATATCACAATACGCTTCGAAATTTTGTGATGGAAGATCGTGCGGGAGATCGCCGAAGAGGTCGGAGTGAGTACAAATTCTGCACATGCAATTTTGCGTGATGATTTGAAAATGCACAGAATGTCTGCGAAATTTGTCCCCAAATTGTTGTCGCAGGAACAAAAGTACCTTCGTTTTCAAGTTGCACAGGACCTTCTGGAAACCGCCAACACTTATCCTGGTTTTCTGAACATCGTGATAACTGAAGATAAGTCATGGGTGTACGGGTACGGCCCAGAAAACTAAAGACAGTCGTCGCAATGGAAGCATCCCGAGTCTCCAAGGCCAGAAAAGGCGCAACAGGTGCGAAGCAAAATCAAGGTGATGCTGACTGTCTTGTGGAATTGTTCATCACAATACGCACTGGAACAAACAGTGACAGAGGAGTACTATCAAAATTTTCCCCGGCCTCTCAAAGACGCAGTTTTGCGCAAAAAACAAGACATGTTGACGGCGAAAAACTGGCAACTTCATCACGACAACGCCTCCGAACATTCATCCCAATTGATCGAACATTTCTTGGCCAAACGTGGAATTCCAGTCGTTCGTCAACCTTCCTACTCTCCAAACATGGCTCTTTTCGACTTCTGGTTGTTTCTAAAATTGAAGACGTCACTGAAAGGTTCCCGTTTTTAGACTAGAGAAGATATAATGCGGGACACAACAACGGAGTAAAATACCATTCCTAAAGAAGACTTCCAGAGGTGTTTCGGGCAGAGGATGGATCGATGAGCTTAGTGTGTGCAAGCACAAGGGGCCTACTTTGAAGGGGATTAGGGTCCCAAACCCGTCAGGTATTTGAAATATTTATTGTGGCCTTAGGTCGGATACTTTTTTAACAGGCCTCGTATATATATAGTAGGCCTCCATTGGTCAGGGTCGACCATGGATGATGCATCCTTAGCCTATTTGGCCTGTATGTCTGCTAGGCTAGAGCAGCGTCGCTTGTGGCAGAAGAAACCGGTGTGGAAGTGGTAGTCTCTGCTGCAAAGGTCACTGGAAAATCTGGTGTACTCTCCAGGTTGTAAGTTGTAAGCTTGTTGATTGAGTGTTGTTGGATGCTAGCCTAGGCGATATAATATGGAGGACAGGCTTTGGTCCACGCAGCACGCCCTCCTCTTTCCACGTCGCTGATGGATCCAAAGAACAGCAAGGATGTTACAGATTAAGACCAACGAAGTCGCAGGAACTGCTACAACGAAGTTGTAAACAACGCTGAATTGCTTTAAGAGCTTCACTCCAGATTTTTTTCGAGGTTTCCTCCTGAAGCCTTTCATCATGTTTGGGTATTCCAGAAGGCAGCGGAGGGTTGAAATTGTGGTTGGAAACACATCCGAGGAGACCTAGTTACGGTCGAAATAACTTATAATGTGTACACTCCGAATGTATATCTAGTCTTTTTCAACCTCATAACTTATTCATGCTCTGTTTGAACGGACATAGAGCTCTCTGATTCGAATTCTTATCGAAAATAATCGAACCTGAAAACTATATATATATATATATATATATATATATTTATATATATATATATATATAACATCGTGTTAACGTTACTGTTTCAGAGAAAAAGACTCAATGTAACCATTTAACACACTTTTATTTACAAACAATTGTTTTTGCCCATTTTAAGAGCATACATTTCATGATATACAAACTATCACCGATTATCATGAGGAGTCTTCATCAGTGTACACACATCTTCCAGTTAGGCTGAATAAAATTAAAATGCTTCCAATATGTATTTAACTGATACATATTTGCTTTTCACTCACAAGTTTTCAAAGAGAAACACTTTTTAAACTATATTTGTGCAAATAAATGTTCATGTTGTATTATGTTTATGATATGTGCGTTCCGCTCTTGTTTATACAGTTTATATTCAATTGGAACAAAATCAAAGTTAACATATAACTATTGATTATTTTACACTAACCGCAATAAATAACTGTATCTCATGTTCTTCTTTTATTTTTGTTGTGATGGGATACCGAACTCCCCCTCAGTCACGCAATAAGTGAACTAGTCTGGACAATAAATACGGCTAAGAACATTAGTATGAGTGATTAGATTGTTTTCTGTTAAATCCTATTGGATTACCTGTAGTTACTATTGTTTGTACAAGATATGTACGTTGGAATAAACTGTACTATTTTAAGACCTTTACACTCTGGATTATTGTGTTATTTATAACTACTTACCATATTATATTAGTTTTTCTTCATTCTTCCTGCTTTTCAATTGTTTTCTTTCGCGTAAGGGCAATATCAAATAAAGACATAACAGTTGCTCAATCTCATATATATGAATATACAGGGTGTCCCAAAATAATGTATACACCCTTTGAATCGTTATAACTCGTTCAATTTACTGAGTTTGATTTGCAAACAAAATTGATAAAAGAGTAGAACAGTAAGATACACATTTAAAAATACTGAAAGTAAAATTAACAAAAACATAGAAAATTAACTTTTAATAAACGTAAAGGCTACAATGTTTAAAGCAAGAAACCTGAAGTAATTGCAAACAAATGGGAGTAGTAATTATAGTAGAATGTGCTCAAATACCGGAGTAAATGTCGCAGGACGTTTGTAGGTACAATTCTTCACGTCTTCACTATATGGAAAGTGTATTGAGCAGAACGGGTTGGGGTTAGGATGAGGGTTCATTTTATGAACATTCTGAAATTACCCTAAGTAGCCTTTATCTTTGTTAAAAGTTAATTTTCTATGTTTTTGTTAATTTTACTGTCAGTATTTTTAAATGAATATTCTTACTCAATCTTGTTTATCAATCTTGCAAATAAAAATCAGTAAATTGAACGACTTATAACAATTCAAAGGGTGTATACATTATTTTGGGACACCCTGTATATAATTATAAAAAAGAGTTTAGTTTGACTTTTCAAAAGCGATCGTGTTGTATGGTTATGTTATATATATATATATATATATATATATATATATATATATATATATATATATATATATATATGCGTGTGTGCGTGTGCGTGCGTTAGATATTTATAGGTAATT
>OY744547.1:24574594-24624594 GCA_963556195.1 Sepiola atlantica | reverse complement strand
TATATATATATATATATATATATATATATATATATAATAATCCACGTAAAACATCCACAGGGTAGTAATCCTAAGAATTTCAACCGGGTTTTAAAAAACTGCTCAATATCAAATAGAGCTTTGATATATGATTATTTTTATCGACACTGATAAGTACAAAATCTGCGACACTGGCATGTCGATGTTATCGAATAACAGCTATTATAAACTGAGATCTTATCAGGCAGAGTTAGAATCCGATCTTAACCTTAGATCATATTTGGAAAGAAATATATATATATATATATATATATATATATATATATATATATATATATAGTATCACTCTTTCGCTTATAGCTCACATAGCACAACCAGTCCCGCGACTTCAGACCGATTTCGTATATATCAGTGTACATTATAGATTAAATGCTCATGGTGACTGGTAGATTCACTGATAGCCGATTAGCAGACCGTGGTACGATGGTCGCTTTGAACGCGGACTATATTAATGTATGTATAGGCTGACGTTGACACATTGTAAGTACTAAGCGCAACGTTCGTAACATGAAAGGATAAATACTATATTGCTGCCTAGTTCATTTCAATGTTTTCTAAAATTATCCAATGTCTTTAATTTATTTTTCACATAGATTTGTCATATTCTTTCATCTTTCTGTCTGCATCGACTCTCTTTCCTCGACTGTTCTTTCGTAATTTCCCGCACGTATAAAGGCGTCTCAGACGACAGGCAGCAAACCAGATTTCACTCCGCGGCGTTGTCCGCGGTTGTTTTACTTTCGTTAACAAAATTACTGTCTCGTTTACTATACCGTTTTTTTGTTTCGCAACAGCTTATAATAAACCTATTGAGCCAAATAACATAACACATAAGAAAATTGACTCAGTCTGAAACAAATATACGTTTTTTCATGAAGGATCGCGAGTTGAAATACATTTAGATGTTAGATACAATAATAAGTAAACAATTAGAAAATCAAATGGTATGGACATTCCGGAGGCAGAGTAAATAATCCAGGTTAAATACATTGATATAGTTTTGCACCACTTTTATTTCCCCTTACAATGATAAACATCAAGATGTAATAATACTTAACCTTATGTCTAGAATCCTCATTCCAATGTTGATGCAAATCCATTACATGATTTTGATTCTATAAAATGCCACACATTTATGGTTTAAGCTTAAGAGGACTGAGAAAGAAATTGAAATTCGTGAATCTTGCTAATTTGTGTCTAATGACTATGCAAATCTGAAATATTTGAATTTTCAAATGGGATGTAGTGTCTATATTATGATCTAAACAATCCCGTTAAAATATTTTAAAAAAAAACCTGAAATTGAGGAATATTTATTAATTGATGTCAAATAACTACTGTCAAATTTGAACCAAAATCGGAGGATCTGAATTTTCACAAAGGTTTTTCACTCCCTCTTTGCCCCTTCGCATATAACATAATCAAACTAAATATAACCAACATTACACAAACTTACGCTTAGAAGCTACGTTCATCATAATCGGTGAATTAGTTTAGGAGTAAATCCTACAGACAGAAATATATAAGCATATATACATACCATACTTTACATACATCCGCTAAATGTTCCGAAATGTGTGTGTATATATATATATATAAACAATAATATTTTTTAATAAATAAATATTAATTATTTAAAATACCTAGAGACATCGATGTTTCATGCTAACGCAATCTTCAGTCTAGGAACTAATTCCCGACGGTCGGTAGGCGCGAACCCCGAACACAAATCGCCACTGATTCGTAGTCGGTGATCTAAACCAAAGGGCCATCGTCAATTAGTTAGTGTATGTATGTATATATATATATATATATATATATATATATATATATATATATATATATATATATATATATATATATATATATATATATATATATATATATATATATATATATATATATATATATATATATATATATATATATATATATATATATATATATATATATATATATATATATATATATATATATATATATATATATATATATATATATATATATATATATATATATATATATATATATATATATATATGTGTATATGTATATATATGTATATATATATATATATATATATATAGAGAGAGATTTTAATTAATTCATTATTTGTTTTATTAATTAATTCTTACGTACATAAAATAAATCCATGAACACGTGTTTCTGCCTATGACCCGTCATCATGTAATTGTCCATTTTTACCCGCAGGCCGAGACGCCTTACCTGATTTTCTGTACGATTTTTGGTTGCTTATGATTTTAAGCAGCTTTGTTTTTGTTTTTACTGACCACAGGACGCCGGTGTGTTTATTTTTATGATGTTTTCCGCTTAGATTTGAGTTTTTTGATGATTTGAATGAGATTGCACAAAACAAAACGATTTTATTTCACAAGAATTCATTTACTTTTGAAATTTGAGTTTTTTTCGCTCATATGTTGAACATCATTGATGCACACGATTCTTCGTATCCATTTGCTATGCAATTTACACGGAAGAATTATGATTTAATTGGAAAATATGGTTACTTATAAAATGGTTTACCTGAAAATTAGGATTTTATTTTTTCTTATATATATTTGAGCTTTGGCATTTGTTACCTATGTTAATAATAGTAAAAAGTATCAATAAGCTCCTTGACTTTCTTTTTGTGTGAAACAAAAACTTTATATATATATATATATATATATATATATATATATATATATATATATATATATATATATATATATATATATCTAGTCATCCAGATACAGACAATTTCGCTGAATCACAGTTTTTTAGTGCGATTAGATCAGCAACTGCCTCAAGCCGGTATCAAAACTCGACCGCTTCTAACAATGTTGGCTATAATCTGCCTGTTGCCGTGTACAAGCGAAATCACAATGCTAAACCTTGTAGATATATATATATATATATATATATATATATATATATATATATATATATATATACTTCATATTGTTTCTTAAATTTTTCAAATTTTCAAATTTGGCTATTTCCCTGCCAACTTATCCATCTATGTAATTCCTCTGATGATAAGATTTTAATCTTTGAAAAGCCGTACTTAAGGAAATAAAAATAAATATGTTTTTAATCGTGTACACCTTGTATTCAACAATCGAAGATGAAATAGATTTGTCATTAGCACATCTTTATCTCTCTTCCTTCATTTATATATATATATATATATATATATATATATATATATATATATATATATATATATATACTGATATTTTGCGATACGGTGAAACAGCTATCTCTGGGTGACTATACATATACTTGATCCCAACAGTGGAATGAGCTCTCTAGCAGAGAGATATAACAGTTTCCACATAGCGTAGAGCGTATTGCTCCTCTTAATTCAATTAGAGTTCTCCGGAATAGTAATATGTAATAGACGATCAGTAATAAACTAACTCCTTCTCAAAGGGCGATAAGGTAAAGCCTGGGAGGATTGACTTCCTAGAACTGCACAAGACCATACCTCAGACCGAAAGAGAACGAGGTCACACGAGCACATCATTCCCAAGACTGTCGGTATGATTTTGGTATGAAATCGCAACCACGGCTGGCAGCTGGATGGATATCAGGCACGAATGCACACCTCACAACGTTATGGGGGAAAAAGGAATACAAAACGAATAACACCATTACTTGTAAAATATTACTTTAGCAAAGTCGTGTTTTTCGCGCAGAGAAACAAAAACACGGACTATGCGGGTCTCCTCGACATATTTGTGTTTGAGCCAATTGCCGTGCAGACAAGTGAAGTGATAGGCCTCGCCACGCGCGACGTCCTCGGCAGCCTATATCTGTTAATGACGCGCCATACTGGGGACAATCGGGAATTGACTTGGTTTTACGAGCGCCTCTCCATCGCTATTATTTGTGGAAACGATTTGAGCCAGCTCCCAGCCTGCCAAGCCAGCCGGACATTCAATGAAACTTCTTGATGTGTGCATGTTTGTTTTGAAGAAAGACATTTTACTAATTATCTTTTATTTGCTTTCCCATTTTCCTTCTCGGTGCTTTATTTGACTATACTTGTTTGTATTTTATAAATGAAAAACCTGTCATTTTGAAAACATGGGAACACTAATAATATAAAAAATGAAACAATAAAACAATTTAGTACCTTATATCGTATATTATATATTTTAATTACTGTTGATCACGCCATTTTAGTCCACAGTGTGATACAATGTTTCTTGAAGGTTATTTGATCGGTAAATACCGGAAAGACAAATATCTTTCCCTTATTTTTTTCCTTCACTTACTACCAATGCACGTTCTCTCCTCTTTTTCTCCCTCAATCTTAATCGATATAGCACGCAATTTATATTCCCTTTATATATATATATATATATATATATATATATATATATATATATATATATATATATATATATATATATTTATTTTGGTACAGAAAAATTAATACAACATTCGTACCGTCGGTTTCAAGCACGGAAAGACTTAGCCATCCGGCTCTCTTCAACTTCTGTTGTACTCTGTACCGACGGTACGAATGTTGTATTAATTTTTCTGTACCAAACTAAATAAATATTTTGCTCTTAATGTTTTTACTTTGCTTCTTAATTAATCAAGCACTCTGCTGGGATTTTTCCTACTATATATATATATATATATATATATATATATATATATATATATATATATATATATATATATATATATATATATATATATAAGTAAATTTCGCGTACAACAAAAATTGTTTCCTTTGAAATATATATATATATATATATATATATATATATATATATAAAGGCACGTGTCTCTTCTCGTCCACTCCCCGTTCATTTCCACTCCTTCACCCGTATTCTAGTTGAATCTTATCTGCAATTGAACCGATTTTGTCTGCTACTGAACTGTATATGCCTGCTAGTGAGCTGCCGTTGCCTGCTTCTAAACTGCTGTTACATTTTACCTAACTACTGATTGTTACCTGCTACTGAAATCCCGTTGCCCGCTACTAAACATCTGTTGTCTGATACTGACCGAGTGTTGTTTGCGAAAACATGCTATTATCTTATATTGAACTGCTGATGAACTGTCGTTATCTACTATTGAACTGCGGTTGTTTGGTATTAAACAGCTACTGCCTGCTACTAGATAGCTGCTGTCTGCTACTGAACTGATGCTGCCTGCAACTGAACTCCTATAGTCTGCTACTGAAATTCTACTGAGCAGCCATTATCTGCTACTCAACTACTGTTGGCCCATACTTAACTATCGTTAACTTCTACATAACTTCGGTTGTCTGCTACAGAACAGGCCCTTGGTGACACTGGTTTTGTTGATGTACCTGACGGTAGTCAGTAGGTATACTAAAGCTATTAAGTACACTCATTAATATAATTCAATTCAATTGTAGCTACTTACCTAAACACTTACGTTACATAATGGTATATGTTAACCCAATGGAATTTCCTGAGAACAGCTATCTAGTTAATCAACGTCCAGTATTATTTCAGCAAGGAATATAAATTTCATATGTGTATCTTCTGTCTTGTCTAGTAAAATGTCTGCTGACAAATTAGACGGTCACCCGGTTAAGGAAGGATCAACGCTGACTGGCCGAATTGAATTGTGGTTTATGGCCGGTCCGGACGTGGACACGTAACTATAATTTTGGTCTTGCCCGCACGGGGTTATGTGCAGTCTCATCGGGAGGGCTATCCTTTAATGTAACTTCGTTCCTTGCAATTACCCGTCATTTGCGCGGGAATGGATTACGAGCGAAGCGCGCTGACGAAGCGGGAAACGGGGAAAAATCGGACAGGAGACGACGGCCATTACTTAACTCAGAACGGCCTTTCTGTCTTTCACGAGTCATCTATTTTGTTAGACACTGATGAAGCAATCTTACTAAGGTTCTCTCCATCTCCCGCCGGCTTTTAATGCACTTGTAGCTACTGCTAGTCTTTCTGTGTATTCCGCTGTTCATTTTATCTCTATATCGATCGTGTATTCTAATTGTTTAGCAATAAATAACATGTATGGAACGATATATCATTACACACTCTTCATTATATGTTTGTAAGTGTCTGCACCAAACTTTGTTTACATTATCTATTTATCTACCAATCTAAATAAACTATATATATGTCATTATACGGGATAATCACGTTGACACACCGGTTCGCGTTAGATAAGCGAACTACAGCCACTACAGGATGGGTGACTAGTTTGAAATACTAGGCGTGCATCTAATCTCCCTTAATCGGGATATACATGCTGACTGGGGACCGAATATGAGTTTCTATTTCCTATAAACTTCCACTTTGAGTGAAAGGAGGAATGTCCGACGTTGGGCGAATACTACAAAAAGGGATATTACCGATAATATGACTATGTCGTTAATTTGTTTATTTTATTTGCGACACTTTGAATGGATTCAACTATTTATATGGGAAAGAACTTTACCTAGATGCGAGGTGTGACGGCAACATATGTAAGCGACATATAGTTTCATAATATAATTATCCACACACACGTGGTTCGTCGTCTTACAACTTATTAGCGTGGCTAAACTTAGCGAGGTTCGAAACCGAGACCCCAGCAACTGTAGTCAAACGCTCTAACAGTCCGTGTAAACCCCGCTAGTGGATGGAATGTATCGCTTTTATAGATGTTATTTACTTGTTTATTTTATTTGCGATACTTTGCACCATTTCAAATATTTATACGAAAAAGCATTTTACCTAAATGCTTGGTGGGATTAATTTTCCCTTCGCCAATCTGATGCTTCTATATGAAAAGGGACATATATTTAAAAAATATAATCATCCATGGGCACGTGTTTCGTCGTCTTACGACATCAGAACTTATTTAGTTTATTTAAAGAAACTTATTCCATGTTATTCTTATGGATAATATAGAAGTGATGAGATATATTATTTTTCTATTTAATTTACATAAGTGTTTATGGTGTATTCAAACACACTACGTAAATTAACGGAAAGAAGAAATACACACTAATAGCGTATGGGTGAATCAATACGCAGTTAATCACGAGAGAAATACAGAGATAGATAAGAGTTAATTACAAATTACGACTGGCATTTCTTTTTTAACATAACTCCATCCCAGAAGAGATAAATATTTTAGAATGTATTTTGTGTTATGTAAGTATATGGAAACAAACCTTTAGGAAAATAAACGTGGTCTAAGTCAGTTTTTATATAACATATATGTAATAAAAAGTTTGTGTATACATATGTAAATCAGTTGTTTCGTACACACACTCATATTATATAGAGTATGACAATAAACTCATGGCAAGTAAGCTACATATAAACGTTTATGTTTCATACCAATTCAATAACCCCAATTATTTTCCCCGATTCGGAACCACTTCAATTGTCTTTCCTAGCAAATATTATACATATAATAAACATTTCATAAAAATAAGATATATTTAAAGTTTTAATAGAAGTTGACCTCCATGGCTTCCTTAGGTTAGGAGGGCATTTAAAGATTTAGAACCACTTACATCGTCTTCCCCAGAAAATGTTATGCATATTGGTAAACAATATGCATAACATTTGATAAAAATAGAATACATTTGAAGTGTTAAGGGTGTTATGCTTTCATAGCTTCTTTATCGATGGACTTAGAGATTCCGGAATACTTCCAGTGTCTTCCCGGGTAGATTTTACATGATAATACACTTTTTTGATTTTAAGAATATTTTCTAACCTTTCTCTCTAGGGAACACGCAAACATCTCATAAGCACACGAACATCATAAAACAGAGTATTATATAAGTGTATATACATAGAATAGTAATAACATTTTATATATCTATATATATCTATATATATATATATATATATATATATATATATATGTATAATTTGTTCTTATCTCAAAACGACGCACCTGCACATCAAACAGGCAGAAATGCTTTTATCTGATTTCATATCTGCGAAAATTGAAATACATCTTTAGTGCCTAAAATGTTATCATTCACATTTCATATTCATTTTTAATTCCTATTTCGAAATATTTGGAAAGCAAATAACATTATTCTACACGAAAGCCATCAACAACATCTGGAAGGAAGTGTGAGGTATTCGTTAGAAGATGCTGATTCAGCGGTATTAAAGTTTTTCCCCGAAACCATGACTGACTTCAGTCTTGTTACGTTAAACATCTCGTGTTTCTTAACGCTTACTTAATATCCTAGAAAAGCAAAGAGTGGCAAAATGCAAAATAGAGCGCATTATTCACAGAATCAGTCTACGTAAAAGAAAAAGGAACACCGGGATCAGACAGCAAACTGGAGCAAATAGCATAATCATCGCAATACGAAAGGCAAAAAAATAGATAAGCAGGTTATCTTTTGAGATATACAGATCACAGGTAGACATATAGAGTGACTGAATGGACCTCGAGCCAATGGAAAATGTCACGAGGAAGACTCAAAATTACGGTGGAGAAACGACCTCGACAGCAAATTGGGTCCTACGTGACAACGCCTAGACAAGGAACAAAACTAGGTGGAAGGCAACCACGTTTGGGCTCCTCCATTAGGAGTGATCAAAACCCTAATGATAATGATGATGATGACTTAATATACACTTTGACTCAATATTTCATAATCTATACTAGCCTTAGGGGTGTGTTTGTCTGTCGTATTGTTTCTGCACGAACAACTTTTAGTGGGCCTCTTTTTGCTAGGTGCAAAGTGTACGATCTGTTCTGATACTACACTTCATCTTGTCCGTCCTCGGCCAGTGAAGCAGTAATCCGACTGGACTGAGGCGATTTTATTTTTCCTCCTTCCAACGTGCCCGTTTCTGAGGAGCTGGGTTATCATTCAAAACTGATTTTGTATCTTACTCTGCCCTCGTGGGGAGGAAATTAAATAAGGACCTAATATTACAGTATTATATAACCATTATGTCCAACCTGATTGTCATTGGATTAAATACTGTCTAGCTTTTCATAAAAGAACAGAGCACTCAAGGTGGCTGATAATGGGCAAATAAGCATTAAGATTGTCCTTACTTTGTAGATTGTAGGGAATTTAGAGTGAGAGCAAATCTTCCGACATTTCCAAAACTCGCATCTTTCCAGTGGGGGCCGCTTAGTGATCTCCCTCCTCGGTCCTGGACCTTACACAACAGTTTTGTATGATACCAGCTGAAGCTGGTGTCAACACATGCATGTGTGCATATCGGTGCATTTATTTTGTGTGTGTGTGTTAAAGTTATCTGTGATAGCGTTAGTTGGTTATGTTGGTTGCTTTTCACATTCAATGATTTTCCTGTCGGCTGTTCTAATCATTGCCATTCGGTATGTAGTCTATATCTTCCCTTTGATTCCAATTTCTCCTAGTATTTTTTTCTAGGTTGGTGTTACTGTTCCTAGTGCTCCTAAAATTATTGGTATGACAGTGATTTTCATCACGTTCCATATTCCTTTCAGTTTTCTGGCAAGTTCCATGTAGTCGCTATTATTATTATTATTATTATTATTATTATTATTATTATTATTATTATTATTATTATTATTATTATTATTATTTGTACTCACTAGGGGTTAACACACAAGTCATTGGCAGTAATTGCTAACCGACAACAACCGGTGGTCTTCCCTGGAGTCTTAGTGACAACAAACCTCTCCAAATTTCCAGTACTCTCCAGTTTTTTCGATAACAATTGCAAATGGCCTTGCGGTATCGCAACAGCTGCCTACCACTGATTTGTCGCTAGTAACGACTATTGGTCTCCTCTGAGATTTGGGTTGCAAGAAGCTTCTCTAAAGTCCAAGTATTCTCCGCACTCTTCAAGTGGAGGTTTGGTTACTGCTATCCGTTCTCGGTCTTCACACCCTCCGTGCCCCTTCAGGATTATTTTCTGGTATAAGCCGAGGCTAGTTCAATCACTTTTCTGCGGGGTGGGCAGTTTATAAAATGTCTTGCAGTTTCTGTTCCTTGGTACTTGTTGTGTTGTTTTTCCTACTTGTATGTGACTGATTAGTTTGTGTAGCTTATGTAGGTGGGTTTCCGCATTCAAAGATTTTAAAAAAGATTTCAGCTGTTTCCATCATTTGTTTCCGTTGTATGGTCTGAGTCTTCCCTTTGATTCCAATTTCTCTCAGTCTTTTTTCCCAGAATGTTGAGGGGTGTTTCTCATGCTTTTACGATCATTGGTATTATGTTGACTTTTTTCATGTTTTATGTCCCTTTCAGTTCTCTGGCAAGTTCCCTGTAATTGCTTCATTTTTTCTGTTTCATTGATCTTTACATTATGGTCTGCAAGGACAGCAAAATCTACGATTTCGCAGGGTTTTTCAATCTATTATGATATCTGGTCATCTAGCTAGTATGAGTATCTGTTTTCACAACCATATCCCAAAGGGAATTTGTGATTTTTATTTTCTAGTGCTGTCTCAGGTTTATGTTTGCTCCATTTGTCTACATGTTCGAAATGCAGTCATTTGCATAGTTCCCAGTGTACTACTTTCCCCACGCAGTTATGTCTGTTCTCGTATTCCTTTTGTGCTAGTTTGCTGCATTCACATATTATCTGATTTAATGGTTCGTCTCTTTGTCCAAAGCGTCTACATTTACTGTTTTTCTGTGTTTTATCTAATTTAGCTTTACTATAGTTTGTCCTAATAGCATTGTTCTGTGCAGCTGTCAATACGGATTTCGTTTGAAGTGTCCTTTTCATGCCCGCTATTTTCGTGTGGCTCATTCTTTTATCATTCTTATGAAACGTCCATGTGGTTGTTTTTCTTCCCACTTTTCTTTTCTTTTCTTTTTTGTTTCTGGTGTCGGTGCTTCGCGAGTTGTTCATTAGGATGGTGTTTCTTGCTGCGTTGATCAGCCTTTCTGCGTTCTAGGTTATGTATTTCTCCAGCTCTTGCTTTGGTTCTTCCACACAGTCTTCTATACTTATCAGTCTTCTATACTTATCAGTCTTCCACACTTATCAGTCTTCTTCCCATTCGTTCTTTTTCATGTAGTGTATGTACGTGTATTATCATTATTTACTCACTAGGAGTTCTCACACAGGTCATCAGTGATTGCTCACCGACAACCGGTGGTATTCCCTGGAATCTGAGTGACAACAAGTCTCCCCAGATTTCCAGTATTCTCCACCTCTTTTCGATAGCCACCGCAAATAAGTTTGCATCATCACAACATCCGTTTACCATTGATTTCTCGCTGGTAAGGACCATTGGTCTTCTCTTGGATTTGGATGGCAATAAGCCACCCCAAGGTCCCAGCAGTCTTTGCACTTCCAGTGGAGGTCTGGTTTGTGCTGTTCATCCTCGGTCTTCTCATCCTCCTTGACCCTATACAAATATTTTGTGTGGTGTCAGCCTAGGCTGGTACAATTTTTATTTTTATTTTTTAAATTTACATTTTTTTTTTGTTTTTAAATATTTTTTATTTATTTATATATTTTTATTTTTAGTGGGGGGGGGCTGATTATTTTTATTTATTTCATTTTTTTGGGGGGTGGCTGCTAGTGTTTCTTGCTATTTCTTTTCGTTGGTTCATTTTTGTATTGTGTCAGTTGATGCCGCTGTAATTTATTGGGGGAGGGGGGAGCTTATTAAGTGATGTTTCTTGCATTTTCTGTTTCTTTGTTTGTGATGTCTTCTTTCGTTAGTTTTGTTTTCTTCAAGTATTAGATTCCGTATGACCCTTCGTAGCTTATGCAGGTTAGGTTCCGCATTAAATGATTTTTCTTAAGATTGTAGCTGTTTTCATCATTGCAAAAGTATAGTTCCAATGATCCCTTTGATTTCAATTTCTCCCAGTCTTTTTCCCAGGTTTTGGGGGATTGTTCTTAGTGCTCCTACGATTATTGGTATTATACTGACTTTCTTCATGCTCCATATTCCTTTCAGTTCTCTGGCTAGTTCCGTGTACTTGCTTCGTTTTTCCGTTTCTTTGATTTTCACTCTGTGGCATGCTGGAACGGCGGAGTCTACGATTTTGCAAGATTTTTCCTTCTTGTTGATTATTATAACATTGTATGAGTTTGTCTGTTTGTATATCCATATCCCATATGATTTTGTGTTTTTCGTTTTCCAGTACTGTTTCTGGCTTATATTTGTACCATTTGTCTGCGTATTCGAAATTCAATTATTTGCACAGTTCCCGGTGTATTGCTTTCCCCACACGGTCATGTCTGTTCTTATATTCGTTTTGGGCTAGTTTGCTACATTCACTTATTATATGATTTACTGTTTTGTCTCTTTGTCCACAGTGTCTGCATTAACTGTTTTCCTGGGTTTTATCTATTTTAGCTTTAATGTAGTTTGTCCTAATTGCATTGTTCTGTGCAGCCATCAGTAAAGATTCCGTTTCTCTGTTAAAGTGTCCTTTTTTTAGCCATGCCCAGCTATTTTCGTTGGTTTCTTCTCTTATCAGTCTTCTGAAGTGTCCGTGTAGTATTTTTTCTTCCCACTTTTCTTTTTTTGTCGTTTTGTTTCTGGTTTCGGTGCTTCCCGAGTTGTTCGTTGGACCGGTGTCTCTTGCTGCAGTGATAAGGATTTCCCTGTGTTGAGTTATGTATTTTTCCAGCTCTTTTTTTAGTCTTCCACACAGTCTTCTATACTTACCATCCCTCTTCCCCCTTCGTTTCTTTTCATGTAGAGTCTGTCCGTAACGTCTTTTGGATGTAGTGCATTGTGCATGGTTGTTAATTTTCTAGTCCTCTGATCCAGGTTCCTGAGTTTTACTTTGGCCCAGCCTATGAATGGTCCAGAGTATCTTATTAGTGCTACTGCCCAGGTGTTTATTCCTGTTACTATATTCATGCTATATAATATCGTTTCTAGGAGTTTTCTTGTTCTTCGTAAATATTCTTTTCCAATCTTCTCTTTCATTTTTGTAGATTTGATGGTGTCTGCTTCCAGAACTCCAAGATATTTGTAGCTATCCTGTTCGCCTAGCGCCCTCATTTCCTCTTGGTTGGGGAGTTCCATGGCCTCTGTTGTCTCCAGTTTTCCCTTTTTTATTCATAGTAGTGCACACTTTTCCATTCCGAATTCCATTTGGATGTCCTGGCTGAACATTCTGGTCATATTTATAAGCTTTTCCAGTTCCTTTTTGCTTTAGTATTATTATTATTATTATTATTATTATTATTATTATTATTATTATTATTATTATTATTATTATTATTATTTGTGTGATAGTATTAGTAGTAGTGATAGGCTGCTGCTGTTTCTGCTTCTGCTGCTGCTGCTGCTGCTGATGATGATGATGATGATGATGACGACGATAATGAAGAGGAAGAGAAGAGGGATGAGCATCATTATACTCCTAATCTTCATTCTGCTTTTGTGTTCATGATTTTTCTCAATCTTTTTTGTCCTCCTCCTCTTTTTTCCTGCCTCTATTGATCCGTCCATTATTTCATTCCTTATTCAAATTCAGCCTGAATGCTTGTCAAGAAGTCAGAAATAATAATATCCGCTGCCTTCACGAACACGTGTTCTCAATGGTTCGCTTTACTACCCAAGTCGAAAGCGTGGGGACAAAAACTTTGTCATATCGCAGCGGCCAGAGTGAGAGAGGTAATAATGTATTATTGACCCGCCTACACACCCTATCTGACCACCGCGATATGACAAAGACCTTGTCCCTTTCTTTTTTCTGAAGACCCCTCTCCCCCTCTCTCTATTACACTCTCTCTATATTTCTCTCTTTCTAGGTCTCGTTATCGACTGGCTTAGCCATTGGCTATACATCCTTTCCGTTTTGGAGCAAATCAATTCGCACGAGATTTCGCCGAGATCTCACTCTTCCTTTTAACGTATCGTGTGGCTTTAATTGTTTCCTCTTTCTGTGTACGTCAGAAACACTTGCAAAGGCGGTGATCATTCCAACACCGTTAAAAGGACCTTGTTTAATAGAAACAACATCATTTGTATTCTGCTATAGCATATTCACCTAATAGCATCGTTGATGTTATTTCTGAGATAACATGTTGCTTATTATCATAATCTTTGTTGCTTGCGTTTTCACAAGGTTTCAGCCATTGCATAATAAAGCCACATTTAGTGACCTAAACTTCATTATTTCTATGATTTTATGTATTAATTGTATACTAATGAGTGACAACTTACCAAAGACAAAAGCAATTCGAGGATAAGGGTTAATAAGATTATTAAGCGGATTATGAACAATACTATGAGAGAATTGAAGTCTATGAAGTGAATGGAAAGAATATGCTTACTTAAGTGGGCATGTCGAAAAGTATGTGTTGACATTGGAATTTAAGACACACACTGTGTAGTCTACAGGGAAGCAGTCCTGTGATAATGTGTTCTTCGGATTGGAGATTCTTGGAAAGAAACTCCGTTCATGGAAATTTCGTTTGGTTTTAGGTACACAGAGAAAAAATACGCTTTTTCCAGTTGCGGTAGTAAGACGAGTTTTGCTGTGAATGTTTACAGGGAGGAATCAGAGATTGGAACTCAGTCGAGCATCTTACACAGAAATTACTGTAAGAAGCTTCCGTCTTATTGTATGACATATTTCAACTAATATAATCATCAATGTTATTTTTTAGATTAGAAAAATGGTTGGATCATTCCACCGCTCCAGAATGTGTCTCATTCATGACGCAATCCTCTACCTGTATAAGAGTCAAATATCTTCTAAGATGGAGTACCGCTGACACATCTTAAATGGTGCTGCTCAGATCACCCTTTCATGTCTTGACAGAGTAAAAACCGACTTCGAAATTTGGTGGACGATGTCATCTTCTCCTCCCTTTTACCATTTTCTCACAAAAGAGACGTTGCTACTCTTTCTCTGTTCTATACATCTTGGCCTTTTGGCTAAGATCAAAGTGTAGTATCTGTTCCGATGGATACTGCACCCTATAGACTGGTATTGTCTTGGCCTTCGGGGCTTGATTTACGCCGGTCTATGGGTCTGTCCGCTGCAGTTCTAGGAGGTCCACCCTCCCAGGCTTCGCCTCCCCTCTTTGGGGAGGAGTAAGTTTATTGCTTACTGCCTGAGGCGCCTCTACCGGGGAATGCCGACGGGCTGCCCAGGCAATTTTTAAACCCCACTTTTCCGACCCGACCTTGGGTCACATCTTACTTGTGGGAGTAAGATAAAAACTGGCCTTGTGCCTAACTCCTGGAGAGGAGTAAATCAATACTCTTTCTCTGTTCTATCGCTCTTTTCATGACAGGTGATCGACTGAACTTCAATTTATGCCCATTCCCCTACAAAACATTCACAACAAAAACTCGTCCAGCTACAAACAACCACTTTTCATAATTCCCCTTTCTCTTTGTTTGTGCCTAAAACTAAACGAAACTTTCATGAGCCACGTTTCCTACCTAGAACTGCTTATCTGTGAGACACATTACCACGGGGCTGTTCCCCGGCTGACTACAACATTGCCGTCTTCAATTTCAATGTAAACAAATTCTTGTTAAACCATCCTCTTAAATAATCAATTCTGACCAGTTTACAATCATTGTTTGGCTAAGATCAAAGTGTAGTATCTGTTCCGATGGATACTGCATCCCATACTGGTGTTGTTTTGGTCTTAGGGTCTTGATTTACGCCGGTCAATGGGTCTGTCCTGTGCAGTACTGGGAGGTCCACATTCCCAGGCTTTGCCTCCCCTCTTTGGGGAGGAGTAAGTTTATTGCTTACTGCCTGAGGCGCCCCTACCGAGGAATGCCGATGGGGCTGCCCAGGCAATTTTTAAACCCCACTTTCCCGACCCGACCTTGCGTCACATCTTACTTGTGGGAGTAAGATAAAAACTGGCCTTGTGCCTAACTCCTGGAGAGGAGTAAATCAATACTCAATCCCTCGATGTTTCACCGTCCACCTGTCAAACTCAAGTAACGCTTATCTTCGAGAGGCCTTTGGGTCTTGATAAATGGTGACTCGTTTGGATAAAAAAAACAATAGAAAATAGCAGGACTGATCAATTTACTCTATTTACAGACTTTCTATCAGTACTCACAGCATTGAAAAACAAAAATATGTATAACCCATAATCAATGAACTGTTGAACAAATCAGCTCCATCTTTTATAATATGCACACTAAAATTATATTAAGCTGGATACCGAATTATCTCGGCATCAATTGAAATGAAACAACTGATAAATCAGCAAAATAGATCACTTAATATAATATATTCGGGTTAGGGTTAGGGTTAGGGGTTCATACCAAAACAAGATTGCCAGTATTGACCAGTCTGGTGTGCCTACTTTTCTGTCGGTGTGAGATATGGTCCTGTGAAGGCTTTACCTTCTCCCCCGTTGAGAAGAGGGTTAGTTTATTGCTATTCATCATTTTTGATCGCTCCTGACATCCCCAGTGGTCAAAATTTGTGGCAATTCTGTCATTTACTTCCCAAGTCCATAAGTGTTTATCATTAGCATTTTATACCTGTGTATCACAAATATTCAAATTTGGTTCTATTCTGTCAGTGCTTTTACAGCCTATACACTGTTACGTCTCAGGAAGTCTTCTTGTGGGCATGACCTAGCAATGACTGTCAACAGAAATGTACGTTGGACAAAGACCAATCTATCTTTAAAATTGTCAAGAACGCCGAGGATGTCTTGACCTCGTCAAAATCATCTATAATACGAACACATGGTATTTACCTGATTCACCTAATTCCCCTGAAGATGGACCCGCAGTGGTCTGAAAGTACTTGGGAAACAAATGAAAACTTTGGCAGATTCATCGGCCAATTCACACTCGAAACTAAGATTCTGATTCGGACAATGGAAAGGATCTACCAAAGGATATCCAGATATAAGTTGCCTGTTATATATATTATATAATATATATTATTTATTATATATATAATATATATTATTATTTGTTATATATATGATATTATTTGTTATACAGGGTGGGCCAAAATAAGGGTCCTATCTTTAAATTTGAATAACTTGAATTTGAATAACTTCCACAAAATAAAAGTTAAACTCACCAAACTTTATGTGTGTGTAGACTGACCCTTCCGAGATTTTTTGAAATAAACAAAACAAATTTTAGCCGAAAAACACTTCTTAAAACTTACAAAAACTAAAGTATTGTTTTTTACACTGTTTTGAGTTTTTTAAGCAAAAATAATGTTTTCTAAATGAGGGTACGTTCCTTAGGGCTATTACGGCTCATGCTTGCTTCGGAAGGGGTCCTTTACTTATTCTAAAAAAAAAAATTAAAAAAATCAATAAATAAAAAAGTTATGAATTTTTAAAAATAGGACCCTTATTTTTGCCCACCCTGTATATATGATATATATTATTATATATATAATATATATGATATATATTATACAAGAGTGCTCTTCCTCAAGAGTGTTGGCTTCAAATCTCACTTTCCCGACATTTGAGTCACATCTTCCCGCTGTAGGATGAAGATAGGCATTCAGTCTCCAACGCAAAGATCTCATACACCGATTGTCGACCTACTATAAATAAGACCATGAAAACGGCAACACTCTTCGATTGTATGTCAAAGAAACATATAACACAGTATTTGGCTAACTATATTGGCGAATGACACCCAAACAACAGAAAGACAACAAATGAAGAGGTGATACTAACTAGTGGTGAGACGATGAATTCGGATCGGAATTGGGAATCGGAAAAATTGGAACTTTTGAAGGATCAGATTCGGTATCGAAATGCGAAAAATGTTGAGCCTAATTTCCGAGTCCAAAAATGATAATTTTAATATGTTTTCTTTATAACTTCATTTTCTCTTGAAAAAAATGATAAATATTTATTGATTTAAAGCTACGAGTAACGCTTGAATTAATGCATTTTAATAACCAATTTAAATACAAAATGAGACTGTCAAAACTGCCCCGGTAAAAATGGCACAAGTAAAAATGGCACGTGAAAATTAATGGGAAAAATAGCACAAGTGAAAAATATAGATTAAAATCTTACAATTAGTTGACCAAGTATTCAAAATAACATAGTATTCGACGCACAAATAAGATCCCCTCGACACGACTATACGTTGACTCATACGAGGAATGGTGCACCTTCTCCAAGTAATGTTACTTGAATAAACAACACTTAGCTGGATACTCCACCAGACAAGATGAATGCTTGTCCTTGAATCCGGTAAGACTAAGAGACCAAAAGAAAGACTATAACAT
The DNA here is from genome assembly GCA_963556195.1 of Sepiola atlantica. Classification (NCBI taxonomy): domain Eukaryota; kingdom Metazoa; phylum Mollusca; class Cephalopoda; order Sepiida; family Sepiolidae; genus Sepiola; species Sepiola atlantica. Next base: position 24,606,383 of record OY744547.1, on the reverse strand, counting down.
AATCCACTTATTGATTGGGGAGAGGAAAATTAATGCTCTTAACTTCTTTACTAACTCAAAGTTTGAGAAGTAAAAGTAAACTTTGATAGAATATTCGAATATCTATGTATCTCATATAGAAATCGACTTTTAGTCCCAGGTAGAAGCCCCTTGATTTCTGAGAACTTCGAGTGAAGTAAAATGAAAGAAAAAATATATATGCCGTAAACCAAATGAATCAAAACCAAATCAGACCATAATTTTTATATTTGTCGTCTTCAAAACGTTTCGGCCGTTACATAATCAGCCATTATTATCTTTGTTGATTTTATTGATATGTGTTACACTGTTGATTTTATTGATATGTGTTACACTGTTGATTTTATTGATATGTGTTACACTGTTGTTTTTATTGATATGTGTTACACTGTTGATTTTATTGATATGTGTTACACTGTTGATTTTATTGATATGTGTTACACTGTTGTTTTTATTGATATGTGTTACACTGTTGATTTTATTGATATGTGTTACACTGTTGATTTTATTGATATGTGTTACACTGTTGATTTTATTGATATGTGTTACACTGTTGTTTTCATCTGGGTAGTCTTTATTGTATTCTCGGCTTTTATCGAGTGGCCAAGACTCTTTTTCTGTTTTGGGTTGTTTCAATTCTCAGTTTTGCTTTTTGTACTCTCCGGGCTTCTTTCAATTTATTTGTGACGTTCTACTTATTTACAATATTTACACATTTCGGACTATTTTCCATGTCTTGGTTGATGTGAGTTAACAATTTTTCGACCGTTGTACTCTCCGGCCTTCTTCAGGTGTTTATGGTCGTGGTCGTTATAACAATTATTTTCATATTTCGATGACACTCCCTCGTAAAGAAAAAAAAGCTGGTTAGAAAGGTAACGTATGTGATTGTTTATTGGGGGATATATTTCATATGTGAGTGTTATATTTCATATGTGCATGATATATTTCATATGTGCGTGTTTGGTGGTGGAAGTCACAAGCCTTTCACAAATTTCTAAACAACTTGACGATTCCGAACAATCTAGTTCCATTTGTATGAAGATTTGTCAACGAGAAAGCTGTGTTAAAAGTGGGTGCCGCATTTGCTCACAGTCGTTTGTTTCAAGGCAACGAATATAATGTTTTGCGTCAGTATGTGACAATGAATGAAACATGAATCAACCATTTCACTCTAGAGTTAACTCTGCAGTCAGCTGAGCTGACAGCAAGAAGTGAATGTTGACTGAAGCAATTAAAGACGCAAACATCAGCAGGTAAGGGTTTGGCCACCATTACTTTAGACGCGTAAGATATTTTGTTCATCGTTTACTTTGAGAAAAGTTGAACAATCAATAGCAATATAATATAGCATTACTGCTGCGATTAGAGGAAGACATCGCCGAAAAACATCCTCAAACTTAAAAGAAAAAGTGTTATTTCTCCGAAACAATGAACCGTGTAACAAGTCAGTCGCAATGCTGGCAAAACTACGCCAATTGCACTCATCCTATTCTATAGATCTGGTCGCAGCGACTACTGACTGTGTTCAGACATCAAAAGAATGTTCCAAAGAAAGAGATAAGGGTCCAATGCAGATGTGATATCGGAAACTGGAGTAATATTCTGAGGAAACCGCATCAAATTATTAGAGACCCGGAGGAATCAGTCTTCTTCTAGGGTGATTCACTATGTTGATGAATAAGATTTAATTCTGCCTAAAAAGTAGTTTTTTCTTTAATCAGGCTCGAGTCTTAATGAATGATTTGTTACATATATATATATATATATATATATATATATATATATATATATGTATACGTTCGTGAAACCTATGCACATTTATTAGTTTAAAAAAAATTTAATACAAAAAAAGACCATCAGAAAAATTGAAAAAATAAAAACGGTATAACTAAACAGTCGAATTCTGGTATTTTTAACAAGGTTAGCATGTGTGTATTGTCCCAAATATACAGGTATTTAATTACCTGTATATTTGATATAATAATCCGTTTTTATTTTCTCTTGTTCTTTGTTACTTAAAACGGCCGCGGTCGACACGATATAATTGAATGTTTCTAACGTAGTACTTATCGCCAACATCATAGTCCCAATCTATGTATTAGTCATCACGGTTTCAGACTTTTTTATCAGAATTTTTGTGGACACGCAGTAAAATACACACACACACACATGTAACAAGATATGAGACGGGTATACAAAAATAATGTTGAGAACGGGAGGTTTTCATAAGAGGCTAGAGTAAGCATATAGTTAGAGTGGCGTTACATTCCATTGGAAGGTAACAGACTAGTTATGATGACATCATACGATATTACGTCATGAGAGGAAATACGCAACATAGAAGCGAGGTATTTTGGGTTTACGATATCAAAGTTAGCAGACGTCTATTTTCGAGGTCCATCACCCACTACGATGATATGGACGGAAAATGCAGCACATCTCCATGTATATTGCTGCAAATTGCTGGGTGAAGTAAAATCCACTCTATAATGACTTATTTGCTTTTTTTTTTAATTCATCGCATTATGACACCTAATAAAAAGGAAAACAAAAGCTGAGAGACGAAATCTCTCCAGACCAATTTCTGAGGTGTGGGCAAAACAAGACACCGGCGAAAATACCGATCAGATATGTTTGTTGCAGTCTGGAATCGAAGACACACGCAAGCGTATAACACATATATAATAAAATTGTGAGATTTAAAGAATTAAGAGTGACATTAAAACACTTTTTTAGATTCGGGCTATTTACCTCCCCGGGAGGTTAGGCACAAGGCCAGTTTTATCTTACTCCCATAATTAAGATGTGACCCAAGGTCGGGTGGGGAAAGTGGGACTTGAAAAGCCAACGCCCGAGAGTGTGAGCACTCTGGCCATTAAAATTTCCTGGGCAGCCCCGTCGGCATTCCCCGGTAGGGGCGCCTCAGGCAGTAAGCAATAAACTCACTCCTCCCCAAAGAGGGGAGGCAAAGCCTGGGATGGTGGACCTCCTAGAACTGCACAGGGCCGTCCCATAGACCGGCGTAAATCAAGCCCCGAAGGCCAAGACGATACCAGTCTATGGAGTGCAGTATCCATTGGAACAGATACTACACTTTGATCTTGGCCAATTGGACAACAGAAATAAACACCGTTTTTTGTATATTGCTTAGATATATGCGATCTTCGTAAGGGCAACTAATTTGCATATTAATTTTTAAAAGTACGTTTCATTAATTAATTTTATTTTATATTGTTCTTAAAGACAATGATTGTGTGATATTAATATAATACATACTCATGTTTACCTATACTGTTTTATTTTGTGGATAAATCTTTAGAATGTGCACTCAATATCCAATATAGTTCTGAGGGTTGCGAATTTGTTTATGTTTGTGTAATTTTCCCGGGAAACGCCGGCATACAGTTCCCGCTAGTTAATCTCCACTGCTAAAAAGTTAGGTATGTGCATATGTTTATATATTAGTACGTACAGCGTTCACCCCGAAACTAATTAACCGATCACTATGGATTTTGGAGCACAGCTACTACTAGGCGTAAGTGGTATTATGGGGGCTATAATTAGTTTATATTTAGTTTTATCCAAAGTCGGTAAAACGGGGCGGAAGCTCTTCGTGACAAGTCCGATAACTGTGATTTTTGTGAAATTTTACCAACATCTACAAGACATCAATTAATAAATATTCACAAAATTTCAGTTTCTTTGGAGCATTTAAAGTGGATTTAGAGGCCATAACATGGGAACAGCCTCTTATTTGAAAATTAAAATATTCCAGATTCGCGTTAAATTTTATCCATAACCATTAGATTATAATAAAGCTTGATTTTCTGAATTGAACTTTCCTCGAAATTCCGTCTTATCTTAAACTTAAGCCTTAAATTTAAGACATTTTCCCGAATCAAAATCATGTGACGGATTTTTATCCAAATTCGAATAAAGACACTAGACATAGGGTTCAGTAGTATTATATCTTGCTTTTAATCGTAATACCATGACATAAAAGTGGTGCAAAACTGTTATGCTAAGGGATTTACTTTACCTGTCCTGGGACGGGTATTCTTTAATTTTTTCTTATGAAGAAATGTATTCGATGTGTTGGTAGTCATAATCTCAGCCGCGATTACTCGGTCGACGGCATCCACCGTCTTGCCGCTCTAGTGACCCGTTTAGGCGAATAACAGCCAACGGCAAAAGATGAATCGCGATGAGATAAAAATGGAAGCAGCAGAACACGGAATACACGAATTATTTAGACACGTTTTTCGTTCCAGGTGCAATCACGATCAGCTCAAAATATGCCGGCGCCAAAACCGAAGGAGCAGCTGGCGCGTTTCGTTAAACGTCAATCTATTAGAGTGAAGGAATTTCAAAGTTCCAAATGTAACAATCCATGCAGAGTTTCCAATAACACAAAATTGCACAATTGCAATTGTATCAAAGGTACGAAAATCTACACTTCCTTAAGACAAGAAAGTTTGATAAATAGTTTTCAAACGGTAGATTCCATTTAACCTATAGAAGAAACCTGTCAGTTACTACGACTTAACCTAATAGTGAACCTGGTGTTGTGGTTCTGTTCTGCTTAAAAAAATGACGACACGCTGATATATAGAAATATTATGACATATTTTTATTGTCAATCTTGGGGAAGAAGTGTGGGTTTATGATGGAGGGAGACGCATTCACAAGAATTCGACAGGTGTTTTGTCAAGGACCCTAATCACCAATCGAACCACTTAATCAATTTCGGGTTGATTGTATAACAATTTGTGGCAACTACGTCTCTACCTGCAAACGTCTATTGCGGGACTTCGCTCTCAATATAGTAACGTTCCCAGCGCGTTTTATCAGCGTCGATTGGTGCTACCAAATCAGGTTGTTATCAGATACCGGCTTCCTGGCTGAAAATGCACCAACAATTCATGTTATTGTTTTTTTCCCTTTTTTCCTTTCCCTTTGCCAAATCGAATCCGACCAGGTGCGTGTATTTTTCAAGTGAGCTTACTCCTCTTAAATGGCCTAGATATTTAACACTAGGAGTGATTGAAACAAAGTTGTGACTTCAAGGTGTACACAGCTCCGAAATAAGTATTTTACATTCGCCCATTTAATCTACGCGTTTAATGAGGCCATTTTCAAACTCGAATTGTAATAGAATACCTATAACCCTTTTAACCTATGTGGACTTTCCCATGAATTGATATATATTAAGTAGCACTGCACCGAACATCAATTTTTGCTTCGGACCTTAGTAATTCCTCATTCGGGTATATTTCTCCTTTATTGCACCCTCTATGACAGTAACACTTTCCTTCCGGCTATTCCTTTCTACCTGAATTAACACCTAGTTAATTTTACGATACAAAAGTATCGACAAGGAGTCGAGTATTAAAACATAAACTTAAGTATGATAGCCTACAAATAGTGATATTTCAATATTAGGCACGAAAGATCGATCGCCATATTGTTTTAAACGTAGGTTTGACGTTCAAGCACAAATGCTATTTCAGATTTAAACTTAGCTTACGGACGAATATTCTATTTCAAACTAAAGCCTACCAGACTAAAGAAAAAGGAGGAGATTGTGCAGTATAGTTAACAAAGAGCGGGGTTAAAAAACAAATAGATTTACAACAAATAACTTAATAACAGTTTCAGTAAGTTAAAAAGAGACAACATTGGTACAGTTATTGGTTGTATTTTTTCTTAATTTTCGATATTTCATTTATTTAACATACTACATCAAATCTTCACATCATGTAATATTGTCGCCATCTTTAATCTCCTATTTTTACAATCCTCTGAGACAACGACACACAATCTGAAAAAAAAATACAACTCGACATAAGATTACATTTTCTTGCCTTTGGTAAAAGTTATTTGTTGAAAATGTGATCAATTGTCCAAAATGCAGCGTGACATACAAACAAGAACGCTATTTAAAAGTTACATATGACAGAGCAGAGAAATGTAATTTTCTACTGAAGCGGGATAGACGAAATATAATCCTATTTAAAAAGTGATGTATGACAGGGGCCCAATTTTTTTTCGAACCTGAACTTGACATACATATGAAAATGCTATTTAAAATTTAAGATGACGGACGGAAAATACTATTTCAAGTTCAAGCCTGACAGAATAACAAAAAAGCAATTTAAAAATTGAAGTATGTCAGATGCAAATTTATATTTCAAACTGAAACGTGACATATCAAGCAGTAACGGTTCGTGCATATTCAGTAAAACATTAGGACTTTAGTCTTTGGAACGCATGTTGCATAATGACAAGTTCTAGAGTTCCACATAAAGATTTCAATATAAACCAAAACTCTATAAAATTGTGGTTAACTCAATTAAACAAACTTTTTTGACAAACTGAAACACTTTCAAAAACATTCAAACTGACGTTATGTGTGCATTTACTATGTCATGGCTTCTTTTTTCAGATCTGCTTTCCAACAAATTGACGATACATTGAAATTACACCTCAAATTAAATTGAAATTGTGTGCAGTTTGAAGTGAAACCTGTCCAGTAAGAGTTGATGATATATGCTACATGGAGAGAAATGATATGAGAATGATATGATGGATGTGTAATGTGAGTCTCAAAGACAACTTTGACCTCAGAGGAAGATTAAATCTGGACAGTATATATGTAGAACAGAAGACTTTGTTGGTTGGTCACATTGAAATAATGGGTGAGAGTTCTTGGAATAGTAGATGTAAAACAATTAAGATAACAAGGTCAGTTATGTGCTAAGAGATCAGGGTTCAATCTTCAGTCGAGTTATATTAAAGACTCAGAAAATGAAACTTAATGTCTTCTTGCTGAACACTAGGCACTATAAGGTGAATGCTCAAGGGTTAAGTGGAGTAATCCTAGGAAAGGAGTTGTGTCCTCCCCTACAGCTCGGTGTAGAAACTAACGTAAAAGGAGCCTTTTAGTTGCCGTCGACTACGATTGACAACTTTACTTTTTTATGACAACTCATTTGTGTATGTGATAAAACTTTATCTAGAGTGTGTTAAATGTAAAAATGTTACTTTTAAAGTTCAAAATTTATTGATAAACAAAAACGTGACTGTTTCTACTAGATGTTCGTTCAGACTACCAGCAATGGCAAAATAAATACGTAAAAAATATAATGTCACCTATTGCAAGGAAATCAAATGCGTAAAAAAGCATGAATTTACTCAGAGAAACCAACGGCTGGCTTGCAAGCACTACAGGAGAAACGATTAAATCTCAATTCCTTTCTCGATTTCAGAAAAAATTACGACATAGCTAAAGTTTTTTTTAAATATAAAGTAACCAGTTATCAAAGCCTAAATACACTCGAGGATAAAAGTTAATAAGTTTGTTGGTGAGACAACATTGTGAGGATTAGTAACGATGGTTGCAACTGGTAATAATTTGATTATTTAAGAACACATCTCAATAAGAATTATTTTATATTGGGCTTGAAAACGAATGTTGTAATCGGTACGAAGCAACCCCGTGGTATTGTGTTCTACAGACAGATAGTTCTAGGAAGTAAACTTTGCTCAAGGAAGTTCCGTTTAATTGTAGGAAAACAAAGAGAGAAAGGTACATTTTAAACACTGGTTGTATTGAATTACTCTTTTGGCATGCATTTGTTATCTTTCAATCCATCAATTTTAGTAGCTAAACTATAGCGAAGTGAAACAATCTATGTAAATAGACATTTGAATGTTTGTCTAAGACGACTTTTGACCTAAAAAAGGGGCCCTTTTTACTAATATAGAACATAATCCCAAAGTTATGGCATACATTTTCCAAACACAATATATATATATATATATATATATATATATATATATATATATATATATATATATATATACATAACATATATATATACATAATATTATATATATATATATATATATATATAATATTATATATATATACATAATATTATATATACCTAATAATATATAAATATATATTAGATATATAATTATTATTATTATATCATGTATCTACATATAGTGTCATAAGGATATATGACCTTTTATGCATCAATTTTCACTATTTACTTCAACAGTGCTCAATACGTGAGTAGAGTTTAGTAGTAAGTTATGAAAATATATTTGTTAACTAGCTAGACTAAACACTATGTGTATATAAAAAAACACCCGACAACACAAACTCCATTCATTTTAGTCTGACAATTCCCCACATGGATGATACGCTGAAGTCTCGCTGTACTTAATTGCCGTAAATACATTTTCATAACTTACTATATATATATATATATATATATATGAGTAGATTGAAAACGATGAATGGAATAGATAACAACGTATTACTTAATAAAACGGCAGGATAATAAACTGTTGTCTATTCCATTCATCGTTTTCAATCTTCTCATAATATTGTTCATAATTTTAATGACGATATATATACATATATATATATATATATATATATATATATATATATATATATATATATTATAATAATAATAATAATTATTATTATTTTTAATATTATTATTATTATTGTTATTATTATTATTATTATTATTATGATTATTTAATGTTATAGAATAATGGGGCGTATGAGCCAAAATTCTAGTATATATTAAATGTAAATTTGTTTTCAAACCAATACCTAGGTAAATCAAAATAAATTGTTTTGGACTATTAAAATTCACTTTTTATCATCGCGTATGTTTAAATTCATGTTTTGAAACATGACGTAAATCATCAATATTTGACGTCACGCCAAAGCTATAATTATTTATTAATGTAATATTTTAAATCTTATTTTTAGACAGTCTAAATAGCTAGGTTAGTAGAACCTCAGACTTAAGATCTCCGCTTTAATTTTTTTGAATTTATTGTTTACTATTTATGCAATAGTTTCGATTTTTAAAAGTAGTTCAGATCTCTGACATTTTGAAAGGAGACCATTTCACAATTCATTTTATTACGTTTAAACAGATTGTGACTAACGGACAGAGAGACGGACAACATCTTTGATTAACTGTGGAAAATAGGAGCAGCAGTGACTTACTAGAGTGTGGCTCTGGCGACGAGGGATGTTCTTCCAACATCTAAGACGAATGACGGTTGTCGCAGAGAATGTATATCAGTAGGGGGTGGCGTTCAATTGTTATATAAACCTTCCTCACTACTGAAGAGCGTTACTCGTCAATTTTTAACCACACTACAGTAGTTATTAGACCTAAGGAGAGAGTCACGAAGGAAGTTTTTATTTTTTTCGCAACCTCGCTCTTCAGCTAGCTTCACTCTTGGTTACCTATGATCTTTTTTCAACATAACATCAGAAGATATACACATACACCTTTATTATGTAATACAATACATTACGCATATATATATATATATATATATATATATATATATATATATATATATATATATATATATATATATATATATATTAGTACTTCATGTATCCACATAATATATTATAAGGAGATATAATTTTTTATGTGTCAGTTTTCAGTATTTACTTCAACAGTGCTCGATACGTAATTAGAGCTAGGTAGTAAGCAATGAAAATATATATGGCAATCAAGCTACACAGAGGCTCCCGTGTTTCATCCCCGGGGGGAATCGTCAGGCTAAATGCATGGAGTTATTTTTGTCAGGTGTTTTTATATACATGGCTTGCTAGTTAACCAATCAGATTCTTTGTTGTTCCCTCAGCCAATCGTTGGGCTTCCTGCGAACAAAGGCTTTGTTGATGACGCTCCTATGCATATCCTATTTTTTGTTAACAATGGATTTTCCTATATTCTGTTTCCTTTGTTTTGTCAATACAATGGGCGAATTTATTTTAACACGTGGTTTCTTGTATTTCTATTTTAGGTTTTAAATTTTAATTTGTTCAGTTTTTTATTAATTTATTTTATTTTTATTTTATTTTATTTTTTATTATTTATTATGTATCATCCTAAGGTAAATTTATTTCTGTGTAAACAGCTGTTTGCTATTTCACTTCTAGAGTTTAATAGGTTTCGGGGATCTTTAAAATTTAGGATTTCATATTTTTCATTCATTGCTTACTATATATATATATATATATATATATATATATATATATATATATTTATATATATATATATATATATATATATATATATTCAGTATTAACTTTAAGAGTGCTCAGTAGTGAGTAGTTAGGCATGATATGAAAATATGTTTAAAACAAGTAAGCTACATAAGGAAGTTTATGTTTCATTCCCGAATGAAAAAAGCAGGCTAAATGCGCAGAAGTATTGTTAGTGATTGCTTTATGTATTGCACTATTGTATACTGTAGCTAACTAATCAAACATATTCGTTGGTTTTATTATCTTTCTCAGCTTGTGAAGCCTTTCGTTTAAGATGGTTTGGGCTATTGGCCAATAGGAATTATAGCCTAAGCGGGGACAAGAAAAAACATATTAAAAATACGGTAGAAAAGGCTGCAAAATACTTATTTAAAGGGTGTCGTGAACACCTTGCCCATGGATGCCCAAAACAGTTTTGTTTCGTACGCGAGATCTGAAACCATAAAAAAATATGACCAGACGAAAATACTCGTAGTTTTCAGGAATACAAACTTTATTAGTTTTAAACTCATAGCATAAAGATGTAATTATAATCAAATAAACGTTTTCGCCAACGTAATTTCAACCTTAAACTTTCTCCGCTCGTTAAGGATGATTATTTTATCACAGTGATTAAATGGCAAATCCGGACATCATTATCGATTATGAATTGTTACAGCTTTGTTAAACATTGACAAGATAATCGAATATCAGTAAGTATTGGTATTTTCTATTCATCATCATAATAGGAGAACGGTATTCATTCATTCATCGACAAAAGACAATCGATTGATTTATCTATTTCTTAATGACAGAACGATGTGTGGCTATCATTTTGCAGCGTCAATGATGGCTAAAGTGTTACCGAGCTGGACAGCGAGTGAGACTCTCTGTTGGTGCGTTTTGCGAGCCTCATATATGAAACGAGACGCCAGCCTGCAAATCTGACCAAGAAATACAATTGAAACATCAACTTCATAATTCTCGACTACGACCAGATTAAAATACATTTCCGCGTTAAAGAATAATATGTATCTTAAACGCAGTGTTGCGAGGTTAACCGCTGAGAGGTACAGAAGAAAGTAATAATCAAGGCGTTTGGAATGTAAGGCTGAGTTTTGTTTGACAGGTTGTTATTTATGAAACATTTATTGTTTACAAAGTAAGTTGTTTACAAAGTAAGTTGTAAATGGAAATAGATTTATATATATATATATATATATATATATATATATACTGAACTGATCAGGAAATGACAGGGACTAAACTTGAATTTGAGAAACGAGAACGTCATGTGCTTTGATCTTCAAGAGTGGCACCTGCTGTATATGTAGTAACGTGTGTAAGTGACATCGATTAAAGTTGAGCAAAGCTAGCATTAACATTGCGTAGCGATGAAGCCCTCCTATTGCATATCAGTGGCGCTCCCGAAAGGATCACACTGTGCATGCTTTAAATGATTGTGAGGGTAAGATAATATCAGTATATATCTCCCTGATCTTCATTCATGATGTTCCTAATCACTAACAAAGACAATTCGTAGACATTTATGCAGATGACACACCTATCTATAGATACACTTCAAAGAGCACTAAGGATCAATATATTTCTGTGTTTCTCTCTTCCGATTTAGAGCACGTCGTGCAATGAAGTAAAAAACATGGCTTCTTACTTTTAATACATCTAAAACCAAGCTCTCCCCTTTCACAACCAACACTCTGATCTTCACTTCGCTCCGATTAAAATTAATGTCTCGATTGAGCTCTGTCTATGATTCTCCCCGTAAAACATTCACAATAAGTCTTCTAACAAAAAACAGTGTAATAATGTTTCTTCCTCTTTGTACCAAAAAATAAACATAAGATACATGAGCAAAGTTTTTTCCAAGAACTACTCGTATGTGGAACTTAATACTACGGATCCGCTTTTCAGCTGACTACAACATAATCGTTTTCAAGTCCAATGTAAACAAATCATTGAGGAGCCGTCCTCTTAAATAATCAAATTTAAATTCTACAGTTTCAACCATCGTTTCCAATCCTCACGATGTTGTCTCACCGTCTACATGACATACATTACCTCTCATCCTCAATTGACTTTTGGGCCTTGATAAGCGCTAACAAAACAATCCCAAATCAAATACTTTTCCTATTTTCTAAGAAAAAAGAGTGATTTCTATCAATTTGCCTTTCTTTTAACACGAGTACAGTGTAGGGAAGGGAACCAATATATATATATTGGCCGATTCTGCTGGTGCTGTTTACTGCTGTATATATTTAAACCGAACTTCTCTGTGATGACATCTTTATGATTGTTACATCTGATTTATAAACAATTTGAATTCGTCGCAAACTCTGTCACAATAACTAAATGAACTTAGTGATGTTGTACTAATAACTTAGTGATGTCGTACTAATTACTTAGCGATGTTATACTAATAACTTGATGATGTTGTACTATTTACTTAGTGATGTCGTACTAATTACTTAGTGATGTTGTACTAATAACTTAATGATGTTGTACTAATAACTTAGTGATGTTGTACTAATAACTTAGTGATGTCGTACTATTTACTTAGTGATGTCGTACTATTTACTTAGTGATGTCGTACTAATTACTTAGTGATGTTGTACTAATAACTTAGTGATGTCGTACTAATAACTTAATGATGTTGTACTAATAACTTAGTGGTGTCGTACTATTTACTTAGTGATGTCGTACTATTTACTTAGTGATGTCGTACTAATAACTTAGTGATGTTGTACTAATAATTAGTGATCGTGTACTAATAACTTAGTGATGTCGTACTAATTACTTAGTGATGTTGTACTAATAACTTAGTGATGTCGTACTATTTACTTAGTGATGTCGTACTAATAACTTAGTGATGTTGTACTTATAACTTAGTGATGTCGTACTAATTACTTAGTGATGTTGTACTAATAACTTAGTGATGTCGTACTAATTACTTAGTGATGTTGTACTTATAACTTAGTGATGTCGTACTAATTACTTAGTGATGTTGTACTAATAACTTAGTGATGTTGTACTAATAACTTAGTGATGTTGTACAAACTTAGTGATGTTGTACTAATAACTCAATGATGTTGTACTTAGTAAATGTACGCAGCAATAAAAGAAATGTGCGTACTTTTAATAGCGGCAAGGTTATACACATTGACACTCTATAGTCAAAATCCAGCTCCCCAAAAAACCGTCAATTTTGTCCGGATACAAATATAGTCTGGTATCTCTCATCAACATTCTGTCAACGATATGGCTATGGCACACGAACATTACAATAAGTAAATGATAATAATAGAAAATCCTATTTAAAATATGAATAAGAATTCTTAGTAGTGTGTGGATGAGAGTTGAACTCATAACTTGACCAGCAAAATTATATAAAACCTACCGAAAAAAAGTAATAGATTTTTGTTTGCTTCGTATGCAACACGGCATAGCCTAGTTTTGTGTCAACCTGAAAAACATCCGGCGCCCGTTGATTGGAGATCGTAAGTTAAATAAGATGTGTTCTCTCACAAATCCTGAGAAAATGACATTTTTCAAAAATGTCTTGAGTTCTGTGCATAAGTCAGATTCTCTTAAGAATAAAAAACACTAAAACAGAAACAGCATAAGGGTGATAAATAAATAACGTACATAAAGAGGAAAAGAAAAAGAGAAATAAATATAGTTAATTTCTAACTATCCAATGTATACACTTATTGAAAATGTGCAAACGCTGACCCAACGTACGATGTGTCCATCATTTTAATTTAAATTATTATTGTTGTATTCAATTTTAACTTTGAAGGTTAAAGCGATAAAATAGCGTTGAGATTTTATTCATATTTCTTTCAATTTTATGAATGTGAATTTATTTTTAATTCAATTCACTTCATTCATTTATGTAGATTTATAGTAAACATTAAATTTACAAGTAAAAAATCAGCGACTTAAAGTAAACAGTTTGTATACCGAGTCTGAATTTCTGGTGAGAAATACTTCAATAATATATGCAAACAATTTCATTTACTTCCGTATATTTTTTAATAAAAATCTTTGCTTTTTAATTGTAATAATACAGATACACTATTATTTTATTGTATAAGGATGCAATTGAAAACAAATCCCTATATTAAGATGAAACAATTTTTCTCAGGAAATAATTTTACGAGGAATTGAATGGTTGTATTTATTTTGCATTAGTATTTTTTACCATTACATCGTGGGGGTCTACCTCAGCACCGATCATCCCGAAACAGAATGAACCACGTGTTTCGAATTTTTAAAGAAATAGATAATTTGTACTTTTTAGATTATCGGACCATTTTATCATCTCTGACTCATGGCGTATAGGTTAAAAGTGTTGGTTAACAATCAGTTTTAAGGCAAAGTATTTTGGATATTAAAGTTTTAATCCTTACTATACACGATAATAACCAAGAACAAGATTAAATGACTCTTCTATGTAGTCATTGCACGGGATGAGTACAATCTATCCTCGTGGATGAAATAAATAAATACAGCTTCTTGTATTATCTATATCTCGGAGTAACCCTGATATGTCTTTTTTATATTATTTAGTATTTTATATTTCATTTTTTAATCCGGTACTTTTCCATAGTTACACCTAGATTGAATATGGATATAATACAAATTAGCAATAAACAAATATAATGTACTTACTTGTGAGGAGAAAATAAATACCGTTCACAAAAAATTACGGAAATTCATCCAGTAGTGTTTTTTTATAAAATAAATTCAACTTTTAACCGTACGTAGAATATCGCTGCCATTATCGACATCATTATGAAAATCACTTGAAATAATTCAAACTTTTGAGAAGGCAATGAACAAATTATTTGGTTCAAACGCAAAAACGTATCTCCTTTGAAGATCCATGGGAAAGCAGCAGTTATCATTTTTTATTTTATTATGTCTGGAAATTCTGTCAGATTCTTACTATTATACTGTACCTAACTCATATATATATATATATATATATATATATATATATATATATATATATATATATATATATATATATATATAATATAGAGGCAGCCCCGCCTCTTTCATTTGCCATTGATACATTTTTAATGCAAGGTACGTAATTAAATCTTTTTTGCATTAAGCATATATTAAAAATTGCTGGCATCTGTTTTTAAGATACAAATTGTCTTTCCAATCAATTGTAATATTAACTCGTGATCGATATTTTAGTTTCATTCGTCATTAAAAAGGAAAGGCGAGGGAGCTATTACTCTAATGTTCAGACACCTGCCCACTGTCACTCATAGTATCAGCAACACATTTAATGAGATACTTATTTTCAAGTTAACCGTTATTAACTTATATTTTAAACGTTTTCTTTGGCTATTACTCTTATTATTTTTTATTTTTTTTATTTCTAATCTAAATCTAAATCTTAATCTAAAAATCTAAATCAAAAAATAAAAGAAATAATAAATCTGATACACAAATAAAAACCCGGTATCACGATAAAAAACAGACTTCAATATTACAACTTTAAACGACGTATTCAAACGTACCCCTTCTTTTGTATTCTAATTTTTCATGACACCAGTAGTCTCCTACCATCTACAAACGAAACCTAAAATAAAAATTTAAAATGCCAAGCTACAAGAGAATAAATAAATAAAACCCTTAGTAGAACAAAATACAAACCTTCTTGAAACAAAAAAGTATAAATAATAAATTAAATAAAACTCAATTAATTCCTAACCGATATATTTTTTCCGAGAGACATTCCACAATGAACACGTTTTTTTTTCTATATAACGCCATGTCTCATCGTGAATGTACCCTATTGTTGTAGACCCGTGCTAGGGGTCACAAAGAAATAAACCACAAATAGTGACAGGGTTAAAATATAACAATGTATTTATCATAAAGCAATACAGAACGCCACTAATGTGGTAGGAGATGAACGGGTTCATAACATGCGGTAAACCATGGTATGAAAGTCTCTCCTGAGTCTCTGCAACCAGTGGTATTTATTATACCTGGTTGATACCATCGGTTCTCCAATAGGAGTGATGTGTACCCCACAACCCCGTTTTATTTGTCGTGAGCCAAACAACATTTTTATGTCAATATCGTCTCTGCAACACTACAAAATCATCAGAAAAATTCCATATATATATATATATATATATATATATATATATATATATATATATATATATATATATACCAGTTAAGTGCATTTTATATTCCAATAACCATGTTTTTATTTTATTATTTTTATTTTTCACATTTTCAAAAAACATAACATTTCTGTGAGATATATATTTTACGGTCCGTTTTATTTGTCGTGAGCAAACAACATTGTTATGTCAATATCGTCTCTTCAACACTACAAAATCATCAGAAAAATTCCCAAAGAGTAACAAGTTCTTGGATTAAAGTGTCCTGAAAAAAACTACATAATACGGTGGTTAATTGTTGAATGAAAACAAATAAAAAAAAAAGAAAAGAGCAAACTCATACGTGTGGGAACTCACTAGTACGCCATTAAGACTTTTTCAGTTGAGAGCTAGGACATCCTGAAAATTGTGTGGACATTTATACATTTTAATTCAGTAATATTTCTTAAAATATTCACTAAGTTCTATAATTTATTTATAAAAATCTGAATTCAGTTGAGCGCAATATTAAGCTTTCCTTAAGTTACACTAATTTGCCTTCAAATGCCTATTTAAGTAATTTGGATACGAAGCTAACTTTAAAGCTAGTTTCTATTAAGTTCATCAGTTGAGAGTTAGCTATATATATTTAGCCATCCATTGAAGCAACGATTAAGATTGTTATACTTCAGTATTTTTGTAGAAGATGGTTAGTATTTGTTTATAAATACTAAACATCTTCCACAAACACACCGAAATATAACAATCCATAAACATGTATGTATATACAGGGTGGGCAAAAATAAGGGTCCTATTTTTAAAAATTCATAACTTTTTTATTTATTGATTTAAAAAATTTTTTTTTTTTAGAATAAGTAAAGGACCCCTTCCGAAGCAAGCATGAGCCGTATTAGCCCTAAGGAACGTACCCTCATTTAGAAAACATTATTTTTGCTTAAAAAACTCAAAACAGTGTAAAAAACAATACTTTAGTTTTTGTAAGTTTTAAGAAGTGTTTTTCGGCTAAAATTTGTTTTGTTTATTTCAAAAAATCTCGGAAAGGGTCAGTCTACACACACATAAAGTTTGGTGAGTTTAACTTTTATTTTGTGGAAGTTATTCAAATTCAAGTTATTCAAATTTAAAGATAGGACCCTTATTTTGGCCCACCCTGTATATATATATATATATATATATATATATATATATATATATATATATATATATATATATATATAATTATTAATTAGATTATAAAATCCATGACATATATTATTTAAAAAAAAAATAATTGCTGGTAACATTTCGAAAAAAAGTTAGTGATCATTTTACAACAGAGTAGTGTATAGAAAAGGTTATTTTATTTTATTTTGCCTTTATTTTTCAGTAATCGTTCCCTAAACGTTGTAATCAACGAACTTGTGCATATTTTTGATCGAAACATCCGCAAAAATATTTAAACCATGAAGCGACAATGATTATTTACATTATTTTAATATATTGATACCCAATTGAAAAATTCGATGGCGATCAATACTATTACCGACATAAATTATTAGGTTGTAAAAAATAATGGCCGATTTCAGAAACATACATTATTTTTATGAAAAATATTCAACCTTTCTAATACTCTTTTAATTACGTGAAACTGTTGCTATGCCTACAGCAAATGGCTGATAAATTTATTTGATACTTTGACGTGGATTTTGCTTAACAATGGTATGCAATTGTTCATTGTTAAGATTGCACGGCCATCCTCTACCTAGGCGTTGAGTTGTATATCTATTAAAAAATAGTGCTACCAAAAGTGTATATATATATATATATAGTCTCGGAAGTTTCTCAACTATTAAAACTATATTTAAAAAAAAAAAATAAATAAAAAATAAAAAAAAAAATAAAAAACTTATAGTCCCAAGTCTTCCAGTGGAAAATCACTCATGTAAGTCAATTTATTTTTTACAGTTATTATATTAGTTTATTTCTAACACTATTTTAAAGGGATCATCAGTTGTTTACCATGAAAAACTGTTTCGGGAATTTAATATATATTATATATATATATATATATATATATATATATATATATATATATATATATATATATATATATATATATATATATATATATATTATTGCCTTAGAAAAATATATTAGGGTGGGACAAATAAAATCACAACAAAAGAAAGAAAAACAAGTTAGTAAGCACCTACCGATCCTTTCGAAAAAAATAAACTTTTGTAGTTTGTTTCGAATCGAAAACAAGCGAGTCGATCTCTAATTGAGAGGACTCAAGTGAGAGGAAATTAAATATGGTAGAGTTTAGGAATTGATTATGATTTTCCAAGATAAGAAAGAATAGGGAAACAAAGGTCCGAACTAAAGTAGGGAGTCGGTATCACTGGGGAATTCTATTACTAAAAAAATAAAACAACTTGATCCCAGTGAAAAAAAGCCTATCAACTTCGGAGTTATGTTTCGTATGTTTCTTTTCATTGCCACAGTTCAGTACTTTGTATACAGATAACATGCTAGAAACTCCCGCTCTTCTGATTCAGTCGATGTGTTACCAGCGTCGGCAGATCGGTCACATTTACTTCAAAACGGAAGACGAACCGAGAGAGATTATCTATATCCGGTTTGTAAGCAGTTCCCTCAATGTCCATCCGATTGTTCACTTTCAACGTCACGGCCTGTCAATGTCTACTCGTACCGTTGTCGAAAAACAATTATGTCTATGACTGACCAATATACGATTGGAATGAATGGCGCCTCACACCTCTTGAGGCGAGAAAATTAGTAAGCGTAAATTAAACTTGGGCGCCTTCATCCCTGACCAAAGTACAACCTTTCTTTTTAAACTAGCAAATACACTTAGCCTTGCCTCGGAGAATAATTTGAAAGTTTCTTCCCGAGAACTTACAAACTGTGGAACGTGGTACCACGGGAATGTTTTTCTACATACTACAACATTATCGTTTTCGAGTCCAATTTCAACAAATATATGCATGCCGTCTTGTAAATTAATTATAGTTCTCAGTGCCTAGTTGCTATCAGATGTCGAACTCTAGAATCGTTTTTTCTGCTCGACCTTTGTTAAAATCTGTGCCCAAGGGTGTTCTCCCACCCCGCCATATTAGTAATATTATTTATCAATTAAAATGTCGGTGCGATGCCGTATACGTGGGAACGAAGGCGCAAAAGGTTAAATCCAGAATAAAGCAACCCCCCCTCTGCATAAGGGCAAAGCTAATTAAATAAATGAAATAATTTAGTCAACACATCCGAGTCAGCTATTGCTCACCATCTTATAAATAGCGCCGAATGTGCGTCGGCTTACACTAGTGACACTTTTTCTGTGATAAGTAGATCACATTCGCTATTCTATTTTAAAGTCATGGAAACAATTTAGATAAGGTTTTAATGACCTTATATAAATTGTCCTCATGCAAACAAAAAGAATGGTTTCTAGGACTTAATGTGATCCACTTGTACCCCCCCTAATATTTTGTTCACCACAAACTGTCACTGGTCTTTATTTCACTCGATATTTTAGGTTTTACTCGTAGTGCATGAATGGTACTTACACGTATTTACTCTGCTGAAGGTGGACGAAAACCGGCTTAGTAAATTTATGGAATTATACCTTTTCTCTCGTTTTTAACACTTTTCAATTTCATTACCTCACCCCCCCCCCCCCAAAAAAAAAATAATATCACAAATGTCTATATGCCTTGCCTTAATGAAATTTTGTACCACAAAAAATTAATTCAGTTATAGTTCTCAATTCTTTTATATTACTGTTCTATTATCAAATTGAAAATCTCACTAACCTTATCCTCGAGTGGCTTTTGACCTTCGTCAGTATTGAACATAAAAACATTTTTCAAAATATATTTGATTAGTTGATCGGTTGTTGGGTGTTACGCTATGTCAACAGTCGCTCCATCGTACACCGTAACAGAATAACAGAATAACAGAATAACCGAATAACAACAGCAATGTGATCAGTATTTATTTACTCCTCTCCAGGAGTTAGGCACAAGGCCAGTTTTTATCTTACTCCCACAAGTAAGATATGACCCAAGGTCGGGTCGGGAAAGTGGGGTTTAAAAATTACCTGGGCAACCCCGTCGGCATTCCCCGGTAGGGGCGCCTCAGGCAGTAAGCAATAAACTTACTCCTCCCCAAAGAGGGGAGGCAAAGCCTGGGAAGGTGAACCTCCCAGAACTGCACAGGACAGACCCATTGACCGGCGTGAACCAAGATAACACCAGTATGGGGAGCAGTATCCATCGGAACAGATACTACACTTTGATCTTAGCCAAAAGCCGACTGACAACTCGCAAATGAAAACTGGCTCTTTTTATACCTCCTTTCTGGTCTTCAGTAGCACAGGATTACTGTGCATTTCGCACAAGTTTTAGTCTATTTGTCCGAGCTAGTTTATAATGTCTTTAAAACGTAGCATGCCCCTTTTCTTCCTGAGATTCGCATGGATGGCTCTGCTCTTGAAGAGAAATCGACTCTGAAACTTCTCAGGCATCCACTTAAAAACGGCAATCTAGTATGTATATATATATGTACACCTTTTCTTTTTTACATATATATATGTACACGTTTTCTTTTTTACATATATATATATGTACACCTTTTCTTTTTTACATATATATATGTACACGTTTTCTTTTTTACATATATATATGTACACATTTTCTTTTTTTACATATATATATGTACACCTTTTTTTCTCTCTCTTTTGCTTTGCCGTTATATAATAATGCTTAACATCTTCACTTTTTTTAAAGACGTTCGTCGATCCGAACGAAACCAGTAAAATTTCTTCGTTTCTTGATGATTTTGTCTTGTACTTTATTTGTTTTTCCTTTTGTTTTTTTACACACACACACACTCACACACTTACACACACAACCCACACACAACACACACACATATATAAATATATATATATAGAGAGAAAGAGACAGAGACAGAGAGAGAGAGAGAGAAAGAGAGGGAGTAAGAAAGAGAGAGAGAGAGAGTGGCCAAGAAGTCACTCGGGATTTTTAACGTGAATAGATTTATAATTTTTTAATGGTACTTTAATTGAATTGTAACATAGTTATGAAACAAAAAATAATCTATGAAAAATAATATCTTTTAAATAATTTCCGTTTACAGCTTCACAAATTCGTACCGTTTTCTCAGACATTATCCATGAGAGATGTCAGTATCACTCGATTACGATTTAAATCCCCCGACTTCATCCTGATGTTCTCTTTCAATTCCTGTAGAGTTTCAGGTTTGTTGATGTAGTCAGGGCTAGTAAAGTCTGGGGAACATGAAGGCCAGTTGATATTACCATAGCGAGATATAATCTTGTCGCCAAACCATTACATAAGCAACTACATGCCGTGTGTGTTGTTGCCAATCTTATTGGAATCGTAACTCAAGGCGTATTTTGAATTCTTGGACGCAGGAAGTCTTCAATCATGGTTTGGTAGCGTACTCAACTAACAGTGACATCATTTTCCTCTTCATCCTAAAAGAAATAACGCCCGATAATCTCCTTCGCCGTTATTGCACACCATACCGTGCACCTTGTAGGATTTAACTACTTTGGTGAATTGCTCTCGAATTCCGGAGCCACAAAATTAGAAATGTTGGCTGTTAACTAATCCATTCAAATTAAAATGTGCTTCATCTGACAATGTAAATATTGAATTATGACCGCATATTGTAGCCTAGGTTGAACCAGCTGCACCTTGTAAGAAAAAAGGTTTAAGCTGTGCAAACTATTTTGAAGAAAACCTCGTGGTATCCCAAGTTGCTTAAAACGTCGTTGTGTCCATGTTAAGGATGCTGTGCAACACTTCCTCTCACTCTTACCTGGTTTCATTTGTTGTGACACTACGAGGTCTTCCAGTTCGCGGAAGATAACTTACTGCTCCTTCAAAAGTATGAGTGTTTAACGGCTAAGAATTTTCCAAAGACTCACCGTACATCTCTCCGACACCAGCTTCAGTTGCCAACACCTAAAAAATATGACTAGCTCCGTCTCAATATAGACACATCCTAAAGTAATACACCACGATACCGACATCAAAATATTTTTTTAAATGTAAGTTCTTTACATAAAAAGTAAACATCTCACAATCAACAATATGAATTACAAAACTAGTCACAATTAAAAGTGTCTAGCATAGTAACACACATTACCAAATTCTTAGTCGTTAAACACTCATAGTTTTTTATTAGAACGTAATCCCGTTTGAATGCAACATCCCAATATTATAAACGTTCATTTTAAAGTCGTATATTACTAGCCTTTAAAAAAAAACTCTAAAGTAAAGACATAGTTGTAAAGACACAAAGACTACCACCGCCTTATGATGATTTGACGAATCAAATCGAAAGTACTGGCGAAAAAACGAAAAGTAAAATGGAAGAAGAAACCCACGGAACTACATTCGCGAATCTGACTGACATACTAAATGGACTATTCGGAAAATTGAAACAAAGTATCTTATCAAGCAAAAGCACTCCATTTAATTTAATAATGTTTTCCTAAATGAAAATATGCTGCCTAAATACACACACACAATACATATATATATAGATATAGATATATGTAAATTTTAAAAATAAGTTTAAATATTTTACTTACGTACGACATCGTTTCAAGCTTATGGTTCTCATCAGCGCAGGGAAGTAACAATCCCAGTCGATCATAGAGGACGAACTCGGTTCACAGAGACGCCTTGAATATGTACGCGTTCACCCAGTCTAACTAGGCCACGAGGGATTATACCATAATCACGGAGAGATTAAGTGATATTTACACTGAAAGCGGGGAGCAGAGATATCTAAACATTCCATAGTACTTAGCGACTGAGTAACAATATATATATATATATATATATATATATATATATATATATATATATATATCACTAGATAAAGAGAAAGAATAAAATAAGGTGCGATTCAAATTTTATTAGAATTCAATGTTCAAGCAAAGTACTTTAAAGTGCTTAACTCATGAGTTTTCAAAGAAAATCATCTCCTCAGATGACCATTACTGCAATTACATTACTGCAGGTAATAAAATTAAACTTTGAAAATATATAAATAAATATATATAAAAATAGATGAAAGTATATAAAACATCAAATACATCAGCCCAAAACATACTTTTCGGTGTATTGAAAGCTTCAAGCTGAGATTAAACACCCGATCTTTTTAATAGTAGTCATACATCTTACTCGTACATCACCACGCTCACCAAGAAAGTAAGTAGGATAGTAATGATTTCTGAAATATTCGTTTACATTACTGGTTGCCGAGAAATTCAAATTCTACTTACACATTTAAGCTAAATAGAACCCCCCACTCCCCGTACTAGGGAGCTAAACAAAAGAGGGGAGAGGAATCTTAGTGATAACCATATATATCTACATCCAAAAACATTCAGATGCACACACACACACGTACACACACACACGAAAAAAAAAAAAAATATATATATATATATATATATATATATATATATGTCAGTATTTATATTCATACAGGCATGGACAAACGCCGCTACACTGATTCTCGTCCACTCCCCCGTGCCTCGCCCTCATCTCCTCCTACACCGTCCTGTTACACGACCCTGATATCTTAACCGTCCTGTTTTCTCATCTTAAGGCTAATTTTAAAAAATTCAATAAACATGTTTCATGCCCCCTCCTCCTTTATAATTTAAATTAATTCTAGCCGCTACCAACGTTCGCCTCCACTCCTTCCACAATTATTGTAATATCTCTTCTCCTACCTAATGACCTTAAAACCCCAACCACGATCTTCCACTGCTACGATCTATTTTATCTCATAATATGCTTTCATAAGTGGCGGCAAATTTTAAGCCTCCACCCGCCTAAACCTATTTGTTTAAAACATTTTGTACTTGTATTTTGTTTTTCTTCAGAAAACTATCGTGTGGACGTTATACATATATATATATATATATATGTATGTAGGTTCGTAATCAAGGCAGGAGCAATGCGATATAGGTACTGGAAGGTGGACCAGATGAACAAAAATAAATGAGAAGAGAAAATATGAATGGAATCTCAAACAAATATATTTATATTTCACGGTTTAAATACCAGAACAGTAATTAGAAAAAAAAGGTTTACTGTCAAGCAATTTAAATGGTCCGGAATAGGGAATAAACTTAAATTTTCGAGAGTGGAACCTCTCATTATCAAAAGATCAGATCAAAAAATATGACCGAGTAGTCTAAAAGGTGAGATGGACACAACTGTTGACAAAATGCAATATATATATATATATATATATATATATATATATATATATATATATATATATATATATATATATATATAGCGAGAGAGAGAGAGGGGGAGCACGAGCGAGAGAGTGAAGTGCGCAATAGGGAAATAAAATAAATACATGCTAACGATTACATTCTCCGGCCTTCTTTAAATTAAAAAAATACTAACTAAAACCAACAAGCATTCCCACAAAAGTTTCTCACTCTGGCTTTTCAATTATTGTAATTTGCATTATTTAACGACGAAAATTTGTGCAAATCGCTCACATACACATACTCCTACGATTGCTTCGAGGCAAATAAGTAAGTGCACGCCGCAATCTTATATTTGCAATTTACGTAAAGTACAAGGTAGCGTGATCAACATTTTACGGAATTCGAATGTAAGAAAGTCAATTTTTGAACTTAGAATAACCGTGCAAAATAAATTATTTTCTGTGGAGTTGTGCAAGCATCGCCATAAAAAGGTTCTGGCTGTTGGTCTGTCAAGTTAGAAATAGAATTTTTGTCGGGCTGTCACGCATAGTTTTCAAATACGATTTTTATAGATATTTTCAGGTACCTCTATGAGGGATTCTGTCTTTTCGTCGGTCGTTTCGTAATTCTGTCACACTTAAATTTAATTAGCATTTCCGTCGGTCTGTCACGCGTACATTTGAAATAACATTTTGGTCGATCTGTCACGCTTAATTTAGAAATAGCATTTTCGTCTGTCTGCCACGCTTAAATTTGACATAGCATTTTCGCCGTTCTGTCGACTTCAATGTTAAATAGCAATTTCGCTGGGCTATTAACTTAAATTTGAAATAGCATTTTCGTTGTTCTGTCAACTTCAATGTTAAATAGCAATTTCGCTGGGCTATTAACTTAAATTTGAAATAGCATTTTCGTTGTTCTGTCAACTTCAATGTTAAATAGCAATTTCGCTGGGCTATTAACTTAAATTTGAAATAGCATTTTCGTTGTTCTGTCAACTTCAATGTTAAATAGCAATTTCGCTGGGCTATTAACTTAAATTTGAAATAGCATTTTCGTTGTTCTGTCAACTTCAATGTTAAATAGCAATTTCGCTGGGCTATTAACTTAAATTTGAAATAGCATTTTCGTTGTTCTGTCAGCTTTAATTTTAGATAGCATTGTCGTAGGTCTGTCATGCTTAGATTTTAAATAGGATTTTATTCGGTCCGTCAGCTTAAATTTGAAATAACATTTTGAGCAGTCTGTTACGTTGAAGTTTGAAATAGCATGTTCGTCATTCTACCATGGTATGATTTTAAATAGCATTTTCGTCGCTCTGTCACGCTTAGATTTTAAATAGCATTTGTATCTGTATGTCACGCTTCAATTATAATAACAATTTTCCTCGAACTGTCATCTTTAAGCTTAAAATACTATTTTTTGATATGCACCCATGCACCCCTATAAAGGTCTGTGTTTTTTAGTCACACTTAAGTTTGAAATAGCATTTTCGTCGGTGTGTTATGCTTACGTTTTAAATAGGATTACAACCGATCTGTCATGCTAAAATTTGAAATATTTTTTTTCGATCTCCAATGCTGATAGTGTAAATATGATTTTCATCGGTCTGTCATGCTAAAATTTGAAATACACTTTTCGGCGTTCATTCACGCATAGTTTTGAAATACCATTTCTAGATATGCGTCCACACACCTCTATACGAGCCACTGTCCGGTCGTCAGTCGAACCGTCAGTCTGTCAAACTTATGTTTAAAATATCATTTTCGCTGGTCTGTAAAAAATCAGTTAATAATAACATTTGTATTACTGACCGCGCAAATTTGACGGAAGCTTTTAAAACATCTCCCTGCTGGTTAAATCAAATATTATGTGCTTCACTTTTTAATGGCGTCTGTTTTTTGTCGATCGAAGATGCTACAAAAGAAAATACTTTCTCGTGAAAAAGGAAGATAATTACGTATTGGAAACCGCCTACTTTTCCCGCGAAGACAATTTGATGATGTTTACAAATGCGTTTTCAGAAAAGCCTCTTACAAACTGAATGAAAATTACGTTTGCTTTTTCTAATTTCCTGACATATGTCGACTCTGAAATTCTTCATTTAGCGGAAGGATGGAATTATATTTTAAGTTGAGAGTCTTTGAAATGTTTGAAATTAACTTAAGTAATTCTACCGCCAAACACCTCTGAAAGTCGCAAAAATAAACGGGAAACAAAAAAAATCTAATCCCAATTTCTTTATTTATTCAGTTTCGAAAATGTTACTTGACATATTACATGTTCAGGAAAAAAATCGCATTAGTGGAAAGCTTATGAGGTTAAGAGAATCTTTATCCCCGGGAAAAGGCGAGGAGGTTAAATAGGAAAGATGTGTAACGTGAGTTTGAAAATCAAATAATATACTATTCGGCTACCAGATCCACTACAGGCAGTGCAGAATAAGAGTAGAAGACACTGAAGGATACACTATTGAGGGTAACAGACCGGACTTGTGAGTAGAGGAAAGGACCTCAAAGACACACCCATCCACACACACAAGCACACACACACACACACACACACACACACACATATATATATATATATATATATATATATATATATATAATTCATTGGAAATCGGCATCACACAACAAAGAGACAATATGCGGTACTATTTGCATTGATATTGTTTGTCCTAGTTAGGATGCTTTTAGCCAACAAAAAGTGTTTCTCTCTATATATACATTTTCAAAGTTATATTTACCAGTAATATATACATTACTTTTTTTTGTCCTCTGGTAAAAAAATATCCTCTTTGGAAATCCATGGGTTAAGGATCATGAAATAATTCCTTGTTTTGAACTTGTGATAAATTAATTAAATTCCCAATATTTCCAACTTTTATTCTCATCATCTATTTTCTTGATTTATTGCTCTATTCAGTATATTGAGCATTTCATTATTTTTTATACCTATCCCGCGCGCATACGCGTCCTCATATTTAAAAGTGGAAGAAAAAACAACTGACACCACACGTCCATATAACATCAACAAAGACGAAGTAATCCAATAAGATCAGGATTCCCAGACACACTGATAAGGTCAATTATACTTGGCGAAATATTTGTAATTATTATGAACTAAAAATGAAAGTTTATAAAAAAGAGTAAATCTGTTACGATTTTTCTTTTGAATTTATTAATTTAAAAGAAAAATCTTGAATATGCTGTGAAGGTATATTGCCTCTTTTCTGATTCTTAAATTTCTAATAGATGCTTAAAAAAATATGAAGTCTATATTTGATATATATATATATATATATATATATATATATATATACATATATATATGTGTATACAGATATATATATATATATATATATATATATATATACATATATATATATATATATATATATATATATATATATACATACAACACGAAAGGTCCAGTATGCTAGTAACTTTACTAAGATCTTTACGATATATATATATATATATATATATATATATATATATATATATATATATATATATATATAATGTGCGTGAGCGCATGCGTATTAAGTTATTTTTTTAACATCTAACGAACAACGATCATCTCTTACTGTGATAACCATTCCCCTCACACTGCCAAAATTCCATCGCACAAAAGGATCCCGTCTAAAAGAAAGGCCCAAGAGCATCTGCACATAAAGGTTTCACGTATTCAAACGTTCTCTCTACGGATATATGTACTTTTATTGTTTCTATCTTTCGTTGAAACACCGTCAATTCTGTCCACTCAGTCTTAATCGTGCGAAGAGACAATAAAAAGCAACATCTCGCGTGATCACAGACTTCTCACGAGAATCTCTTTGAATAATTATCTTTTTTATGCTTACTCGGCTTCCAAACTTACCTTAACACTAGAAGTACGTAACAAATAGGAAATACAACAACAATGCTGTTAAAAACATTTTTAACACGAATATAAATGTGAACTTAGAAAATAATATGGATAAATTCTAAGAAATATTAAGGATAATAAAAAAGGTTTTGTTTTTTAAAACTACGCAAAGTCGATGTAATGTTTGAGTGTTCGCTAATGAGTGTGGAGACAGAGGTTCACTTTTCAGTTGACTCATATCAGAGACTCAATACAAGGTACTGGATGATTCGTTGTCAAACACTCAACGTAATGAATGGATGTAATACATGGCCATCCCTACTACAGGCCAGGCTATCGTGCAACTGGGGTCTTTTACTGGGGGCCATGTGAATTTTCTTAAATATTCGATATAGAAGTTGCAAACAAAGGTAAAATTCTTCTGTGAGATTAGTTTGATGTTTTTATGTGTTTTACATACCAAATAAGAACCACAATGAGCTAATTGATACATTTGACAATTATTGACAAATTCGTATAAATGAAGAGACAGGTAATTTTGAATAAACAAAGGCAAATGCATATTTCAATGAAGAATTTTTATTTCAATGTTAGATTTTTTTTAGAGATTTTGTACTTATGTCAAAAGATCATTACTTGTATATTGTGGTTAAAAAGAAAAAAAGGATCCGCACCAGTTGATGATATAGTTTGCAACTTCTATATCGAATATTTAAGAAAATTCACATGGCCCCCAGTAAAAGACCCCAGTTGCACGATTGCCTGGCCTGTAGTAGGGATGGCCATGATGTAATATGAATGAATGAAAAGTGGCACCAAAAACTAAAAGGTGTAGTTTTTCTTTTAGATAATGTACCTACGTTACACACCATGTTGCCTAGAATACGTATTACATAAGGATAGGTTTACAATTGAGGATGTCACAGAACACATACATATTATTGACGCTCACGCGAGCTTTGAAAAATATATTACTTATGGATTGATGTTCAGAAAAAAGATAAATAAATAAATGAATAAAAAACATCATATATATATATATATATATATATATATTTTGGAAGGTTTTTTTATAGAAGTTTTTTTGATTTTTTTAATTTTTTAATTTTTAATTTTAATTTTAAAACCAAACATTTTCAAATTTGGAACTTTGACAGTCCTACCCTGTCAACTTATCAATCATAATTTTTCCTCTGATGATAAGATTTTAATCTTTGAAAAACCTGGTTTAAGGAAAGAAAGAGATGAAAAATAAATGTTTTTATTAACTAAACTACTCCTTGTTTTGAACAACTGAAAATACCGATTTGCTTCCATTTGCAGGTGTTACTAAGTTTCATTGACGTACCATATATATATATATATATATATATATATATATATATCCCTAAATATTAACATGTTCAACAAAAAATGATGTGCTCAGGATACGCACCGTAATTTTCTGAATATATATTCCTTAATTAATAATACTCATTTTATTATTTTAAGGAAATTTCCCTGGAAATACCTATCTTTATAAATATATAGACTAAATGCTAACATTTAAAAACAAAATATGCTGCTGTTACTCACTGTATTTTTTAGAAAATATATTCCAAAATTTATAATGATACGTTCATTAGTTTAGGAGATTACCTTATATATATATATATATATATATATATATATATATATATATGAATATATATATATATATCCAGGGAAAGCAGTAGTGTCCACACTTACATCTCACTGTAGGAAGTACCGTAATCTGCACACACTTATATTACTTTTACAAACAATTTCTAATAAATAAACATTCTGTAATTTGCATTGTTATTTTTGTTATATATTCGCAATTGTTTTGTCGTTATTTAAACGTCTGATGTGAAGTTGATTAAAAAAACTACACTTAGATCTTAACCAAAACGCCCAGTTATTTACTTCCAAGAGGTTAGACACAAGGCCAATGTATATTTACCTCCTCCCCAGTAGGCTAGAAACCAGGTTATGTGTGTATGTGTGGTTAGTCAGAGAACTAAGATCAACGCGCTTTGGCCTAATAACATAGCTGGGCAGCCCCGTCAGCATTCCCCGGTAGGAGCGCCTAGGGTGAGAAGGCAAAGGATGGACCTCCTTGAACTGCACAAGGTAATACCTCAAACTGTCGGAATCAAGGCCTGAAGGCCAAGATTGTACCGGTCTACAGAGTATAGCATCCATCGGAATAAATACTACACTCTGATCTTAGCCAAAAAGGCCAAAGAAACCATAAAAAATAATATTTTTCGACTACGCATTTTTAAATGAATAAGAAAGTAATCGTGATTTAATCTATTATTGTTTTACATTTTGATGAGGTTGAGTAGTGTTGTATCGCTTCGGTAGTCATAAGGCCATCCTCCCAGGAATTACATCTTCCTGTAGGGAAAAGGGGGTAATGCTATATCTGTTTTGTTGTCATGAGACAATCTTTCAAGATATACCCTCTCCTTCTCTAGGGGTGGATTATCCCAGGTATTACCGCCTATTTTGTGGGTTATGGGAGATAGTTAAGCATCTGTTATTTGGCCATGATACCATACTCGCAGGGATTACCTTATTCTATGGGGCGATGCCCCAAGGTATTTCCCCCGCTTTTTGAACGGGGTTGTGTAATATCTGTTCTGTTGTCGTGATACTATCTTACCAGGCTTTCTCTCCTCCTCTGGCGGGTAATGTAGTATATGTTCGTTAATAATGATACCACCCTCCCAAGCATTATAACAATTTTATTCAGAGGGTTGAATCCTTCAAGGTGTTACCTCATCTTTTGGTGGTAGTATTGTATATGTTCGTTGTTCAAGATACTATCCTCCCACGATTACCGTCTGCTTTTTTAGGGAGGGGAGGTAGGGTGGAATCTGTTCTGTTGTCTTCATCTTTTGGGGTAGTGTTCGTTCATCCATGACACCATCATCTCACGGATTACCTCCTTTGAGGGTCAGTTTAGTATATTTCGTTAAGAATGGTAATATCTTTTCAGGCTAGCAAAAATATGCGACTGGAGGTAGCATATCTTTGCTAGCATATATATATATACATATATATATATATATATATATATATATATATATATATATATATATATATATATATGGAAAATGAAATAAGGAAAACCAAAATATTAATTAAATATCCATCTACGTTTCACCTTTATTAGAAGGTTTTATCAGGACGGGAGATTAAAGAAGAAGAAAATATTTACAGCAACAAGTACCGAAGATTTAAAAATAAATGTGAAGAAGGGCTCAACAGTTAGAACGCTGTGAAATGTGCAATCGCGGAACAGCCGATAAAAGTTTGACAAGT